>ML662438.1:8174298-8580558 GCA_007570785.1 Antilocapra americana
CCTTGCATCCCTGGGATAAAGCCTACTTGATCATGATGTATGATCTTTTTGATGTGTTGTTGGATTCTATTTGCTAGAATTTTGTTGAGGATTTTTGCATCTAAGTTCATCAGTGATATTGGCCTGTAGTTTTCTTTTTTTGTGGCATCTTTGTCGGGTTTTGGAATTAGGGTGATGGTGGCCTCGTAGAATGAGTTTGGAAGTTTACCTTCCTCTTCAATTTTCTGGAAGAGTTTGAGTAGAATCGGTGTTAACTCTTGTCTAAATTTTTGGTAGAATTCAGCTGTGAAGCCATCTGGTCCTGGGCTTTTGTTTTTTGGAAGATTTCTGATTACGGTTTCAATTTCCGTGCTTGTGATGGGTCTATTAATATTATCTATCTCTTCCTGGTATAGTCTGGGAAAGTTGTACTTTTCTAGGAATTTGTCCATTTCATCCAGGTTGTCCAGTTTATTTGCATATAGTTGCTGATAATAGTCTCTTATGATCCTTTGTATTTCTGTGTTTTCTGTTGTGATCTCTCCGTTTTCATTTCTAATTCTGTTGATTTGGTTCTTCTCCCTTTGTTTCTTGATGAGTCTGGCTAATGGTTTGTCAATTTTATTTATCTTCTTGAAGAACCAGCTTTTGGCTTGGTTGATTTTTGCTATGGTCTCTTTTGTTTCCTTTGCATTTATTTCTGCCCTGATCTTTAAGATTTCTTTCCTTCTACTAGACCTGGGCTTCTGCATCTCTTCCCTTTCTAGTTGCTTTAGGTGTAAACTAAGGTTATTTATTTGACTTTTTTCTTGTTTCCTGAGGTGAGCTTTTATTGCTATGAACTTTCCCCTTAGCATTGCTTTTACTGTGTCCCATAGGTTTTGGGTTGTTGTGTTTTCATTTTCATTCATTTCTATGCATAATTGGATTTCTTTTTTGATTTCTTTTGTGATTTATTGGTTATTGAGCAGTGTGTTGTTGAGTCTCCATATGTTGGAAGTTTTGATTGGTTTTCTCCTGCCTGTAATTGATATCTAATCTCACTGCATTGTGGTCAGAAAAGATGCTTAGAATGATTTCAATATTTTTGAATTTACCAAGGCTAGATTTATGTCCCAGGATGTGATCTATCCTGGAGAAGGTCCCGTGTGCACTTGAGAAAAAGGTGAAATTCCTTGTTTTGGGGTGGAATGACCTATAGATATCAATTAGGTCTAGTTGGTCTATTCTATCATTTAAAGTTTGAATTTCCTTGTTACTTTTCTGTTTAGTTGACCTGTCCATTGGTGTGAGTGGTGTATTAAAGTCTCCCACTGTTATTGTGTTGTTGTTAATTTCTCCTTTCATACTTGTTAGCATTTGCCTTACATATTGTGGAGCTCCTATGTTAGGTGCATAAATATTTATAATTGTTATTTCTTCTTCTTTGATTGATCCTTTGATCATTATGTACTGTCCATCTTTATCTCTTTTCACTGCCTTTATTTTAAAGTCTACTTTATCTGATATGAGTATTGCCACTCCTGCTTTCTTTTGGTCTTTATTTGCATGGAATATCTTTTTCCAGCCTTTAACTTTCAGTCTATATGTGTCCCTAAGTTTGAGGTGGGTCTCTTGTAGACAACATATATAGGGGTCTTGTTTTTGTATCCAATCAGCCAATCTTTGTCTTTTGGTTGGGGCATTCTACCCATTTACATTTAAGGTAATTATTGATAAGTATGATCCTGTTGCCATTTATTTTATTGTTTTGGGTTCGAGATTATATACCCCATCCATGTTTCCTATCTAGGAAAGATCCTTTAGCATTCGTTGGAGGGCTGGTTTGGTGTTGCTGAATTCTCTCAGTTTCTGCTTGTCTGAAAAGCTTTTGAATTCTCCTTCAAATTTGAATGAGATCTTTGCTGGGTACAGTAATTGGGGTTGTAGCTTGTTTTCTTCCATGACTTTAAGTATGCTCTGCCATTCCCTTCTGGCCTGAAGCGTTTCTATTGAGAGATCAGCTGTTATCCTTATGGGATTCCCCTTGTGAGTTATTTTTTGCTACTCCTTCGCTGCTTTTAATATTTTGTCTTTGTATTTGATATTTGTTAATTTGATTAATATGTGTCTTGGGGTGTTCCGCTTGGGGTTCATTCTATTTAGGATCCTCTGTGTTTCTTGGACCTGAGATGTTATTTTCTTTCCCAATTTAGGGAAATTTTCAACAATTATCTCTTCAAGAATTTTCTGATAGTCTTTCTTTTTGTCTTCTTCTTCTGGGACTCCTATGATTCGAATATTGGTGCGTTTAACATTGTCCCAGAGGTCTCTAAGATTGTCCTCATTTCTTTTAATTCTTTTTTCATTTTTCCTTTCTGTTTCATTTATTTCTGCCATTCTGTCTTCTACCTCACTTACCCTGTCTTCTATCTCTGTTATTCTACTGTGGGTTCCCTCCAGAGTGTTTTTGATCTCATTTATTGCATTATTTATTGTATTCTGACTCTTTTTCATTTCTTCTAAGTCCTTGTTAAAGCTTACCTGCATCTTCTCAATCCTTGCCTGCAGGTTATTGAACTGCAACTCCAACTTATTTTCCAGGGTTTGGATCATTTTCACTATCATTATTTGGAATTCTTTGTCAGGTAGACATCCTATCTCTTCGTCTTTTCTTTGGTCTGGAGGACCTTTATCCTGTTCCTTTACCTGCTGGGTATTTCTCTGCCTTTTCATTTTGTTTATCTTGCTGTGTTGTCCCTTTATTGTGGGGGTTCCTCACTATGGGAGGGGCTGGATGTGTGTTTTGTCATAGTTTCCTGGTTGGGCTCTTAAGCAGTTCTCTCTGCTTGTTTTGGCATCTTCTGCTTGCTGGTCTCTTCAGTGTCTTTTCAGCGCTCTGGGGTTTGCCCTGCTCCCGGCGCATGCGCTTTCCCTGCCCCCTCTGCTCAGGCTCTCAGTCTCTCGCCCGGCGTGGGGGTTGTGGCTTCTCCCCTCCCCCAGGTCAGTGGCTCGGTTTTCTCAGCGTGCTGCTGGGTTCATCTTCTCAGGTGCGAGAAGGGCCGAATTCTGGCGGTGACTGTCCAGAATCCCCAGAGGTCTTCCCTAGCGCCCAATTCTGCCTGCCGTTTGGGATCAGGAGCCTCGCTTCGGTGCTCTCCGGTGGGGGCTGGGCGGGTCCACAGTCCACAGCTGCCCAACTCCACCCGGCTGTCTCACACACCGGGCTGAGTCCTCGCTGCCCTTTGTTCTGTGCGGGAGCCTGGCGGGGAGTCTTCCTCTGGAGGGCTACGAGCAGTCCGCGCTTGCTCAAGGGGGATGGGGCGCCCGGGCCGCTGCTCCGCTGAAGTTTGCAGTTAGAGATGTACTCTGAGGGTCTTAACTATTTATCGGCTTCTATTCCTGGTTATTATGCTCTCTGAGATTCGCCTCACATCCCTCAGATCCGCCAGGGAAAATGTTTCCTGGCGTTCGATAACCTTTCTCTCTTTCGAGACTCCCCTTCTGAGATGGATCTCTGTCCCTAACTCTTTGCCTCTCTTTTTACTTTTTTCTTTTTTCCTTGGTCCTACCTTCTTTCGTGGGCCTTGGGCTGTCTTTCCAGATGCCTGATGTCCTCTGCCAGCATTCAGATGTTGTTTTATGGAGATTGCTTGGTTTTTAAATGTTCTTTTGGTGTATTTGTTGGGGAGAGTGTGGACTCCCCGTCCTATTCCTCCGCCATCTTAGTTCCCTCTCCTTGGTTCATGTACTTTTGAAGGTGAAGGATTTTGAGCATTATGTTGCTCGCATTTGAAATGAACACAGTTTTATGGTAGTTTTTTTGCATTGCCCTTCTTTGGGATTGGAATGAAAACTGATGTTTTCCAGTCCTGTGGCCACCGCTGAGTTTTCCAAATTTGCCGGCATATTGAGTGCAGCACTTTAACAGCATCGTCCTTTAGGATTTGAAATAGCTTAGCTGGAATTTCATCACCTCCTCTAGGTTTTTGACATAATGCTTTGTAAGGCATTGATACTTGACTCACATTCCAGGATGCCTGGCTCTAGGTGAATGATTATGCTGTTATGATTATCTGGGTCATGAATTTTTGGGGGGGTACAGTTCTATGTATTATTTTCACCTCTTCTTTATCTCTTCTGCTTCTATTAGGTCATACCGTTTTGGTCCTTTATTGTGCTCATATATTTGCATAAAATGTTCCCATGGTATCTCTAATTTTCTTGAAGAAATCTCTAGTTATTCCCATTCTATTGTTTTCCTCTATTTGCATGTTCACTGAAGAAGGCTTTTTTATCTTTCCTTGGTATTCTTTGGAAGTCTGCATTCTATTGGATATATCTTTTCCTTTTTCCCTTACCTTTTACTTCTCTTCTTTTCTCAACTGTTTGTAAGGCCTTCTTAGACAACCATTTTGACTTTTTCATTTCTCTTTTTTTGGGATGGTTTTGGTCAGTGCCTTCTACACAGTGTTACAAACCTCCATCCATAGTTCTTCAGACACTCTGTCTAGCAGATCTAATCCCTTGAATCTATTCGTCACTTCCACTGTAAAGAAAGTCACATTGTCTAAATACTCCTTTCTCCCTATATAAACACATTCATTGTCAGTTTGTTAAAATGCCTTGCCTTATAGAGACTTTAAAATCTCAGAAATGAATGGATATTTACTTCCTTGGCGATTTCTTCATTGAGTTTAATAAAATCCTCAGGGAGGTTTGTATTATGCAGCTTCTTTCTTCACTGATTTTTTTTTTTTTTTAAAGCTTTGAAATTACCAGTTTTTACTCACCAGGTGTTTTTTTTTTTTTTTATTGGTTTGTGTGACTCTGAGCCTGAATATTTATATTACAAGCCCATTCAATGAACTATTAAACTTTTTACATCAGTAAGTATAGGGAAAATACTTCTATCACGCCTTTAAATGTGGATTATTTAAAGGATAATTAGATGCTTGTATCATACCTAAAGTCAGAAGAGTCAAGATACCCTTCCTGATTTGTACTTAAGGATAAATTACTTAAACATAGAAAGTGATAAGCCTCTCTGGTGGCTCAGTGGTAAGGAATCCACCTGCCAGTGCTGGAGGCTCATTTTTCATGCCTGATCCAAGAAGATCCCACATGCCATGAAACAGCTAAGCCCGTGAGCCACAACTGCTGAGCCTGTGCTCTAGAGCCTAGGAACCACAAGGACTGAGCCCTCGAGCTGCAGCTGCTGAAGCCCATGTGCCCTGGAACCTGAACTGCGCATCGAGAGGAGCCACTGCAGAGAGAGGCCCACACCACATAACCGGAAAGTAGCTCGTGCTCTCTTTAACTGGAGGAAAGCCTATGCAGCAACGAAAACCCAGCACAGCCGAAAGATAAAATCATTTTTTAAAAAAGGTAAAGATGCTACATTAAAAGACAGAGAAAGAGCAACTTTGTACCCAAAGACATGCTAATGTTACAAGGTCACTGAAAATTCTAAGACTCTTTACACACACACACACATATATATTTTTCCAGTTGAATCTTTCACACTTCCCTTTAGTTTTCTTATTAAATTTTATTCATATAGGGCTATATAGGACTCTGTTAGCATGCCCAGTATGGATAGATGTTTTTGACAGTTTGTATCATTTGAATCAGAATGCATTGAAGTCACCCTTGGATTGAAATAGTTTTTATAATAAGGTAATATAAAGCAAACTTTTTAGAATCCAGTTTTATCTTTTTATAAGTTAAGTAAGACATATTCTTATGAGACTTTTTTAGGCAAGCCTTATAATTAATAGTGTAGAAGAAGAACATGTAATAATATGTAACTTAAATCAAAAGTCTGCTTATATCTCTCAAGGGTCCATTCAACTTCTTCAGTTTTTCTCTAATCTTCCTTAAATTCTTCAAAGCAAAACTCATTGAAAGCATTCACACTTCACGTTTTCTCACACCATTTATTTCACACCCATTTGAGTCTCACATCTCGACATCTAACAGGCACATTTCAGTCTTGCTTTTACATAGATTTGGTATATTTTGAAGTATTTACTCATATGTGCCACCCTGAATATCTTTTCTTTGGATTCTGTAATTCCATATATTTCTCTTTCTATCGTTTATCTCTCTAGCTACATTTTCTCCATCTACTTTTTTATTCAGTTTCT
The DNA here is from genome assembly GCA_007570785.1 of Antilocapra americana. Classification (NCBI taxonomy): domain Eukaryota; kingdom Metazoa; phylum Chordata; class Mammalia; order Artiodactyla; family Antilocapridae; genus Antilocapra; species Antilocapra americana. The sequence continues at coordinate 8,180,406 of ML662438.1, forward strand.
ACAGCTAACCTCTTCTACTTAGTAATTAACTAAAAGCTTGTTCTTTAAAAAGATAAATCAAATCAGTAACTTTAGCCACACTCATCAAGGTAAAAGGAAGAGGCCCTAACTCAATAAAATCAGAAATGAAAAAGAAGTCACAATAAACATCACAGAAATACAAGGGCTAATGAGAGACTACTATGAACAACTATCTACCAATAAAATCAAGATTGTGGGAAGAAATATCAATAACCTCAGATATGTAGAAGACACCAGCCTTATGTCAGAAAGTGAAGAGGAACTAAAGAACCTCTTGATGAAAGTGAAAGAGGAGAGTGAAAAAGCTGGCTTAAAACTCAACATTCAAAAAATGAAGTCATGGAATCTGGTCCCATTACTTCATAGCAAATAGATGGGGGAAACAATGAGAAACTTTATTTTTCTGGGCTCCAGAATCACTGCAGATGATGGCTGCTGCCATGAAATTAAAAGACACATGGCCCTTGGAAGGAAAGCTATGACGAACCTAGACAGCATATTAAAAAGAAGAGGGATTACTTTGCCAACAAAGGTCCATCTAGTAGAAGCTGTGGTTTTTCCAATAGTCATGTATGGATGTGAGAATTGGACTATAAAGAAAGCTGAGTGTCATAGAATTGATGCTTTTGTATTGTGATGTTGGAGAAGAGTCTTGAGAGTCCCTTGGACTGCAAGGAGATCCAAGCAATCAATCCTAAAGGAAATCAGTCCTCAATATTCATCGGAAGGCCTGATGCTGAAGCTGAAACTCCAATTCTTTAAGACCTGATGCAAAGAACTGACTCCTTAGAAGAGACTCTGAAATGGAAAGATTGAAGGCAGTAGGAGGAAGGGACGACAGAGATGAGGGTTGGATGGCATCACTGACTCAATGGCCATGAGTTTGAGCAGGCTCTGGGAGTTGGTGATGGACAGGGAAGTCTGGCTTGCTACAGTCCTTGGGGTTGCAAAGAGTTGGACATGACTGAGTAACTGAACTGAACTGAACTGAACTGAACTGGCTGATGAGAAGTTGACAAATTCTTAGCAAGGTACTATTTCTCCAGACTAAACAAGAAAAAATAGAAAATATGAACAGACCAAGTAATAGTGTTGAAATTAAATCTTTACTTTAAAAACTCCCAACAACAACAAACAATCCAGGACCAGATTGATTCACAGGTGAATTATACAAAACTTTTAAAGAAGAGTTAACATCTGTTTTCTCAAACTATTCAAGAAAATTGCAGAGAAAGGGACACTTCTGAATTCATTCTATGAGCCTGGCATCACCCTGACAGGAAAACCAGGCAAAGATGTACAATCTAGATTAGGAAATGCAGAGGAAGTAGAGATCAACTTGCCAATATCTGTTGCATCGTACAAAAAGCAAAGGAATTCCAGAAAAAAAAATACTTTTTGTTTCACTGATAATGCTAAAGGCTTTGAATATGTGGATCCCAACAAACTGTGGAAAATTCTTAAAGAGATGGGAATACCAGACCACCTAACCTGCCTCTTGAGAAACCTGCATGTAGGTCAAGAAGCAACAGTTAGAACCAAACATGGAACAATGGACTGGTTCAGAGTTGGGAAGGGAGTATGTCAAGGTTGTATATTGTCACCCTGATTATTTAACTTATATGCAGAGTACATTATGCAAAATGCAGGGATGGATTACTCATAAGCTGGTATCAAGATTGCTGGGAGAAATATCTACAATCTCAGATATGCAAATGATACCACTCTAATGGCAGAAAGTGAAGGGGAACTAAATAGGCTCTTGATGAGGGTGAAAAAGGAGAGTGAAAAAGCTGGGTTGAAACTCAGCATTTGAAAAACGAAGATCATGGCATTTATTTCCATCACTTCATGGCAAATAAATGAGGAAAAAATAGAAGAAGTGACAGATTTTATTTTAGGGGGCTCCACAGTAATTGCTGATGGTAATTGCAGCCATGAAATTAAAGGACGCTTGCTCCTTGGAAGAAAAGCCATGACAGACCTTTGTTTTTGTTCAGTCACTCAGTTGTGTTTGACTCTTTTCAACACCGTAGACTGTATCCTTCCAGGCTTCCCTGTCCTTCACTGCCTCCCAGAGCTTGCTCAAACTCATGTCCATTGAGTTGGTGATGCTATCTAACCATCTCATCCTCTGTCATCCCATTCTCCCAGCGCCCCCAGTCTTTCCCAGCATCAGGGTCTTTTCCAGTGAGTCAGCTCTTTGCATCAGGTGGCCAAAGTATGGGAGCTTCAGCTGGAGTATCAATATTCATTCGTTGCAATGAATATTCAGGGTTGATTTCCTTTAGGGTTGACTGGTTTGAGCTCTTTGCTGTCCAAGGGACCCTCAAGAGTCTTCTCCAGCACAACAGTTAGAAAGCATCAATTTTTTGGCACTCAGCCTTTTTCATGGTCCAGCTTCCACATCTGTAAAGACTTTGGAAAAACCATAGCTTTGACTAGAAGGACCTTTGTTGGCAAAGTGATGTCTCTGCTTTTAATACACTGTCGTTTATCACAGATGTTCTTCCAAGGAGCAAGCGTCTTTTAATTTTGTGACTTCAGTCACCATCCGCATTGATTTTGGAGCCCAAGAAAATGAAATGTGACACTGATTGAGGGAGCAAACCTCAACATAATAAAGGCCATATATGACAAACTCACAACTAACATCATATTTAGTGGTGAAAAGATGAAAGCTTTTCCTCTAAGATCAGGGAAATGACAAGGATGGCTACTCACACCAGTTTCATTCAGCATAGTTTTAGAAGTTTAGCCATAATAATCAGATAAAAAAAGAGAAGTATCCAATTTGGAAAGAAAGAAAGAAAACTGACACTGTTTTCAGATGATATGATACTATACATAGAAAACCTTAAAGACACTACCGGAAAGCTATTAGAACTCACCAGTGAATTTGATAAACTTGTAGAACACAGAGTCCTAATTCAAGTTAAATGTTCTGATATCTGACAGAGTGGCTATCATCAAAAAGAAAACAAATAAAAAACATTGACAAGGATATGGAGAAAAGGGAACTCAATACACTGTTGGTGTGAATGTAGGTTGCTGCTGCTATAGGTAAACTGTATGGAAGGCTCTCAAAAAACTAAAAATAGGACTACTATATAATCCTGCAATTCCACTTGTGGGTACATACCTAAAAAAAATCCAGTTATTCAAAAAGATTAATGTACCCCAGTGTTCAGAGCAGCATTATTTACAATTGCCAAGATATTAAACCTATGTAAATGTCCATTAACAGATGAATGGATAAAGAAGATGTGGTATTATATATACTCAAAAGAATACTACTCAGCTGTAAAAAGGAATGGAATTTTTGCCATTTGCAGCTCATAGATGGAATTTGAAGAGAATTATGCTAAATGAAATGTCAGGCAGAGAAAGATAAATACTGTACAATATCACTTATATGTGAAATCTAAACAAATACATGTTTATTGACTATAATATTATACAACACAGCAAATATAGCCAATATTTTTTAGTAACTATAAATGAAATACCTTTAAAAATGTGAATCACTACATTTTACACCTATAATAGATTATGTTGTATACCAACTATACTACTTGAATTAAAACAAAAAAAAATTGAACCCTCTTAAGGCTTTCTTCTAGTCCAGAGAAGGCAAAATTTTTCTGTAAAAGGTCACATAGTAATTATTTTAGGCTTTACAGAATGTATGGTTTCTCTGTATTTTGAGAGATATTCTGTTCTGCCGTAACTACTCACTCAGCTATGCCCTAATAGCAAGAAAGCAACCACTACAACACATGAATGAATGAGACTGTGTTTCTAGCTCTGTTATTCTGCTTCTTATTTTCTTTTTTTTAAATATTGTATATGAGATTTTACCAAAATTTACTCCTACTTCTCCTAGTTAAAGAAAAATAGTTTTGTAGAGGGAAGATTTGGCTAAGATGACTTTTAGCTTCATAAATCTAGACCTCACAATTCTGTTATTTTCACAAAATGATCCAAAAATTTGATCTGTACTTTTGATCATCTGCTTCCTTTATACTTTCACGTATTTATCTTTACCTTTTCCTATCTTTCTTCAGGGCTTCCCTGGCAGCTCAGATGATAAAGGATCCACCCACAATGGGGGAGACATGGGTCTGATATCTGGGTTGGGAAGATCCCCTGGAGGAGGGCATGGCAACCCACTCCAGTATTCTTGCCTGGAAAATCCACATGAACAGAGGAGTCTGGTGGGTTACAGTCCATGGGGTCACAAAGAGTCACACACCACTGAGCAGCTAAGCACACAGCACATCTTCGTCCATGTTGTTCCTGTTCAGATTAACTTACATTAATCCTCCCAGGAGTTCCTTTTCAGTGAAGGACTCTGTCCTGGAAAGAAGCTTAGTAGTATTAATTCTGAGGTTTAATATAATCCCAACTGTGCTTTCCTTGTGGCTCAGCTGGTAAAGAATCTGCCTGTAATGCGGGAGACTTGGGTTCAATCCCTGGCTTGGGAAGATCTCCTGGAGAAGGGAAAGGCTACCCACTCCAGTATTCTGGCCTGGAGAATTCCATGGACTGTATAGTAATGGGATTGGACATGACTGAGCAGCTTTCATTTCACATGATCCAGACTGTTCCACTGGCTTTCTGGCTTTACCATGGTCTCCTTGTTTGTGTGTGAATGCTATGTTGCTTCTATCTTGTCCAACTTTTTGTGACCCTATTGACTGTAGCCCCCTAGGCTTCTCTATGCATAAGATTCTCCAGGCAACAATACTGGAGTGGTTTGCCATTTCCTCCTTTAGGGGATTTCCTGACCTGGAGTTTGAACCAAGTCTCCTATGTCTTTTTCATTGCAGGTGGACTCTTTACCACTAAAGAAGCCTATTGTATCCTTGTATTCACCCACAAATTTAAGCCTGCAGTATTTTCTCCTTGATAGCCACTCTTCTCTTGGTGACTCTCTCTGCTTACCAGATTTCTCTAGTAAGGAGTTGAGCTCTCAGGGTCATGGAGAGACTGAATGCCTAACACCTGCTTCCTCTTCATGGTTTCTGATGCTGTGCAGATTTTTAGCTGTTTTTGACTTTATTAATTGGCATTTCAGAATTCATAGTATACACTTGGAATATGTTGCAGATGTCCAGGATTTTTGATGTTACTATTCTGTTTTTAATGAGAGAATTTGGGAAGATTCAAACACTGTTCTATGTCTGTGTTTGCCAATAATCCTCCATAGGAGTAATTTGGTGTGCTTATTTTTCAAATCAGAGAAGGTAAATGTCTCAGGATTCTTGATTCCAGTATTTGAGGTATCTTTATTTTTCAATGTATTCATTGATTGATCGACATACACTTATTGAGTACTATAATCCAAAAATTTGATTAAATGTTTGTGATTCAGGAAACAGAATATTCCGGGCATCATGTTAGGCACTTTAAACAAAGCATAACCCACTTACCCTTTAGAACAACACAGTTTTCATTTTCTGTATCAAAGGCTGAGAACAGTTATGTTGCTAAAGGTCACACACAACTTCAGTACTGGGTCTTTGAGTATGTTGTACAGTTGAGTGAAATACATAGTTTAAGCATTCATTTACTGCTTAACAGTTTCTGCTTTGCTGAGCATTGGGGATAGGATAATGTGCCAGCACTTTTCATCATTTTGGCTTATTCTTTATATTGAAAACTTTACTTATAATGGCCCTCAATTTTACCTTTATTAGGAACAGAAGGAGACATTAAAATACTAAAAGGAATGAAAATGAATAATTCTTTCAAACACTCACATAGACAGCTATATTTTTTTAAAAAAAAGGATGAGACGATGCTCTTTTAACATTAGTTCTTACTTTTAAGCCATTCAGGATTGGAATACAAATCAGGTTTCATGGCAAGGAAGAAATGTTAACTGTTCAGTAAACAGTTCTGTAACAGGAACTGTTGTTTTACTTTATGCTTAGCTGTTCATCTGAGGTACATAATTTTCTTTTGTGTCTAGGTCAGACTAACTGCACAGTAATATTATTAGACCTTTCTTTAAGCATTTCTGCATGTTGTGTCCTCTTAAAAAATACTGATTTTAAAACTATAGCATTTATAAAAGCATCTATCATTATTTCTGTGGTATTTATAAATTATATTTAATGCTTACTTAAATATCATATATTTCACAGATGACTAGATTTTTCTCATATACACTGTCTGTATTAAGTGTTACCTAATGCTTTGCTACTCAAAATGTCATCCAAGGACCTGAAGGATCTGCATTACTTGGGAGCTAAAAATGGAGAACCTGGGTTTTACTGATTCAGAGTCTACATTTTAACAAGATACCCAAGTTATTCTTATACTTCTTAAATCTGTGGACGTTCTCTCATATTGTTAGACTCAACTATGGAAAGAAAATAAATAATGTTAACAACTATGGACGGAGGTTCATGACATTGTACAGGAGACAAGAATCAAGGCCATCCCCAAGAAAAAGAAATGCAAAAGACCAAAATTGCCATCTGAGGAGGCCTTACAAATAGCTGTGAAAAGAGGGAAGTGAAAAGCAAAGGAGAAAAGGAAAGATACACCCATTTGAATGCAGAGTTCCAAAGAATAGCAAGGAGAGATAAAAAGGCCTTCCGTAGTGATCAGAGCAAAGAAATAGAGTAAAACAATAGAATGGGAAAGACTAGAGATCTCTTCAACAAAATTAGAGATACCAAGGGAACATTTCATGCAAAGATGGGCTCAATAAAGGACAGAAATGGTATGGACCTAATAGAAGCAGAAGATATTAAGAAGAGGTGGCAAGAATACATAGAAGAACTGTACAAAAAAGATCTTCATGACCCAGATAATCATGACGGTGTGATCAATCACCTAGAGCAAAACATCCTGGAATTTTTTGAAGTCAAATGAGCCTTATAAAGTATCATTATGAACAAAGCTAGTGGAGGTGACGGAATTCCAGTTGAGCTATTTCAAATCCTGAAAGATGATGCTGAGAAAGTGCTGCACTCAGTATGCCAGCAAATTTGGAAAACTCAGCAGTGGCCACAGGACTGCAAAAGCTCAGTTTTCATTCCAATCCCAAAGAATGGCAATGCCAAAGAATGCTGACTACCACACAGTTGCACTCATCTGACATGCTAGTAAAGTAATGCTCAAAATTCTCCAAGCCATGCTTCAGCAATACGTGTACCATGAACTTCCAGATGTTCAAGCTGTTTTTAGAAAAGGCAGAGGAATCAGAGATCAAATTGCACACATCTGCTGGATCATTGAAAAAACAAGAGAGTTTCAGAAAAACATCTATTTCTGCTTTATTGACTATGCCAAAGCCTTTGACTGTGTGGATCACAATCAACTGTGGAAAATTCTGAAAGAGATGGATATAACAGACCACCTGACCTGTCTCTTGAGAAACCTGTATGCAGGTCAGGAAGCAACAGTTTGAACTGGACATGGAACAACAGACTGGTTCCAAATAGGAAAAGGAGTACGTCAAGGCTGTATATTGTCATACTGCTTATTTAACTTATATGCAGAGTACATCATGAGAAACGCTGGGCTGGAGGAAGCACAAGCTGGAATCAAGATTTCTGGAAGAAATATCAATAACCTCAGATTTGCAGATGACACCACCCTTATGGCAGAAAGTGGAGAAGAACTAAAGAGCCTCTTGATGAAAGTGAAAGAGGAGAGTGAAAAAGTTGGCTTAAAGCTCAACATTCAGAAAAGTAACATCATGGCATCCAGTCCCATCACTTCACAGCAAATAGATGGGGGAACAGTGGAAACAGTGGTTAACTTTATTTTTCTGGGCTCCAAAATGACTGCAGATGTTGACTGCAGCCCTGAAATTAAAAGACGCTTACTCCTTGAAAGGAAAGTTATGACCAACCTAGACAGCACGTTGAAGAGCAGAGACATTATTCTGTCCACAAAGTTCTGTCTAGTCAAGGCTATGGTTTTTCCTGTGGTCATGTATGGATGTGACAGTTGGACTATAAAGAAACCTGAGTGCAGAAGAATTGATGGTTTTGATCTGTGGTATTGGAGAAGACTCTTGAGAGTCCCTTGGACTGCAAAGAGATCCAACCAGTCCATCCTAAAGGAAATCAGTCCTGAATATTCATTGGAAGGTCTGATGCTGAAGCTGAAACTCCAATACTTTGGCCCCCTCTTGGGAAGAGATGACTCACTTGAAAAGACCCTGATGCTGGGAAAGATTGAGGGCAGGAGGAGAAGCGGATGACAGAGTATGACATGGTTGTATGGCTCAATGGACATGGGTTTGGGTGGACTCCGGGAGTTGGTGATGGACAGTGAAACCTGGCATGCTGTTGTTCATTAGGTTGAAAAGAGTCAGGCACGAATGAGCAACTGAACTGAGCTGAATCAAATATTAAATAATTTAATAAGGGATTTTTGTAATATATGATCTAAAATAATATTTGAACAGACTAAATATTATATGAATTTTTATTTAGCAAGAATAAAATCCTGTGTAATATTTACCAGCTTGTTCTGTTTTTTGGTATAGTTTTAATAACAGATATGGGTGTTGGAGATCATTGTATATAACATCAATGGTTGCAAAACATTTGATTTCATATGAGTTAAAACAACACCTATTGATCATGAATTAACAAAGAGACCTAAATGAGGGTGTACAGTGCTCAACCAAGGGGCTAGATGTAGTCCTGTCTCATTTACATCCACACTGGCTCACAGCTGGGATATAAGTAGCATAAAGGCTACTTTTTCTTTTCTCTTTATATAGTAATGTACAGAGCAGTAGCAGTTTCCCAGGTAGCGCTAGTGTTAAAGAACCTGCCTGCCAATGCAGGTGATGAAAGAGACAGGGCCTTGATCCCTGGGTCGGGAAGATCCCATGGAGAAGGGCAGGCAGCCCTCTCCAGTATTCATGCCTGGAGAATCCCATGGACGGAGGAGCCTGGCAGGCTACAGACCATGGTGTCACAAAGAGTTGGATGCAACTGAGCATTCATAGAATGAAAAGCATCTTATTAGGTGTCCTTAATCACATTTTCATGGATGAAAAGATGAAGACTCCAGTTAAATGTCTTGACTATAAATTGCCTTGATTATCATATAAAATAATATAATATAATATTGGAACTGTTATATGTCAATGCTGATATTCTGTTTTTTAAGGAATTCTTTAAATTTCCCACCTTTCAGTAGTGAATGTTTGATAATGAGGAGTATTTGTGTCTATTTGCACCATAGCTGGCAGGAATAGATATTTAGTATATATCCTATAAGTGAGAGAAACATACTCATGGCTCATGCCAACTTCATAAGCTGGCTTTCAACATCATCATCTTTCCTCTAATTACTATTCTCTGGTGGCAATTTAAAAGTTTGGTAGTTAACTTTATTGTGTGTCTATGGTTTCTTGATTGACCTTGATTAATCTAGAATGAGGAGAAAACTCTGACTTAATTGAAAGTATACTGACCTGATAATTGAAGATATGAGTTTAATTAACCTGATAATTGAAGATTTGGTCTAATTCCCAGCTCTGTTACTGATGCTACTTTGAGTTTAGTCTTCTCATTTAATTCTCCCTCCATTGTTCTCTTTTTTATACAATAAAGGAAATCCTAGCTGTCTTGTATGGTATTACTATCATTAAATTTGTGTCAACATTATTGATAGTATATTCTTTAAGTAGAGCTAATGAGAGCAGACTTCCCCAAGCTTTTGTGTGTTGAAAAATATTTTCCCTATCCTCAATATTTGTTGAGTTTTCTTGTTTGTCTGTTGCTTCGTTTTGTATAATAGTTTGGAAAATCTGGTGTTAATGTAATTATTTTACCTTTTTTGAATTATTTGCCACTTTTCCTTGGCTGCTGCTGCTGCTGCTAAGTCACTTCAGTTGTGTCAGACTTTTCCTTGGAGGCCTTGACAATTTTTTCTTTGTTTTTAAATTATCCTAAGTCAGTTTTCTCAAGTGAGCCCTTTTAATGTTCAGATCAGGTCTTTTCCTTTTTCTGGAAAGTTTTGTTGGTCATAGTTTTTTTTTTTTTTTTTCCGCTATTTCCATTCCCTTGTTTGGTTATTCTTCTATTAAACAAGAAATTTAAATGAATAAGTATGTATCAATTCCCATACTAATTATCCTTTGCCTATCTTTCATTACCCACGCTCTGTCTCTTTTACTGTTTTGTCACTGTCATTCTTTTGGTTACTTTCCTGCCTTTCCTCAGTGGATTGTAGTAAATTTTCATTTGGGTTTTTTCCTGCCATGGGCATCTTGTAATGTATTCTGCATTTCAGAGATAATTTTGTCTTTTTCTTCTGTTTCTTTCCTGAGATCAGTCAACTTTTCCCCCCCATTCATCTATTAATATTTCTTTTCCCACTTGGTGTTTAGAATTTGAATGCCTTATTAAAAGTGTTTTTTATATCATCAGATTCTTGTTTGAGTGTATTTAATTCTGTATTGTATAGTAACATTTTTTTTTTTGCTTTGTAGTTTCTGTGTGTGAGAGAATTATCTTCAGCTGATATGTGTGAAATTTTATTTCTTAAATTTCTTCAGTAGCTTTGTGAGGACTTAACTTACCTTTTCTTTACATTTATGCTATGAGGCTTTTATATAACCTTCCTAATTTTGTAATTCTTCATTCTCTTAGTGTAGCAAATCCAGGTACTTTGTAGGACTGTTTTGGTGGGGAGGAGTTGTGAATTTTCCAATTTCAGTGTTCACTTTTTGTCTTGCTGGACCCCACATTTTCTCTGTTTTTCTTTCTTTCATTATTGAATTGCCAAAGGTGCTTTTTGTGTTTTTTACTTTCCATAAATTGTGCTTATCAAAGAATTTCCCTCTAAATAATATGTATGTTAGTCCCTCAGTCATGTCTGACTCTTTGTGACCCCATGGACTGTAGCTGCCAAGGCTTCTCTGTCCTTGGAATTCTCTAAGCAAGAATATTGCAGTGGATAGCCATTCCTTTCTCCAGGGAATCTTCCCAACCCAGGGATCAAACCCACGTTTCCTGCATTACAGGCAGAATCTTTACCATCTGCCCCACCAGAGAGACACTTTTAAATTGCATATATCTCTTTAAATCAAGTATTTTAAGTTATGTCTGTCTCTTTTAAAGATATCTGACCGTATAAATTGGGCTCATTTTGATATCCTTTCCCTATTGTCTCTGCTCTGATCTGCACGTTTTCCAGCCTATTTCAGATACAGGATGGATTTTATCTTTCAAGTTATCTCTCAAATCACTTTTTCTTTTTTTCCTCCCTAGATTTTCTCAGTCTACATTTGCTTAGGAGCAAGAATGGGCCCACAGCATGAGAGATGATTTTGCAGTTTTTGCCATTCTCTTTCTTCAAGTTATGATTAAAGAATTTACATAGAATTTAATTTCCTTTATGCTTTTTTTTTAATGTAGAATTTAGGTTTTCCTCATTTTTCCTTATTTTCAGGGGATATTGTCCCCAGTATTATCTCATAAGTGCCTGCATTGTCACCATAGCTTTCAGCTTCCCTGGAACTTTTAAAAAATATTTTAAAATTTTTGTAAAACTATAGTTATATTATTTTAATCCTTGACAGATTGACTTGCCTTTGGTCATGCTCATGAAAGATTTGTTTGTTGAATAACTTTAGCTTGAGAACATTATGTGTTGTTTTGCAACATGGTACACTTTTTTTTGTAACAGCCAACCATTGGCTCATTATAAATCATGTCTTCAGCTTCTCATTAAACAAGATTCTTTCATTGATGAATTATTCACTTGTTCTCTAATTGAAATATTTATCTCACAAAGTCTCCAGAATGTCTTGGTAGAGTAGTTCATTTTTCTTCAGAAATAATGAAATAATACAGTAATTATGTGAGGACTTTATGGAATGAGTCATTCAGGTATAAAGTATTTTTAACATTTCCATTTTTGTATTATGTCAATTACTTTGACTTCTCATACTTTTATAAGTGTTAATCAAAGGGAACAAAAATTTCTTTGCACAGAGTTGCTAAGTATTTTTATTTGTATGAATATTTCTGGCAATGATAAAAATTTATGAAAAAATACGAAGTGTGGAGCAATTTCAGCAATAAATTAAAAAAATAATTTTACATAGCTATGTCATTTCAGGAAAGCATGCCCTTTGACCACTTTATTTGCTTATTGGTATTTGCTAAGTTTTTAGAAATTCTTTAAAATTATATAATTAATAAGCCATATTTGCTAGAAAATGCAAATTTTGAATTAATATATACGCTAACTACATAGTTTAAATAAATGGAATTTGAATTCTCACAAAATTTATTAATCCTTGCTAAATATAAAAGTGAAATATTGTAAGAGGAGAAGTTGAAGGGTAAGTGAAAGGATGATCATACTTCACATTTATAGAAATGCAAGATTAAGTAATTGGAAGAAAAATATTGTAGTTTTTTTCAGAGAATAATGAATGGTTAAAAGAATTGAAAGAGATTACTAATTGACATTTGTGATTTTATTTGAATCAAAGCCTCAGTAATAATAATTGATATTTAGATTCTGGCTTTGACTATCCAATGCCATTATTTAATTTTGATTTAGGGTGAATCATCTCTGGAATATATGATCTCAATAAAACACGCACTACATTGGATACAAACATGGGTTTAAAATGCCAGTTTCTTTCTTCCATCCTAGACTTTTCTTTTTCCTATCTTCATTTTTCACCATCCTAGTCTGATACCACTCATCTTTGAGTCTCCCTTCTTGGATAGCAGTATCCACTCCTGCTTAGTAATCCACTTTACAGCCAGGATGATCTTTATAAAATGACATGCAGTGTGCATTATAGGTATACCTTTTTGTCCTCATCTCCACTCTGCCACCTGTCACTCTACAGAGATGGTATCCTTAGTCTGTCTTTTCAGGCTTTCCGTGGTCTTTCCTCTACCTTCTACTCTAGCCAGATTTTGTAGTGTTCTCACTTTTGTAAAATGTACTGCAGTCACGTTGGTTTTCTTTTATTTCCTCTAATGTGCCATGCTCCTTCAACACAAGGCCCTCTCACACAGGTTTTTGTTGTGTAAAAGAACAAAGCCTCTCTCTTACATGGGCATGGAGTGGGGTTCTTAACTGCTGTTCACTCAAAATATAACATGTTTATTGACTACTGTCTGCCTCCTCAGTATGCCAGAAGTTCTATACTAGTGAACTTACAGATCAAATCAGACCCTCTATGAGGTCAGTTTGGTAAAAAAGAAAATTTATCCACATATTCATTAACGTCTAACTGAAACTTATCCTTTCCTTCAAGTATAAATTTAGAAAACCATAGCAGTATATTCATAGTGCCTCTGTCTTTGTTACAGATATGTGGGGCATTTATTTTTATATCACATTAGACTCATGTGAGATGTTTCAAGTATCATTTAAGCTCATCAGTATATTAAATTACAGAAACTAATAGATCTGCTACTTGATCTTAATTTGTTAATAAAGAAGCATATATTATTGTATCACAAATTTGTTTTTAATATTTTAGATGCAGTTGTATAATTCTATGTATTTAAAAACATAATTTCATATATATATTTAAATGTGTTGTATGCCAAGTCTCTTCACTCGGTTCTGACTCTTTGTGACCCCATGGACTATAGCCCACTAGGCTCCTCTGTCGAATGGATTCTTCAAGCAAGAATACTGCAGTGGGTTGCCATGCCCGCTCCAGGGAATCTTCCCAGTTCACGGATGAAGCCATGTCTCTTATGTCTCCCACATTGGCTGGCAAGTTCTTTACCATTAGTGCCACCTGGGAAGCCCATATATTTAAATATATGATTCTAGAAGGGGTCCATAGTCTGTTTAAAACTATCAAAATGGTACAGGGACATAGTAGGCTCTGGGACATAGTAGGCTTTTAATACATATGTACTAAGTAGGGAATGATGATTCAACTTAGACTTTCACAGTAACAATTTCTTTAACTTATTTACATGGTGATATAACCTATCGTAAACTCTTATAGGATCAGGTCCATCAAGTTTAGTTTAGTCACTCAGTCATTTCCGACTCTTTGTGACCCCATGGACTATAGCATGCCAGGCTTCCCTGTCCATCACCAACTTCTGGAGCTTGCTCAAACTCATGTTCATCAAGGCGGTGATGCCATTCAACCATCTCATCCTCTGTCTCCCACTTCTCCTCCTGCCCTCAATCTTTCCATCAGGGTATTTTCCAGTGTGTTAGTTCTTCGCATCAAGTGGTCAAAGTATTGGAATTTCAGCTTCAGCATCAGTCCTTCCAATGAATATTCAGGACTGATTTCCTTTAGGATTGAATGGTTTGATCTCCTTGCAGTTCAAGAGTTCTCAAGAGTCTTTTCCAACACACAGTTCAAAAGCATCAATTTCTCAGTGCTCAGCTTTCTTTATGATCCACTCTCACATCCATACATGACTACTGGAAAAACCATAGCTTTGACTAGATGGACCTTTGCCAGCAAACCAATATCTCTGTATTGTAATATGCTGTCTAGATTGGTCATAGCTTTTCATCCAAGGAGCAAGTGTCTTCTAACTTCATGGCTGCAGTCACCATCTTCAGTGATTTTGGAGCCCAAGAAAATAAAGTCTGTCACTGTTTCCATTGTTTCCTATCTATTTGCCATGAAGTGATGGGACTGGCTGCCATGATCTTAATTTATTGAATGTTGAGTTTTAAGTCAGCTTTTTCACTCTCCTCTTTCACTTTCATCAAGAGGTTTTTTAGTTCCTCTTCACTTTCTGTCATAGGGTGGTGTCATCTGCATATTTGAGTTTGTTGATATGTCTCCTGGCAATCTTGATTCCAGCTTGTTTCATACAGTCCAGAATGCTTCATCCAGTCCAGCATTTCACATGATGTACTCTGCATGTAGGTTAAATAGGCAAGGTCACAATAAACAGTCTTGACATAATCCTTTCCCAATTTTGAACCAGTACATTGTTCCATGTTTGGTTCTAATTGTTGCTTCTTGACCTAATAAAGATTTCTCAGGAGGCAGGTAAGGTGCTCTGGTATTCCTGTCTCTTGAGGAATTTTCCACTGTTTGTTATCCGCATAGTAAAAGGCTTTAGTGTAGTCAATGAATAGGATCAGGTACTACTCATTTTAGCCCTTTTTGCAATTTCTATTTTACATTTTTTAACTATAGTTCACTGTCACCTTCAAGAATATATACTCTAAGTGGACAAAGATTGTTTCTCCACTGCATATTCTCCTTCACACTATGAGAGCCTGTCAAATAAATGTTTGTTGAATCAGCTATATGTATTACATTGAAATAAATCAAATCAGTGAAATTGACTTCCTGCTCCAAGGTTTTGTAGAGCCTATGAGAACTGTAAAATAATTATAAGCATAGAGTAGTGACCCCAAGAAACCATCATTCAACTAACTGGCCAAATAAATAAATAAAACTCACAAGAAGTCACAAACACAACATTATATGAATTAAAGTTGGTGGTACAGAGGTCAATGTGGCTTAAGTAAGTTGGTAATTAACCTGTATTTTGAGGGAGAGAGAATTTCCAAGACATTGAAAAACTCTTATATTCTAGGAAAAGGAAAGAACAGCAGACATGTGGAAATAGCAAGAAGTAGGGCAGTTTCAGACCCTGACTGTAGGTTATTTGTAAGGATGAAGTGAATACTCTATGCAGGTAGATTTTAGCAAGGTTCAGAATAAACCTGGATGTTAAGAGAGGGTTTTGGATTTAGTTGATTTTGTAGGCAGTGCTGCTCCATTGATAGTGAAAGAGTAAAATATTCAAAGCTAAGCATTGGGAAGATTCAAGTTAACACAGAGATATAATATTGTGAAATATGTTTTCTTGATAAGTATAAAACAAGTTTTACAGATTTACAAGATTTCTTCAATGTAATAACCAATTTTCACATTTGTCTGTTTTTATAGGTAAAGCTCTTTTTTTAATTTAACTTCTAAAAGGAAAGGTCTGCATTGTGTTACTCATACTGAGTGGATAATGAGAGTAATGCTCAACATAACTCCAAAGAAAAGTCAACATGCCTGTTCAATAGCATTATTTCAAAGGCTGTATTACACAGCAGCAGAGCCTATGCTTGCAAATTATTTCATTCTTATGCAGTTAAAATTTTGATGACATGGGAGTAGATTACCATGGCGAAAAGACCAAAGAAAGTTATTTACATAGTCTTTAACTAACCTCTTATTTTTCATCCGCTCTCCTCATGGGAATACACTGGCCGTATTGCAGACCCTCAAAATTAAGACAATTAGAACATTCAAATATTTCTTAAAATCCTTTGAAAGGTGATAACTAAATAAGAATATGATATAACAATATCAGTATTAGTATTAGTATATTAGTATCAGTATTTTCTCACCCTAAATATTACTATTTGGTTATGATCCTCTTAATTTCCTTCCAAAAATATTTTTAAATGGTACATTTGTATTAATTGCTAAATCAAGCTGTATGTATAGAAGAGATTACACAACAGATAGCATTTTGCAGATTTTGGAGTTTGTGGGCTTTCAGACATACCTGGGTCCTAACATCTGCTCTGCTGCTTCCCAACTCTTGAGCTTCAGACAAGTTGCATAACTATCAGAAGCCTTAGTTTCCATAATATAACTAAGAGGGCATCAAAAATTGGGATTGCTATTAGCATTACATTGCATAACACAATGGTTGACATTTCAGTTAGCAATAGATAAACATTTGTTGTTTCGTGATTTAAAAAGATCATTCATGATAGAGATCAGAAGTATGAAATACTCTTTCCTCAGTTTGTAAAATTCTGCACTTCAATTTTTCACTAGGCTCACTACTTGAAATTCCACCATTTATTGATTCATTGGGTTAGAAAAATCTCTCTGCCACTGTAACCATGAGAGAGTCCTAGATACTAGACATTCATTCACTTATTTCATTGTGGTATGAAATTCCGGTCAGGGAACTGAAAGGGAAATAGAGAGGGTGAAAAAAGTTGATTTGAAGTAAAGAACTTTAAAATTGTCGAGTGTGAAAACAGGAAACCAGAGAACAATGTTTTTAAAATAAAGAAACTCAACAAACCTCGTATAGCCAAAGCAATCTTGAGAAAGAAGAATGGAACTGGAGGAATCAACCTACCTGACTTTAAGCTATACTACAAATCCACAGTCATTAAGACAGTATGGTACTGGCACAAAGACAGAAATATAGATCAATGGAACAAAATAGATAGCCCAGAGATAAATCCACGCATCTATGGACACCTTATCTTTGACAAAGGAGGCAAGAATATACAATGGAGAAAAGACAACCTCTTTAACAAGTGGTGCTGGGAAAACTGGATAGCCACTTGTAAAAGAATGAAACTAGAACACTTCCTAACACCATACACAAAGATAAATTCAAAATGGATCAAAGATCTAAGCATAAGAGCAGAAACTATAAAACTCCTAGAGGATAACATTGGGAAAACACTCTCTGACATCAACCAAAGCAGGATCCTACATGACCCACCTCCCAGAATATCGGAAATAAAAACACGAATAAACAAATGGGACCTAATTAAAATTAAAAGCTTCTGCACTGCAAAGGAAACTATAAGCAAGGTGAAAAGACAGCCTTCAGAATGGGAGAAAATAATAGCCAATGAAGCAACGGACAAACAATTAATCTCAAAAATATACAAGCAACTCCTGCAGCTCCATTCTAGGAAAATAAACAACCCAATCAAAAAGTGGGCCAAAGAATTGAACAGACGTTTCTCCAAAGAAGACATAAAAATGGCTAACAAACACATGAAAAGATGCTCAACATCACTCATTATCAGAGAAATGCAAATCAAAACCACAATGAGATACCACTTTACACCACTCAGAATGGCTGCAATCCCAAAATCCACAAGTAATAAATGCTGGAGAGGATGTGGAGAAAAGGGAACTCTCTTACACTGTTGGTGGGATTGCAAACTAGTACAGCCTCTATGGAAAACAGTGTGGAGGTTCCTTAAAAAACTGCAAATAGTCCTGCCATATGACCCAGCAATCCCACTGTTGGGCATATATACCGAGGAAACCAGAATTGAAAGAGACACGTGTACCCCAATGTTCATCGCTGCATTGTTTACAATAGCCAGGACATGGAAGCAACCTAGATGCCCATCAACTGATGAATGGATAAGAAAGCTGTGGTACATATACACAATGGAATATTACTCGGCATTAAGGAAAAATTCATTTGAAGCAGTTCTACTCAGATGGACGAAACTGGAGCCCATTATCCAGAGTGAAGTAAGCCAGAAGCAAAAACAACAATACAGTATATTAACGCATATATATGGAATTTAGGAAGACGGTAACGAGAACCCAGCATACGAGACAGCAAAAGGAACACAGATGCATAGAATAGACTCAGGGCCTCTGTGGATGAGGGAAAGGGTGGGATGATATGGGAGAATGGCATTGAAACATGTTAATTATCATATGTCTAAGCAATAGCCGGCCCAGGATTGATGCTTGGGACTGGTGCAACGAGATTTCCTGGGGGGAGGGAGGAGGGAGGGGGTTATGGAGGGGGAGCATATGTGAACCTATGGTGATATAAAAAAAAAAAAATCTTAGAATGAAAGTTAAGGTGAAGAGAGCCTTCTCTCTACTACTTATTGAAATGATTGTCAAGTTTTCTTCATAGAGTCAGCTTCTCTCTGCCTTTCTCATAGGATACTGAAGGACTATGGAGAGCACAAGCTGAATATTCAGATTTCTTAGTTCTAAGTTCTGTTGCAGACCCTATAAATTATATGGAGCAGATTACTTAACACAGTGAACATAAATTTATCAATCTGTAAAATGAGTTAGTAGTACCTAATTCAAAAGGATTATATATACTTGGTTTAAAATTCTATAATGTTATATAAACACAAACTTTTTCTTCAAAATTTAGTCCTACCCTTTACTGTGTTAAGCACAAATAGATGTTTTTATATTACCTTAGTACCACAGATCCTTTTCCTGAAAATGCCCTATTATATTTGCAAAACAATGTTATTTGTCTAATATGCATATTCTGAAACTTGCTATTTAATTTTTTCATCTGATATCATTTATCTAAAAGAAATTTGAAAAGCAAATATTTTCAGTTGACTTTTTTGTCTTGTATAATTTGTGGGGGCAAAATATGCAAAAAATATTAAGGAAACAGTGTTTATTTAGTGATATTCTTCTATAACTTGGTAAATCATTTACTGTATTTTGCAACCAACTGCTTGACACATTGATTTATGATGAAATATCTATCCAGAGAGAAACCCAGACTAAAATGCACAAAATTTCAGAAAGTCTTTTGGATGGGAGTTAGAGTTATCTGTTCAAATTGAAGGAAAAAGAAACAGTCATCAAATTGACCAAAGGTTAGGTTGCTTCAGATCTCTCTTTGTTACCTAATGACACTATTTAAGATGGACTGTCACATCCCATTATGTTCACTAATACATTCTGTAATTTAGATGAAAATGGAATTTTCACTCAGCAGGAGGAAAGTGGGAAGTACACTTATTCTAGCCAGGCTCAGGGATATTATTCTTTTTCATTTGTTGCTATGGGATAACAATTGCATCAATAATAAGAAAGCTATCAAGCTAAGCTGCATGTACCACAATGAAGTTGTTTTAATGCAAATAAGCGTCAATCACTTAGGGTTCTCAGTTGTGACAAACTGTGGTAACAAACTCTAAATCTAGTCAGAACTGAATTGCAAGTGTGTATGCTAAAGAGGGGGGAAAGTGTTCTTATTTAAGTATGCTCAGTGATTGTTTGCATAATTGTAAAAACTGTTAAAAAATTTACTGAAAAAGGTACAAATGTTGTTGCTATTATTTTTAAACAATCAGTTTTCAATGTCTCAGAAACTTTAATGGAGTTTTTTTTTTTTTTTAAGTGTTATGAGGCAGGGGAGCCTAGGTTATCATACTTGAGATAGTATATTTTTCTAGCATGTGTAAACAAACCCCTGAAAATAGCTTTAAAAAAAATCTGTGTTTGGCATAGGGGTTGATCGGAAGAGAAAAAATTACTAAAATCAAATGTTTACTCTTTTAATATGCATATTCACATTTACTTCAAAATCCTTACTTTTAAAAATTTGATTCATGGAATCATTGGCCATTGGGGCCTTAATGTTACCTGTCTCACGTTTGCTAATAATAGCTGTCAGTGAGCCTAAAGAATTAGAGACTGAATAGATTTCATACTAGGTGTTCAAATGCAATTGCTCATGTTTCATATTATTGTGTCATTTGTTCACATTTCCTTCCGTGCATGTTGAAGTTATAGCATTTATAAATAGAGCTTCCACGGAGTTGAAAGAATAGAAATCAACCTAAAACACACTGACTTATTCTAAAAATCTTAGCAAATGCATATCTGAGTTTTCGTTTGTTACTACTAAGTGCTATCTGAGAAGTCTTTCCTGTATATGAAGAGCTTGCCAACAAGTATATGGACACTAACATCTGAATTTGTAAAGCAGTCACATGTGTTTGATCGTAGTCATAAATATTTCTATATGAAAATTAGATTTAGAAGATTTAGCAATTGATGCAAATAAGCATTTCAAAACCTTATGATCAATTGTTTTTTGTAAGTCTGAAGAGAGTGTCTAAGAATACAACCACAGTAAATAGGTGTTGTCACTGTAAATTACCAGTCACCTTGTAAGTGGGAACAGGGCTATAGACCTTTACACCACAAAATGAGTTTGCTTATCAAGCATGGAGTGATATGTTTTTGTGTCTGACAAGAATGTCTGATCCACGCTTCTTTAACTTCACCTATAGGGCTCTTCACTGCATTTTAAAGATACTATCTCATGTAAGGGAAACTATTTCCAACCCAGCCACTAGCTCACTCTTAGAATGGATTTTTTTAGTTCATAAATCTTTCCAAAGATGAGTGATGAATAATTGGTTAGACATGGTTAGGACTAGTGTTAAACCATCAAGTTTGAAAGGTTATAAAAAGTTCTGAGATTTCACCTAAACTCTAAAGAGCTGCCTGTCACAATTTAATGGACACTGGCAAAAGATATGAGGCATATAGGACAGAGACAAAAGAATATGTTACTTATAGTAAAGCAGCATCCAGAGTAATGTTGCAGTTTTGTTCTCTGAGCCCCAGTTCCCATAGGTCGATGTGATGACAGCCAGTTGATGCCTGCATATGTGGCTGGGGAATATTTCAGAAGCATAAACCTGAGATTAGTAGATTTTCTTTTTCTTTTAAAGAAACTTCTAGCATACCTGTGCATACTCCATCCTGGAGAAAACACTAACTTTACTAACCTGTGCAAAGTTAGGGAGTAATCCACAACACCATCCTGACTTCTGACATCAAATATGAGTCTAGACATCACCAAAACCAGCTTCATTTCTGACAATTCACTGTACAGGTTCACAGAGCCCATGGGAAACTATCCTACTTGAGGTTATGGGGTATTACAGTGAATATGGTTTGTCCTCTCCCAGTGGAATTATGAATAGAGCTGTTTCCCCAGAAACTCTGTATGACAGTATGGACAGAGGGTTGCCAAAACAGGTAGGAACACCCATGCTTTGGTATCCACAGTTTTTACTGGGGCCCTTTTACTTAAGCATAATTGGCTGCATACATGGAGCGTCTTTGTTTCTAACTCCTCCAGAGCGCAAGTTTATACTCTCTGACCCAATATTCCTGTCCCGAATCACATCTGGTGTGGCCAGCTCTCACCCAAATTCCTATTGTTACACTATCCAGTGTGAACAGAGGACTTGAGACATACAAAGACACTTCTGTCAAGTATGATATTCCAAGAATTTAGAAATTACCTTGCAGAAGCCAAGGGCAAAAGTAAATTCAGGCAGGCTTAAATTCTTTACCTGATACCCTGGAAAGTAAGCAGATCTCACTTGGTGGGGGGAAGGAAGCTATCTTTATCTCTATCTCTCCAGAGCTGTCTGCTTTTATAAGTATTTCTGACAAATTGGTCCTCGAGCAAAATAGCTGTTAATGCCTAGATAAGTAGATTCATATAGAATAGTCTGCCAACAACTAGACTTTGCTTTTTATTTGATAAAACTTGTCTCTTCAGATTCTCATTCCCCAATTCCTCGCCTTTCAGGTGGACTAGAGTCCTTCTTTCACTGTTATAGTAGTTAAATCTGCAGAAAATGATCAGCCTACCTCTTTAACATCTATGTTTGGTCATCATAAAAGTTTATTCACATTAGGTAGGCTTCTTATTCCATAAACACAGACATGAAACTTGAGCAACCTTTGGGAGATTTTCAATATGAACAGAAATCAGAGATTACCTGAGGGTGATAGCAATGAGTTTCTCCGTAAGATGGTATTATCAAAATTTATTTTTATTTTTTTCTGTAAAATAATGTGATTCCTCAGTGGTTATAAAATTAGCAAAACTTACCCATGATTTATATTACAAGGAGCTAATTTCATGTGATCCTGAAAATGCTGTCCCTTTTTTTGGCAGTGACAGCCTCCTCTCTGCCCCCACAATCCCCAGGAGAGGACAGGTATTCCTCTTTGCCTTCAAACACCATCACCTATCAACTACCACCCCTATTCCTATTAATGCACTTACATATTATAGCAGTGACTTTTATTCCACAAATTAATTTTCCCTTAAGTACTTCTGCTGATGTAAAAGGGGAAATTATCCAATGCTCTTTTCTATGTATTTGTCTCAAGCATGAATTCTTTTCCTTGATATCCCATACTGAAGGTTGGAGACTTTTAAAATATTTTTCTAAATTCTATGTCAGCTTTTCTAAACTATTTTCACTAAAATATTACTCCCTTAAAAAAAAAGAATTTCACTGTCAAATACCTTTGGGGATTGCTGTAGACAGTATTTTTCTCCAGGGAAATTCAAAATACACATTATACATAAAAGGCTGTAACAAAATCCTGCAGCAAAACCTGGACAGGAGGATAACAACAAGTAAATAAAGACAGAATACAGCATGCAAACAGTATATTTTCTTATAAGATATGATTTGCCCCCTACGGCATCAGATTTGAATTTCAAAGACTGCTTTCCATGGGAAAAAAGGTCTATCACAGCCTTAATGCCCAGAAGCATTGGCTGAACTAGTTGACTCCATAAGAACTAGGCCTAAAAAAGTGAAGCTCACTGAAAAAGGTTATTTCCTTTCCTGCTAACCTAATACTTTCCTTCTAAATAATTGTTCTTCTTGATAGATTCCAGTATGATTATGGCTGTTAAGGAAGAATAGGTTCATACTCAGGAGGTAACTTTGATCTCTGAATCCAACAGGATGCCAAATTCAAAGTAACATAATGCCTCCAAAATTCTTACATAAAATGCAGTAACTAGAGCAGGAATGGTGTGGAAGAAATATCAGTGTTCCCTTTCATTGATATCTCTTAGCTATAGTCTCTTTATAATCCCCTTTCAGTGATAAGAGAATTTGTTTGCTCTGAATAATAGCTGGATCAATTTTTTTCTTTTCTAAATATTCCTCAGTATTCTAATGCTATTTGTAGAAAATAACTAATATGGAAACAAGATAATTTAGTGGAAAATAATTTCAATTCCTTATTTTATACAGAAAGTGTTGTATAGTTTTAGTTGGAAAGTGAATGAATTCAAAATATATATGTTTATATAATGGAAATATATATATTTCCTTTAAAATACTCCTATAAAAGGGTATGTGATCCAGTAACTTCCAGATATTTAAGCTGGATTTAGAAAAGGAAGAGGAATAAGCAAATTGCCAAGATCCACTGGATCATACCAAAACCAAGAGAATTCCACAAAAAACATCTACTTCTGCTTCATTGACTACGCTAAAGCCTTTGACTGTATTGTTCTGTGGATCACAACAAACTGTGGAAAATTCTTAAAGAGATGGGGATACCAGACCACCTGATCTGCCTCCTTAGAAATCTGTATGCAGGTCAAGAAGCAACAATTAGAACTGGACATGAAACAACAGACTGGTTCCAAACTGGGAAAGGAGTAAGTCAAGGCTGTGTATAGTCACCCTGCTTATTTAACTTATATGCAGAGTACATCAGGCAAAATGCTGTGTTGAATGAAGCACAACCTGGAATAAGATTGCCAGGAGAAATATCAATAACTTCAGATATGCAGATGATACCACCCTTATGGCTGGAAATGATGAGGAACTAAAGAGCCTCTTGTTGAAAATGAAAGAGAGAGTGAAAAAAGTTGACTTAAAACTCAGTGTTTAGAAATCGAGGATCATGGCATCCAGTCCCATCACTTCATGGTGAATAGATAGGGAAACAAGGGAAACACCGAGAGACTATTTTCTTGGGATCCAAAATCACTGAAGATGGTGACTGCAGCCATGAAGTTAAAAGATGCTCCTTGGAAGAAAAGCTATGACCAACCTAGACAGTGTATTAAAAAGCAGAGACATTACATTGCCAACAAAGGTCCATGTAGTCAAAGCTATGTTTTTTCCACTAGTCATGTATGGATGTGAGAACTGGACAGTGGAGGAGGCTGAGTGCCAAAGAATTGGTGCTTTGGAGCTGTGGTGTTGGAGAAGATTCTTGAGGTTCGCTTGGATTGCAAGGAGATAGAACCAGTGAATCCTAAAGGAAATGATTCCTGAATGTTGCAAGGACTCATCATGAAGCTGAAGTTATAATACTTTGGCCACCTGATGCAAAGAGCTGATAGAATAGAAAAGACCCTGATGCTGGAGGAGAATGGGAAGACAGAGGATGATATGGTTGAATGGCATCACCGACTTGATGGACATGAGTTTAAGCAAGCTCCAGAAGTTGGTGATGGACAGGGATGCCTGGCATGCAGCAATCCATAGGGTAACAAAGTCGGACATGATAGAGCAACTGAACAACAGCAATATACATTTGCTGTAAAAGATTATATTAGTGAAAAGAATACCTTTCAATTCTTTGTTCTTGTTGAAAGCCTGGCATACCCCCAGCTACAAAAATTGTCTACTTGAGGAAATTGAAATTCCTGAAAAAATGTAGATGTTACAATTATAAACATTAATATAGTATGTTATATCAGCTTACAGTCATTCTTGTTCAGGTTTGTCTCATTTGTTATTTATTTATTTATTAAGCTTGTTTTTATTCTTTATTCGCTGTAATACATTGGGTTTAATTTTCAAAAGTCTCTCTAAAGCCTAATTTATAAACCCAGTTTTTCATATGTGCATACTGCTACTTAAGGCTGTCAAAATTTAATTGAGCATGAGTTTTAATGGATTTGCAGGACAAATTATTAAAGTATTTGATCTACATTTGATACTTGAAACGTTAAAAAGATAAAACATTCATTTGGAGTAATTTATATGAGATAAATTTTAGAGAAGTTAATTTCATGGTATTTATGGCTTTTTGGGATGACATTTTGTCTATTCCTATTGTTAAGCAATGCCAATAAACAATGTGACATTGTTTTAGTAGAAAAGATGAAGAGGAGTTGTATATTTTATAAATTTATTTACTTGTTTATTTTGAAAATTACCCTACTAGGAATTTTTAATTCTTATTTTATGATAAAATGCCCATTTTCTCACAAATTATATTAAAGAAAATAGTACTGTTATTCTCCACTACCAAAGAAAAAGATGTTGCATGAGCACTTTACTTTCACCTTTTTATTAACATTTTATTTTTGGTTTCATAGTCTAATTTATTCTACTTGAGCTGTATTCTAAACTAATTAAACTCAGACACATTTTCTTCATCAACTATAGGGCTTATACTTTCAGAAACTTTAAAACTTGGAATTCTGGATTAGAGAAGGCATTTGGAAAAAAAGGACATTCCAAAAAATCATTCCAGCTTTTCTCTAAGATACAGATCTGCTAAACATTATCAGATATACTTTCACTGATCTTAATTTAGACAGATTTCAAATTAAAGATGACTTGCTAGACAGAAGACAATTTGCTTCTAAATTTTACGTGACTTTGCAAATCTACTCATTTCAGAGGAAAATGATTGTGAAAGGTCTACTCTATACTAATTAATTTATATAGCAATGCCAAAATATTCCTCATTGGTGTTTTACTAGAAAGCTGTTTGTTAAGTTGTTCTTTGTTAAGAATATCCTTGAATATATGAGACCACTTCCTAGAAAACTCATAATTTAGATTTTAGCTAAAATTGAGCTCAGATGAATGAGGCTAAAGTTGACATTTAGTGGACATTCATTCCTACATCTCTGGAATCAAAGGAAAAGACAAGGGCCATCACTCTGTGGGGCAACTTGCTTGATAGCTAGAAAGCATCTCATAATGGTCATAAAGAGAACTTTAAGAAACCTAAGTCTCCACCTCTCAAGTGACAAACCCTGGTAGTGCACGTGACTCTCATGCAGCAAGAGAAAAAGTAAGTTAGCTGTATTATTAGCAGTCACACACCCCACTCTGAGCTCGGACTCAGCAGTCCCCCCAGTCAACCCTTTCCAATGCCCCTCGCCAGTGCCCCACTCATCCTTCAGCCCCACATTTAACCTTTCAGTTCCTATTGTAGCAGGTGAAACTGTAAGACAATATTGCAGGCGAGTCTTCCACCTGGTTACAAACACCAAAAGCTGTTGTTTTCACTGGCGGTTTCAAAGAACAGAAAGAATGGGGAGCTTGACATATGTAGGAAGCTCTGGAATTGATGACTCTGAGAATAGCTAGCCAGCAGGAATGCCAGATATTTTGAAGAGTTTTCAGAGGCTCTGAGATTTTAAGTCCTTGGATTTTAGGATAACAATCTAACGTGACTTGTCTCATGAGTAGTGGGAACTGGGAAACTCCCATTATTAGTGTCATGATAAACTGAATAGATAGAGGAAAAGGTTGTAGTTGTAGTAACATTTTGTAAACAATTTTAGCATCATTTCAAGGTAAGCATTGGTATTTCCTTCTTCAGTAAGTGCTCACCCGGTGGTGTTTTCAAACTTCAGTATGCCAAAGAATCAATGGGAGAAGAGGGTGAGCAAGAATTTTTATTATGCAGATTTCTGAGCCTTGTTCTTGGATTCTGAATCAAGATCAAATTAGTCTGATCTATGAACCAAGAATTTGTTTGCCAAATAAAGAGCACATCTGGATCCCATTCCAGCAACCTTTGTAGCATACTTTATGAAGCATTGTCCCTATCAACATCTGTTGTGTAATATGTAATATGTGTTGCACACCCACGAAAATGTGGGCATCATTTACAGATCATACCCTGGTGTCTTCACTAGATTCTTTTCTGTGAAGCTTCACTCAGTAAATATTAGTTGACCAGTTCCTTAGCAAGACATGGTATCTACCCACCAAATATATGCAGCTTAATATACTCTTTTATTCTTTCATGTTTCCTAGATGTCTGTACTATGGAAAGGTATACAATGAAACTTTTCACTCCACACACTTTGTCAGTAAGGAGAAATATCACATGATTAAGTGATCATAATAAAACATAGAAATAACTGCCATAAAAGAAGTTAATGCAAGATTTTTTTCCAGAAGGAGACTGTTTTCAGCTCTGTGCAGACATAACAGTGGGATATTTTGGGAAAGAATCTTTGGCACTGTTGAAATTTGAGTTAGACCATGAAATCAGTTAGACTCTGATACCCCCAGGCTAGGGGAGAAAGCTTTGGCAGATGATGTGAAGGTGAAGTGTATGCACAGAGAACCCTGGATAGGATATGTATAGAGAACAACTTTAGATACTGCAAAGGGCAACTAAATAACAATAAGATTGAAAAGATAAGTAAGAGATCAAGTAAAATCGACTGGCTAAAAGACCCCTTGAAGTCTAAATGGAAAGTATAATCCTGTATAGTTAACACAATGGCGCTAAGGTTTAGGGTTGGGGGCAATATTTCAGAATGATGTTCTAGTTAAGTATATAATGGATTGAAAATGAGGAGGTTGGTGTTTAGAAGACCATTGAGACTAGATGAGATTTAAGAGTTCCTGAGTTTAAATAAAGAATAAAGGAAAAAAATGATGTGAGGAAGATATATATATATATATAGGTAGATTTAATAAGTCTTGGTAACTTCTGTACATGGGGAGAGGGAGGATTCAAAGCCATTTCCAGAATTTCAAAGCTAGGTGACTGAGAGTAGTGATGACACTTACATGAATAAAAAGAACTGCATCATTGTTACCTGACTGAATCTAAGTCCACTTACCTGTACACAGTAAAGCCAGTCAGCTGACAATCCAGTAAAGGAAAGTGAAGCATTAATTAC
Source organism: Antilocapra americana (assembly GCA_007570785.1). NCBI lineage: Eukaryota > Metazoa > Chordata > Mammalia > Artiodactyla > Antilocapridae > Antilocapra > Antilocapra americana. The sequence continues at coordinate 8,208,680 of ML662438.1, forward strand.
AGGCACCAAGCAAGGAGTACAGGCAGCTAGTGCTCAAAAGACCCACATTCCCCTCTGAGTATCAAGAAAGGGATTTTAAAGGCAAAGTGAGGGAAAGAGTGGCAGGATACGTGATCAGCTCGTACACAGTTTTCTGCTTGGTTGACTGTGAAGTGACAGGGGTTTAACATCATCAGTTCCTCAGGCCCCAGCTAATCTGAAGACTGCATGCTTGTGGTTATTTAGTTAATTTCTTCCATCTGATGGGAGTTTTAGAATCTGCAGAACATCTCAGGAATGTACAATAGACACTATCAACTTTGTCCTCTGGGAGGAACTAAAGATTCTGTGACCTCTATATGGCTTCTTTATTGTTTAAATTGTTGTCAGGTCTCCTGACCGAACTACTTAAAAAATATTTTTTTTACTATATATTCACATTCCTTCAATTATTGATTCTTAAGCCATCCTTTTATGACTCAGGGGAGACCTTGGAAGACTAACGCTTTTCTACAGACAAGAGTGAGGTAGCAGACATGGTGAGTCTGTTCTGGGAAGGGCCCATGGGGTCCTACTTGATTGCATCATCTTTCAAACCATCTGTTAGATTTCTTTATAAGTATTTAGATTTCACTTTTATTTTCAGTGCTTCATCATCCTTTCATTTTGGAATTTGGAAAAATAGGGGTTGGATACCAAGGGAGGAGTAGCCAGTGAAGAGTTGAGGAGAGGAAGGAATATTTATAAGGAAGAGGTACTTAATTTGTTTTCCTGTAGCCTAGCATGTGCTATAGCATATGAAAAACTATATGGCACATTCAGAGTTAAATAATTATTATCCTTCAGTTCAGTTCAGTTTAGTCACTCAGTTGAGTCAGACTCTTTGTGATGCATGGACTGCAGCATGCCAGGCCTCCCTGTCCATCACCGATTCCCTCAGTTTACTCAAACTCATGTCCATTGAGTCTGTGATGCAATCCGACCATCTCATCCTGTGTCATATTCTTCTTGTCCTGCTTTCAATCTTTCCCAGCATCAGGGTCTTTTCAAAAGAGTCAGTCCTTCACATCAGGTAACCAAAGTATTGGAGTTTCAGCTTCAGCATCAGTCCTTCCAATGAATATTCAGGACTGATTTCCTTAGAATGGATTGGTTGGATCTCCTTGCAGTCCAAGGGACTCTTGGAGTCTTCTCCAACACCACAGTTCAAAAGCACCAATTCCACAATGCTCAGCTTTCTTTAGAGTCCAACTCTTGCATCCATGCATGATTACTGGAAAAACCATAGCCTTGACTAGACCAACCTTTGTTGACAGAGTAATGTCTCTGCTTTTCAATATGCTGTCTAGGTTGGTCATAACTTCCTTCCAAGGAGCAAGCATCTTTTAATTTCATGGCTGCAGTCACCATCTGCAATGATTTTGGAACCCAAACAATAAAGTCTGTCACTTTTTCCACTGTCTCCCCACCTATTTCACATGAAGTGATGGGGCCAGATGTCATATCTTAGTTTTCTGAATGTTGCACTTTAAGCCAACTTTTCACTCCTCTTTCACTTTCATCAAGAGGCTCTTTAATTATTATGACTTTCTTCCGTAAGGGTAGTATCATCTGCAAATCTGAGGTTATTGATATTTCTCCCAGAAATCTTGATTCCAGCTTGCTCTTCCTGCAGCCCAGCATTTCTCATGATGTACTCTGCATATAAATTAAATAAGCAGGGTGACAATATACAGTCTTGACGTACTCCTTTCCCTATTTGGAACCATTCTGTTGTTCCATGTCTAGTTCTAACTGTTGCTTCCTAACCGGCATACAGATTTCTCAAAAGGCAGGTCAGGTGGTCTGTTATTCCCATCTCTTTAAGAATTTTCCAGTTTGTTCTGATCCTCACAGTCAAAGGCTTTGGCATAGTCAATAAAGCAGAAATAGATGTTTTTCTGGAACTCTCTTGCTTTTTCGATAATCCAGTGGATGTTGGTAATTTGATTTCTGGTTCCTCTGCTTTTTCTAACCCCAACTTGAACATCTGGACATTCACGGTTCACATGCTGTTGAAGCCTGGCTTGGAGAATTTTGAGCATTACTTTGCATGTAAGATGAATACAATTGTGCAGCAGTTTGAGCATTCTTTTGCATTACCTTTCTTTGGGATTGGAATGAAACTGAGCTTTTCTAGTCCTGTGGCCACTGCTGAATTTTCCAAATTTACTGGCATATTGAGTGCAACATTTTCACAACATCATCTTTAAGGATTTGAAATAGCTCATCTGTAATTGTTATCCTGAAAGTAATTCATTTCCTAAAGATGGGAATTGTCTAAGAGGAGAATAATAACTTGGAATAATGTTTGATAATTAAATTTAATTTTTATATAATTATTAATTCTGTTGTTTCCTATTTTATTTAAGGTTCTATGATATTCTGATTCATTTGTCCAATAATTCCAAGTGACCTTTTGCAAATGAACTTTTCATTCATTCACCTTTTTAATTATATCTTATAGTTCCTTTAGCTCTCAAAAATTATCTAGTAAACTAATTATTCAAGAAAAGGTTGTGTGAAACAAATTGAAATGGAAAAAGATGATGAATGTCAACTGACATAAAGGAACAATCTTTCTTTGATGTGTTTATATTAGCATGGAAACCAAAGAGGGGAGAGAAAAGACACTAATATTCAAACACTGTAAATCAGTTAGTCTAATTTGGTATCTCATCATAAGGGTTTGAGGAATGGAGTGGTCGTTTCTGTCATAGTTGTTGAATGCAACTTCATAGTGATTGTTAACATCTTTTAGGTTGCAAGTGGTATCTTCCTATTGTTATATGAAATACATACGATCAACTAGTTTGTCGGTAGATTTTAATGGTAACGAGAACCCTGCATGCGAGACAGCAAAAGAAACACAGATGTATAGAACAGTCTCATGGACTCTGTGGAAGAGGGCAAGGGTGGGATGATATGGGAGAATGGCACTGAAAAATGTTGATTATCATATGTGAAATCAATCGCCAGCCCAGGGTTGATGCTCGGGGCTGGTGCACTGAGATGACCCAGGGGGAGGGAATCGGGAGGGAGGAAGGAGGGGGGTTCTGGAGGGGGAACATATGTATACCCATGGCGGATTCATGTCAGTGTATGGCAAAACCAACACAATAAACTAAAGAAAATTTAAAAATAAATAAATAAAAGAGAAAAAAAAATAAAAGCATTTTCCTTGCATTTTGTACCTTTGGGGAAAAGGATTAGTTAACTAACAGACTACGTAAACATCCATAGAGTAGATTTTCCCCTTGAGAATATAGAAAGAAGCAACTGAGAGTAAGCTGACATTTTGGTATTGCAGAGGTTGCTTTTTTCTTTCTTCTTCCATTTTTTTTTCTTTTTTTCTAATGAATATTTTTTGTAAATTACAAGTTTGGTAAACCTGTAAATTACTCAGTGTGTTAGTTTCCTAGAGCTGCTATAACAAAATACTACAAAGTGAGTGATCTGAAACAACAAAACTGTATTATTGCATAGTTGTGGAGACTGGAAGTCCAAAAGCAAGATGCCAGCAGAGTGGCTTTCTTCTGAAAGCTGTGCAGGAGACTCTACTCCATCTCTCTCTTAGCTTCGGATGATGCTACCAATCCTTGGTATTACTTGCTTTATGAATGCATCACTCTTATCTTAGTCGCTATATTCTCATGCCATTTTCCTCATGTCTTTGTGCCTTAATCTGGCCATCTTCTATTTAAAAAGACACCTGCCGACTGCCAGGCTCCTCTGTATATGGGATTCTCCAGGCAATCATACTGGAATGAGTTGCCATTTCCATCTCCAGGGGATGTTCCTGACCCAGAACCTTCATCTCTTACATCTCCTGCATTGGTAGGCAGATTCTTTACCACTAGCACCACCTGGGAAACGCCACACAATATTGGGAGCTGCAAGCCCAAAAATGCATAGTGCAGGCTGGCAGGCTGAAATCTCAATCAAGATTTCTCTCATAGTCTTCAAGCAAAGTTTCTTCTTCACTGGCAAACCTCAGTTTTTGTTCTTTACATTGAGACCCACTTCAACTACCAAGAGGAGTCTCCTTTACTTAAAGTCAACTGACTGTAAATGTGAATCACATCTGCAGAATACCTTCACAGTAACATCTAGACTTCTATTTGACCAAACAACTAGGCAACAATTGATGTGTAGCCTTGCAAAGTTGACATATAAAATGAACAATCACACTCAACAGAGAGGAGATAATGAAAATAATGGACTAAGAGGAAGGGAGAATATGTGCAATTAAAAATATCTTTGAACAGAGGATTTGCTGGTGTTACATCTGGATATTTTAATAATGCTATTTAAATTATTGCCTAATATTTAGATGATGTTGTCCAAGTATGCAATATATACTATTATCATCACTCTGGATATTTTTACTCTTGAGTCTGTTTTATCAACACATAAACTGTTGCTTTCCTGATCATCATCATAAGTTAGACCATCTCTCTTTTCTATATTCTACCTAGAATTGTACTTTTAAAAAAATGTATGTGATGTTTCAATGTATTTTACATTATTTTAATTGGTATTAGAGTAAAATTTTATACCACAATTAGAATGCAATATATAATATATAGGTAATACATAAATATATGTTTGATGAATATTCATAACTATATACTCTTTAATAACCCATGATTTTAATCACCTACTGTATTTTTTTTTCTGGAAATGAAATTTTTGATAAAGACTCATGATGATAGAATGCACGCTTCTCTCTTCATTGCTGTTAGTGATAAATCCAAATCTCTTAACATGTCTTTTAACAGCTAGGAAGATCTGGTTTCTGCTTTCTGTTCAAGCATCATTTTTCACCTTCTGTTCCCATTTTCTACTCCAGCTTTATTGGATTTCCATTTGTTCCCTTGAAATGACATTTATTCTTCCATCCAGGTATAAAAAACTCACTTTTGTTTTAGCCAAACTACTTTCTTCTTTACTCAGCCTCTCTCCTCCCACCTTTCACTTGGTAACTAACCATTTTTTATCTCTTGAGTCTCCTATGCATTCTTTAGGTTTTACTTCTTGTGGAGAGTCTTATGAAAATAGCCAAAATATATTAGCCGCCCTGACCTCTGTACTCAAAATATCTTCTGCATTTTTTGTTGTTGCCCACTTTCTAATAAATAAATTGCCTATAACTTTGTATCTCATCTTCACTGATCTCTATGCATTATTGGAATAAGGATTATGTCTATTTTATTTACTTGAATATCCTCAGCATCTAAGGATGTAGTACAGTATAATATTAGTGGATGAATATTAAATAAATTAATTGGTATATTACCTTATTATTGTTAACTAATATAGCAAATAGTAGGCTTATGCTCTACCACAAGCATTCCATAAAGATTAAAATATAAACATATTAAATGTAAAGATAGGATATTATAACAATTTACGACAATTTTTCACCAAGGAATGTGCTTTATACTGTGCTATATAATTAGCTCTTTTATAGCTTTTTGAATGCTAGCCATGTGGAAGTTATTTAACATCTCTGATTTACTGATAATATCAAAGTACACTAGATTATTCCATTATTCTTAAGACTGAGATAATTAACCTGAATTATTTTTGCATTTAATGTGTAAACTTTAAATCGGAGTGTTAACTCTCAACAATGCATGAATAGTTCCTAAATTAACACTTTTTAAAAATACAACTTTAATCAAATATTGTTTATGTGTTGAAATTCTCTTGCTAAAATGTTAAGTGAATTATTCTCTAATCACAAAGCAGTTATAAATTTCAAACATTTATGAAAGAAGAAACTAATACATATTAGCTTTAAAAAGAAAAAGTAAATGAGAACAAAGATAATAGAGTTACTTATCATTTCCTACTATGTTTGTTTTCTGATTATCATTTTTAATAATTAAACATGTATGCCTGTTATGCATTAGAACTATTAACAAAGTTCCGCAAGGTGACGGGGCCTGAGTCTTTCTCACCATCCAATGCCTATAATTGCTCGGTAACATTGACTAAGAAAAGATGGTGTATTCAGTTGCTCAGTCGTGTCTGACTCTGCAGTCCCATGGATTGTAGTCTGGCAGGTTCCTCTATCCATGGGATTTCCCAAGAAAGAATACTGGAGTGGGTTTCCATTTCCTCTACCACATTTTCTCTTGTTCTTTCATATTTCAGTCCTTCACACATAGCCTAAAGCTTAACACATAGTAGGCGTTACACAAATCTCTCTCTTTCTCCCTCTCTCATGACTAGAGGTTTCTTCACATTTACCTTGAATGCAGTCTTCTGTTTTCTCTTATGACTGTTTCATTGAAATTCTTAAATGCATATGCATTTTACACACACACACACACACACACACACACACATATACATATATACATATATGGCTTTCCAAGATAGAGCTAGAAGTAAAGAATCAGCTTGCCAGTTCAAGAGACCTACACTGTTGCTCTTGTGTATAGAGTACAACTCACGTGTGAGATTATATTACCAGTATACTGCAATATATCAACAGATACAAGTGCTCCCGAAAGGACAGGAGCCTAAGTATTATGGAAATATCCAATTGGAACTTCTTGAAAGTATGCCACTGTTTGGGAGAGCTTATATTTTCATATCTGAATGCAGATTTTATTTTTCCTATACTAAAGCTGAAGAATTTGATTAATATCTAGTTTCTAATGAAGGTATTTAAATAAGGTGCTGTTTATGCTATTGATCTCTTTTAGCACCCAGGAGTATAGAGAGGACAGCACCTTTGAATTGGTGAATATGAGAAGAGAGCCAGTTCCTAATTAAATATTCCCTTGAATCTGTCAATGACAGGAGTGTTCTAAAAGCTGATCAATATTTTGGTTAAATCTAGGACTTTTACATTTCCTTCTTTATTATGCCAGAGGTGTGCTGTCAACTTAAATAATTACTGCTTTCATAGTAGGATGTTTGCTGAAGTGTATTCTTTGCTTGAAAATATATTATCCCCCAAACAAACAAACAACCCCCCCAAAAAACTTTTGAGTTGTTCATTTTCACATTAGTGAAATAATATATTTTAAAATGTCACCTAGTAGCATTTATATTGGAGAAGGCAATGGCACCCCACTCCAGTATTCTTGCCTGGAAACTCCCATGGAAGGAGGAGCCTGGTAGGCAGCAGTCCATGGGGTCGCTAATAGTCGGACACGACTGAGCGCCTTCACTGTCATTTTTCACTTTCATGCATTGGAAAAGGAAATGGCAACCCACTCCAGTGTTCTTGCCTGGGGGAGCCTGATGGGCTGCTGTCTACGGGGTCGCATAGAGTTGGACACAACTGAAGTGACTTAGCAACAGCAGCAGCAGCATTTATATAGGGAAGCTTTTGATATGGTACAGGTACAGAACCCAGAAACTTGCCAAGAGAAGACCTATTCTGACAATTTTTATCTTAGATAATAAGAAGCATTAAAATATATAGATGTATTATATATCCATATAAAACTATTCATACATTTTTACAGTTACTTCCCTCTGTTTATTTCTGTAACAAATATTTGATTACTTTTTGTGTGTTTAGTATTTCTAGACTGTTTAAAAATAATAAGCAGGGATCCATTTTCCTCATTGTAAGTATATAAAGCTTATTCTTTTAACTGACAAGTTTTGCTATTTGTGATTAAAATCCCACAAGAATGTGATTGATTAGAGATTACACTCTTCCCAGTTTCAAATAACTTTTCAGTTTTAATTTCACTTTTGTAACTGTTGGAATGATTTGAATAGGAGGAAAAAATTAAGGGACATACTTAGAAAAATATATGTTAATGATGTGTCTTTGTTATTGCTAACTACTAAATATTAACTGTTGTCTGAAGCAATTAGTACTCAAGTTCACTAATTAATATCCTATTTATACATCAATCAATAATAATCACTGGCTTAAGGTATTGTTTTAAAAGTATATTAATACAGATGAATAAAAAGGAAATGATTTATTTTCAAGGTCATGAATATCACATATATCTTAGAGTTCACATCAGAGATCATAGCTTACATGGCATTGTACTTCAGAGAGCAAATTATTTTACATTGCAATAGAATTAAAACATCCAAACTAATTTCCTAAATAAATACCCAAATCTTTTTACCAGTTAGCATTCATAATGTGTGCAACAGCCAGGAATGAAGCTACTTTTTATAGTACATTTACTGTTAAATATAATATGTAAGGATATTAAATCATTTTTAGGGAGGCAAAAGGTAGTATTTTGCTGCATTTTGAAGTATTCATATGAAAGTGGAAAAAAAAAACATACTGTGAAAACAGCCACAAATAAGTTAATCAAAATTAGTGACAGGAAGACTCAAGTTTTTAGGAAAAATAGAAAGCATATTAGAGTTGTACTTGCACACAACTTTCTTGGCTCACATATAAAGGAAAAAAGATTTAACAAGTACATACATAGAAGAACAGGAACAATGTACATATGATTGTAAAGTTCAGATCTTATAATTAGAAGATATATAGTTTCAAAAAATCTAGGTTTATCAAGTGAAAACTTTGTATATCAATATATATATGTGTATATGTGTGCATGCATGCTAAGTCGCTTCAGTAGTGTCTGACACTATGACCCCCTGGACTGTAGCCAACCAGCCTCTTCTGTCCATAGAATTCTCCAGACAAGAATACTGGAGTGGGTTGCTAGGCCCTCCTCCAGGGGGTGTTCCTGACCCAGGGATCGAACTAACATCTCTTAAGTCTCCTGAGTTGGCAAGCTGATTCTTCACTTCTAGCTCTATCTTGGAAAGCCATACATGTATATATATATATATGTGTGTGTGTGTGTGTGTGTGTGTGTATAAAATGTATATGCATTTAAGAATTTCAGTGAAATAATCATAAGACAAAAGAAAAGACTGCATTCAAGGTAAATATGAAAAAACCTATAGTCATGAGAGAGGGAGAAAGAGAGATTTGTGTAACGCCTACTATGTGTTAAGTTTTAGGCTATGTGTGAAGGGCTTAAATATGAAAGAACAAGAGTAAATGTGGTAGAGCAAATATGTAAATAGTTTATACTAACATACGATAGTATGCTAACAATAATTAGAACCAAGCTTTATTCCAGAATGAATCTGGAACTCAATTTTAATTAGAAAATTTCATGTGTAAAAGCTGTACTTTCTTAATATAGGAACACATAAATATGAGTTATTATCTTCTTGACTGTGAAATTCTTCACTTAGGACCTCTAGGAACATACATAGTAGTCTACTGGAGCCATCAGCTTGAATATCAATTGTATTTGATATTTTTAGTATGCTGATTAAATATATTCCATTTCACTGAATTATTATTGCAATGTTATTACTGATATTTGATTTGTAATAGCATATTGAAACTTAAAGTGAAACATTTTTTAAGAAATCTCAAGCTTAAGTAACTTTACTTAAATTTTATTAAATGACTAATCAGATTCACTCCATTTGTTATCCACTGTAAATAACATTGAATACCAATGAATGTTTAATAACAACTTAGCTTTTACACATATGATTCATATGTACTAATTTAAAAGTAGCACTATATAGGCTATTTTTATACTTTTCCTTAGACAGTACTCATTGTATCCTCTATCCCCACAATAATCTAGATTTACAAATTCCAGGATTTCAAGGAAGTATGCCAGAAGCTTTAGAAAATTATTACAGTCAACATCTATTATTTTTGAAAGTAAGCTAAAATTACTCAGTCAGTAATACCTATCTTGAATTGGGTATATCATTCATTGCCCATAATTGCTTACTAATTATTATCTTGCAACTAGAATAATTGAGGTATACAGAAAATATTTTGCTAGTTGTCAAGAGCCTTTGGAGAGTGGAGAGTTAGGAAATTCTGAGATTCTAAACATACCATATTAAGAGATGATTATGATGCTACTACCAAATATTAGATCTGATAGACAAAATGCCTAAAGAACTATGAATGGAGGTTCATATTATTGTACAGGAGGCAGGGATCAAGACTATCCCCAAGAAAAAGAAATGCAAAAAAGCAAAATGGTTGTTTGAGGAGACCTTACGAGTAGCTGTGAATAGAAGGGAAGCAAAAGGCAAAGGAGAAAAGGAAAGATAAACCCATTTGAATGTAGAGTTCCAAAAAATAGCAAGAAGAGATAAGAAAACCTGCCTCAGTAATCAATGCACAGAAATAGAAGAAAACAATAAAATGGGAAAGTCTAGAGATCTTTTCAAGAAAATTAGAGATACCAAGGGAACATTTCATGCAAAGATGGGTGCAATAATGGACAGAAATGGTATGGACCTAACAGAAGTAGAAGATATTATGAAGAGGTGGCAAGAATACACAGAAGAAATATATAAAAAAGATCTTCATGGCCCAGATAAGCACAATGGTATGATTGCCAACCTACAGCCAGACATCCTGGAATGTGAAGTCATGTGGGCCTTAGGAAGCATCACTATGAAGAAAGCAAGTGGAGGTGATGAAATTCCAGTGAGCTATTTCAAATCCTGAAAGATAATGCTGTGAAAGTGTTGCACTCAATATGTCAGCAATTTTGGAAAACTCAATAGTGTCCACAGAACTGGAAAATATCAGTTTTCATTCCAATCCCAAAGAAAAGCAATGCCAAAGAATGCTTAAACTACCACACAGTTGCTCTCATCTCACATGCTAGCAAAATAATGCTCAAAATTCTCAAGCCAGGCTTGGAAAACTGGGAACTTTCAAATGCTCAAGCTAGGTTTGGAAAAGGCAGAGAAACCAGAGATCAAATTGCCAACATCCATTGGATCATTGAAAAAGCAAGAGAGTTATAGAAAAATATCTACTTCTGCTTTATTGACTACACTAAAGCCTTTGACTGTGTGATTCACAACAAACTGTGGAAAGTTCTTAAAAACATGGGAATACCAGACCACATGTCCTGCCTCTTGAGAAATCTGTATGCCGGTTAGGAAGCAACAGTTAGAACTGAACATGGAATAGGAGACAGGTTCCAAATAGGAAAAGGAGTATATCTAGGCTGTTTATTGTCACCCTGCTTATTTAACGTATATGCAGCGTACATCATGAGAAACACTGGTTTGGATGAAGCACAATCTGGAATCAAGAAATATCAATAACCTCAGATATGCAGATGATACCACCCTTATGGCAGAAAGTGAAGAACTAAAGAGCCTCATGATGAAAGTGAAAGGGTATAGTGAAAAAATTGGCTTAAAGCTCAACATTCAGAAAACTAAGATCATGGCATCTGGTCCGATCACTTCATGGCAAATAGATGGGGAAACAGTGGAAACAGTGGCAGATTTTATTTTGGAAGGGCTCCAAAATCACTGCAGATGGTGACTGCAGCCATGGAATTAAAAGACACTTGATCCTTGGAAAAGTTATGACCAACCTAGACAGCACATTAAAGTACAGAAACATTACTTTGCCAGCAAAGGTCCGTCTAGTCAATGCTATGGTTTTTCCAGTGGTCAAGTATGGATGTGAGAGTTGGACTCTAAAGAAAGCTGAGCATTGTGGAATTGATGCTTTTGAACTGTTGTGTTGGAGAAGCCTCTTGAGAGTCCCTTGGACTTCAAGAAGATCCAAGCAATCCATCCTAAAGGAAATCATCCCTGAATATTCATTAGAAGGTCTGATGCTGAAGCTGAAGCTCCCATTCTTTGGCCACCTGATGTGAAGAACTGACTCATTTGAGAAGACCCTGATGCTGGGAAAGATTGAAGGTGGGAGGAGAGGGCGACAACAGAGGATGAGATAGTTGAATGGCATCACCGACTCAAAGAACATGAGTTTGAGTAAACTCAGTGAATCAGTGGTGGACAGGGAGGCCTGGTGTGTTGCAGTCCATGGGGTTGCAAAGAGTCTGACACGACAGAGCGACTGAACTGAACTGACCAAATATTTTACTAGAAGAGCTAATTGGTTCCATTTATCTTCACTTTTGTTAATTGTTTAGAAACCGACTGATGGGTGCATTTTGTCCTGACTAGTACTTATTAGCAAAAAAAAAAATCAAAATGTTTTTAAGCACTGTCAGTAAATATTTAATGGTTTTTAAGTAAAGTTAGAGACAACTACTTTGTCGTAAATAGTGTTGATTTTGTGGGTAGTTGTTCAAGTCATTATACCTTAATTTCAACAGAAGAATTTTATTTAGTATGAATGTTTGTATTGAAATGCACCTTTAAACAAGTAATTCATACAAAATCGAGTTCAACATAGACATACCACTGTATTTTTATGTAGTGCCTTTATTGACATTTTCTACCAATACTTTCCCAATTCCAAAGTTACTCAAAATGTTTAAATCAGTCCAACCCTTTTCTCATAGATATAATTATAAAAAAATGGACTTTATGGCACATTTACACTTTGAAATTTATTTTTGTTACTCACTTTTCTATAATATCCTTGATGATTTGTTTTCTGCTTTTTCAGCTGTAATTTCAGTGTCCATTACTATGTCAATCAGAGTCACTCCAGGAGAAAGAAAGGGCACACAAAATTGGTAAATCAGGAAGCGTTGAATAGAGACTGTTTACAAAGGTGTGGTTGAAATGTAGAGAAACTTTAAGGTTTATGGTCCTGTTAGAGTTGTTATCTTTATTAAGTCTAAAAAGACAAGTGGAGGGAGAAATGGCCTTTAGTAAGAAGAAAATCTTTTACAGAAAGTAATCTTTAGGCAAGATTTGATCTTGGTGAGCTGGATGCGTTCATTTAGAGACAGTGCACCCGAAGAAGCCAGGCAATATAAACCTTGCTATCTTCCTTCATTTTGATCACCATTGGGCATCCCCGTTCACTAAATCTGACAGTAAGCCAGTGGGCAAAGGGTTCTGCTAATGTGGTCTTCCATGTGAGTCTACCAGGGCAGAGAATAAGTTATGGGACACAGAGAAAAATCTGAAGAAGCAAATGGAAAGTGGCTGGCACTGTTGCTATGGCCACTGCTCTGCTTCTGCAACATTCCATGCTTTTTCATGTCTCCTGATAAGCATTCCTTGTTGTTGTTGCCTTAGCAAGAAAATTTCAGTTCATACCACCAAAGCTTTTACATAGGGCAGCCTCTGCGAGAGAAACAGGGTCATTTGACTCTTTCAAAAACACACTTAAAATAGAGTCCATCCTCGTCCTCAGGAAAAGTCTGCTAATGAGGCCCAGATTCTGGGAAATATTCTGGGAATTGTCTACAGCTGATGATCATCAATGATTTCTCACATTAGAGAAAAATTATTCAGACTTGCTAATAACTCTTAATGCAGATGCTAGTCATCAGGTAACAGTCACAATAAAACAAAAATGTGAGACGAAATACAGTCTACTATTTATTGATGATTTGGTGACTTTATCCACTTTCTTTGATGTGGGTATTTTCTATTAATATGTAAATACATGCCAACATTACATTATGATCCATAAGATCATGTTGTTTATGTCAAAAAATCTTGGATTCCAGTTCTGCCTTTACCACTGACTAGCTCTGTGATCATAGGCAAATCATTTTTTTTTCCTTGCTGAGCTTCAGTGTTCTCATGTATAAGCAAAGGTAATATTTATATCTACTGTTTGAGCTATTGAGATTGCATGACATAAATGCAGATAAACCACACAGTGTGCTGTCTAATATATAGTGAGCTCTTTAGTGTTTATTATTTTAAAATAAAAATGGAGCAATTTGTTTTATTAAGTAGTAGATTTGCATCAACAACAAATATCATATCCAAAATCAAAACAAGAGGATGAAGAAAGGCAAAAAGGGCTGTACTGAGTGCATTTACCCTCTTTATCAGGATGGCGCAAGGTTTACAAGAAACCCCCTAAGCAAGTGTATACTGTTTCATTGCCAAGAATGAGGTCATTGGTCATCTTAGCTATAGCCAAGGCTAGAAAATCAGAGCGTAGGATCCTCATAACTGGATTAGAGTGTTCATGATTTTTTTATGCAACATCTAGACACAGTGTAAATTCAGACAAAATAGAAATTCTGTTAGCAGTGAAGAAGGATGGAATATGTGGGAGCTAACATTGTTTAGCACATTGGCATTTTACTCTATCATTATTCCTTTTCTTGGAAGGATAGCTTCAGGGTTAGCTTTCTCAAAAACTCTGAAGGTGTTTCTCAACAAGGACTTCCACAAGATTACAAAGTGTTAATATGATGTTTCTTGACAGTTTTGCTCATATTCTCAGGGGTGGATACTTTCAAACTATATAGTACTATATTTTAAATATGTGATTATTGTATTATGACATGTGAAAAAGTATGAAAAATGGGATCTTAATTTAGAAACATTTAGTTTCTAAAACTTTTAGCAATTTTCAGGCATAATTCCTGTTATATTATCTAAAGCAACAGAAACACGCAGTTAATTTGCTACATGAATATACAGTTTATTATTATGTAACAGATTTAAAAAGTTTCTAAGCAGGTTATAAATTCTTTTTTTCCCTGTCACTGAGAGAAACTTGAATTGACAAATTTACCTTCTAGAAACTAATGATTATGTGAGGAAAAAATTTGCAAGCAATTTGGAGAAGTTGCTACCAGATATTAACAGTGTGTTGCTTTCTCTAGCCTGGTTGAGTTACAGTCAAATGAATCAGATATTCTGAAATGCTCTCTATAAAAACATTATTTATTATTATTTAAACTTATATTTGTAATGGACACATTTAGTGTAAATGAAATAAAATTAATGTATAATTTCTTGAAATCATTGAAAAAATGCTTTTTACTCCTTCAAGTATGTATGAGCTTTATTTGTTTAGTCCCCCATAAATTCCACGGCATCACCTTGCTTTTGGACTCATCCATTTCTTACCTAATCTATCTAACATATGTAACCTAAGGTCTCTGATGTCTCTTTTTATAAGGGTGATACCCCCTTATGAGACTGTTCTCAGTCATGTCCAACTTTTTGCAGTCCTATAGATTGTGGTCTGCCAGGCTCCTCTGTCCATGGAATTTTTCCAGGCAAGAATGCTGGAGTGGGTTGTCATTTCTTTCTCCAGGGCATCTTCCCCACCCAGGGATCGAACCCCTTGTCTCTTGCATCTCCTGCATTCTCAGGTGGGTTCTTTACCACTGTGCCACCTGGGAGGCCAACACTCCATCTCCAAATGCTATTACACTCAGGATTAGGACTTTAACTTAAATTTTGAGAGGACATAATTCAGTACATAACAAGTATCTACTACCTAGAATTGTGCTGAGAGGTTTCTCCCCCAAGAACTTTGTCTAAAACATAGGTAACCTTCATATAACTCAAACTGCAAAATAATTAGTCAGGTAAATAAATCATCAAAATAAGTGTGAAGCAACAAAAAATAGCAACAGTGTGTGTATCAGGGAATTCTCTTTAGTGAAGAGTGGCCAGCTGCCATTTAGCTACAATGATTGTTGTCATATGAGAGTTAAAGTATTACCTAGTTTTTCATTTTGAAAAGAATCTGAATATGTGGATTTTATGTGAAATATTCATATATTTAATGCTGGTAATTGAATTATGCTTTCAACTGTGTTGTGGGTAAAACAAAACCAAACTTATTTTACCAGCTACTTGGTACCACCTAGTTACAAAGTTACAAAGCAGAGTTTCTGCCCAAGTCTGTCTGGGTCCACCACTGTACTTTTCTGTAGTTTACAAAGTCTTCTGAGCTCCAAGCCTGTGTAAACAACATTGTCTGGTTTCTATATTGCTATTTCTAGATAAAGATATGGAATAAAACTGAATGCTGTTCAGTGTTAGCTGCTTCCATTTTCTTAATGATTTCTTATTATAACAATATTTTTATAGGTTCTAATTCTCAAGACAATAAGAATCACGCAAAGTATTTATTAGAGAGTGGTTTGGGGGTCACCATCTGTGGAACTATAGGGGGAAAGGCATTCATAAGCAGAGGGAGAAGTTGAGTGCAATCAAGTTTTAACAAGGGCCTCAGCTGCCTCCCTGGGTACTCTGAAACTAAAAGGACGTCAACTGGGTGAGAGTCTCTGGTCTTAAGATAACTTGCACTGACTAGTGATTGGATCTGGTTGCCCTCAGGGGTCTTTGTTCAGTGGATTTTGGGAAGACTGACAACTGAGGGTTTCCTGCCATCAGCCCTCTGTCTCACTGTTACAGTAAAAGCTTGTAATAATGCATGCTAGCATGACAAAGTTTGGATGTAATGTAATTGTTTTATATATATATATATATATATATATATATATATATATATATATATATACCAGTATACAAATATAATTTAGTTGTAATATAATTGGATGTAATATAATTTGCTTGACCTGTATTCTCAAACAGAGACTGACTATACGTTTTAACTTCTGTGGGAAAATCAGGTGGGAAGCACAAAGAGGAAGTAATAAGTGATCCTTCCTCAAGAAGCCTGGAGGCCAAGGGTATGTCCCTGAATCCAAATATCCTCTAGTTCCAAAGCTCTAAACACCCTACATTAGAATGAGAAATGGATAATAAAAAAATCAAAGATTTCTGGAATTGAAGACACTGTATTGGACATGACATCCAGACAGATAGCTCAGAATTGCCCTATTAATACTCAGTCTAGACTGTATACCTTTACCAAATGGCTCCAAATTGCTGGGGCCAGGCAGGGACCATTTATTAGTATTTTAATTTTGTGTTACAGGGATTGTTATCCATGTTATACTGCCCATTATAAATATGATGCACTTTATCTGCATCAGTATCATCTTCATGGGCCCCCGATGGCACTTTGTAGGGATTTTAAACTCTTAATTAAATGTATGATTTATTGGAAGTAATTCATCTGTTATTCATTCTCATCTGAAATGCCTTTCGCATATAATTTTAAGTTATATAACACTTTTAAATAGTATACTAGTTTAAGTTTCTAGCTACTTCATTGAAATATTGGTATCATTTTTATAATATTCTTTATTACTAGCTTATTTAATGACTGAAAATGTTATTAATTTGGTTTGTCTCTGGCTGTTTAAAATTATTTCTAGTCATTTAAAAAGCCTCAGGATAAATGAAATGAGGTTTGCCTCAAATCTTCTGGCAAGTGACCTTATGTATAGCCAGGAATTGATCAGTTGTTTCTTTAATCATAATATGTTAATTAAGTTAATGTTAATCTGTTTTTCACTGTATATTTGTTTTTATTTACAGTTTTATCAGGTATTTGTTCATGTTTACAATTTAATTGATTGCTGAAATAAAATTTAGGAAGTCTATTTTAAAAACCCACAATGTACTTCCTAACATAATATGCAGTGGATACACTGTGGCTCACCTTTCATAGATCTGTCTAGAAACAGAGGACAGTTCTCATTATCTTCTGATCTATTCTATCTCCTACCTCACCTCTGGTATGTAATTTCTGTTCCACACAACTCTTAGTGGCCTTGGGAAATTATTAATTTAAAAGATACTCACCATGACTCAGTCTGAGAAGGAAATAGCTCATTTATGCCTTCTTTCATTGGTTTATGGATTGATAATGCCCTAGAGAGTAACACAGATATTCATGATGTTCCCAAGTGTTAACTTTAATGTTTGTATCCTTAATTTAGCTGAAAAATGTGTAAAATCTCATGTAGTCAAATAGCTCCCTCTTGGCTAAATATATAAAGTTTGGATTAAAACATGGCATTCTAATAGATATCAATCATAATGTGTGTCCAATAGTTTACTTTTGAATCTATATTTCCAGATTATAGAGTGTGAAAGAGCAGTTGATCTTTTTCTCCTAGGGTTTATGTGAAGTCAAGTCCTAATCTTACAAAGATCGCCTTAGATATTTAGACTTGCTCTGTTACCCTGCTATCTGCAATAGTGTAGCAGATTGTGTTGTAAAGTAAGTTCTTTAAGTAGCCATCTATGACTACAAATAGCAGAAGGGCAATTATAAGTACATGACTGTCTTTATAAATAATATTTTTCTACTTTTCCAACCTGTTATAGGACTCTATTTTTACTTTATTATTCTAAGATTGGAAAACAGTATTAATAAAAAAATTCACCATATATTGGGGGATATTAAATTGAATTTAAAGTTACATTGTGTTTCACATGTGGTAACTCTCCACCAGTTTCTTGCCGAAGCTGCTGTTGGGTATTACTAATGACTATGAAATATTCCATATTTAGTTGTCACTCAGATTGGATTAATATCCACCCCATCCAAAAAAGTCATTCTAAGTATTCTATATTAAGCATAATTAGAAAGCAAAAACAAAGCACATGGTAAACCATATTTTAATGTTTTAAGTTCCCTTGAAAGTTTTCATTGTGTGCTTCTACTACTTGCTAAAGAAAATGAGGTAAGTTAAAATAAGATACCAATATATACATATATATATATGTGTGTGTGTGTGTGTGTGTGTGTGTGTGTGTATTCTTGAAAGAAACCAAACAAATACAATTTTTAAATTTGTAAGAGCTTTTGGTAAATTTACTCTAAATATAGGGCTGTTCTATTATATTTGAACTAAAATTGTGTTCAATGCTTTAAGGACAAGTATTGTTGAATTTCATGTTCCTTTAATTTTCTCTGGAAATGTACCAATTATAAAAATTGTTGATCACATTTTGCATTTTGTGAGGTTAAAATTCATTTCGTTTATAGCTATGTTGCTATAATTTATATTGGAGGAAAATTATTAATTCACCCACAGTAAACAAGTGACAAATAAATCACCTGCTTTTATATCATTTGGCCATCAAAATACATTTTAGGCTTTATCAATTTGTAGTTCATAAACCAAATTCTATTTCACATTTGCTTCATATATCTCTGGTGAATTACCTCATTATAAAGGTTCTGTATGAATGTCATCTTTTTTAACAAAGAAAAGTGAAATATTACTTTAGCAAAGGTTTGTAGAATGGTTAGAGAATGGTAGAATGGTAGAATCATAAGAATGGTAGAATTCGTAGAATGGTGGCAAAAGGGTCATAACAGTTTCTCCTTGCGTCAGTACTAATAAATTCTAAAGAGAATTTTTTAGTTGTTCTGATATATTAATGTTTCTTATAATGGCTTCTTGATATATTTAGTCTTAGAAACTTAAAGTTTATGAAATATACACAATTATAATCCAGAAAATGAATGGAATTTACTTTCAAGTCAGGGACATTATAAAGCCATATACACCAGAGAGAGGCATTAATTTTTTTCCTAAATTTCTAAGAGCATTTTAAGAACTGGAATAATATCTGTTTTGTTTCCTGGTGGTTTAGTCACTAAGTCCTTTGCGACTCTTGCAACCCCATGGACTGTAGCCCGCCAGACTCCTCTGTCCATAGGATTTTCCAGTCATGAATACTGGAGTAGGTTGCCATTTCCTTCTCTAGGGGGTCTTCCTAATCCAGGGATCGAATCTGGGTCTCCTGCACTACAGGTAGATTCTTTACCAACTGAGCTACCAGGGAAGCCCCTATTTTTCTTTCCTATTCTGTACTAAAATTTAGCATAATGCATGATACATAAAAGATCATTAATAAATATTTTTGAATTATGAACACCTATATATAATTAATAAGATACACGATGGCAAGATATCTTTTGTTGTTGTTCAAACACTCAGTTGTGTCTCTCTGCAACGCCATAACTGCAGCACACCAGGCTTCCCTGTCCTTCACTATCTCCTTCAGCTTGCTCAAGCTCATGTCTGTTGAGTTGGTGATGCCATCCAACCATCCCATCCTCTGTCATCACTTTCTCCTCCTGCCTTCAATCTTTCCCAACATCAGGGACTTTTCCAGTGAGTCTACTCTTCCCATCAAGTGGCCAAAGTATTGGAGCTTCATCTTCAGCGTTAGTCCTTCCAATGAATATTCAAGGTTGATTTCCTTTAGGATTGACTGGTTGGATCTCCTTGCAGTCCAAGAGACTCTCAAGAGTCTTCTCCAACACCACAGTACAAAAGCATCAATTCTTTGGTGCTCAGCCTTCTTTACGATTCATGTTTTAGTAAAATAGAAGACCATAACAACAGTTTTAGTGTTTTCTAGGATATGGTAGTAACCAAATTATTTTGTGCAAACTGCAGCTACATAAATATAAGTATGATATTGTAATTTCTTGTCCTAATATAATAAACTTGTAATATTTAATGAATGTTTTTCTCTTTTCTCAGGCAGAAATATATAGAGAGGAGATTAAGGTATTCAATATTGTCAGATCTAGAATTTCAGATCTTTAATTGCACCATTTTCTTCCAAAGTGGTGTTTGTCTTCTGCATTTAATTTTGTCTCTGTCTACAGCTCTGTGATTCATTGCTCCTTTCGCTTCTGACCTGTTCCTTTCCTTAATTCCACCTGTGATTCAGTGTAGCCATCAGTTTCTGTGCATTCTCAGCCATTTTGTTAACATGTGAAATTGCATCACAGTCCTAAACACCTGATCTGACTTCAAATGTACCCTCAGTGCCACACGAGCCTTTTTTTCATCTAACCATTTTCTTATTTTCCCTTAGAGGACAGTATAAATATTCTCTGTGCTCAGATTCTATATGGATTATTTCCCTTCTCATTCTTAATCTTTATGTATTTAGAATTTTTTGTTGTTGTTCTGCTTTCTCAGTTAATGAACAGTTAAGGAGGATATGTGATTATGGTTTCTGTCCAGTCTCCTCCCTGAAAGTGTGCAGAATGATGTGGCTCTCTTCCTAGGGGTACCCTTTCTTGTAGGACCATAGGTTTAAAACTCCCTCTACTGTGCTGTCAGTGCCCATTCCTGTTTTGCTTTTCCTTATCTATTCTTCATTTTCCATTGTTTCCTTGCTCTCTTTTTATCCCAGTAGACTAACACCTTTTTGATTGTTTGATTACACTTGTTTCAATGAGATCTTGGGAGAGACAAGTGATAAATGCATTCATGTTTAATAGTTTTTAAAATTGTACTTTATTATATAATGCTACCCAAATATTATAGGAAGGATTTAAATAAGTTTTTGAGACAATGCTACACTATATTTATTGACACCCTAATCTATGTCTTTTACTTTTATAGAACTCTTTATACATCATTTCATCTGATTCTCTTGATGAAACCTGAGATAGCATTATTTTAGTTTAGAAGATATAACATGAGATAGACTTGTTACTTTTTACAAATAATATATGAAATTAAATACTCTGTTACAAATTTTGAATAAAATAAAAAAATTTGAAAACTTAGAATTGAGTTAATATATGCAAATTGTTGTGTTAATTTTCAATGTTTTTCATAATAAACTACCACAAACTTAGTTGTTTAAAGCAATACAAATTTATTATAGGTCAGAATTCCAACATAGGTCTCATTTAGCTAAACTCAGAGTGTCATCAGGATTCCCAGGTGGCTCAGTGGTAAAGAATCCACTAGCCAGTGTAAGCGATAAAGGAGACACAGGTTCAATCCTTGGGTTAGGAAGATCTCCTGGAGGAGGAAATGGCAACACACTCCAGTATTCTTGCCTGGAAAATCCCATGGATAGAGAAACCTGGTGGGCTACAGTTTCAGAGGTTGAAAAGAGTCAGACGTGGCTGAGCATGTGTGCACACGCTCACTCGGGCACACTTGTGTGCACACACACAAACATATACACAGTCACACAAATTATCAGCAGGGCTGCTTTCTTTCCCAAGAACTTTGGGGAAAAAGCCATTCCTTGCCTATTCCAGCATCTAAAGACCACCTACTTTCTTTGGCTCATGATCCCCCTTCCTCCATCTTCAAAGCCAGAAAAGGCAGATTGAGTCTTTGTTATGTAATGTCACACTGGCCCTATCTTTTGCCTCATCTGCCACACTGGAGAAGGAAATGGCAACCCACTCCAGTATTCTTGCCTGGAGAATCCCGTGGACAGAGGAGCCTGGTGGGCTGCTGTCTATGGGGTTGTGCAGAGTTAGACAGGACTGAAGTGACTTAGCAGTAGCAGCCACATTTAAGAACTTTTGATTACATTGGATCTACCTAGAAAATTTAGGATAGACTCTCATCTTGAGATCAGCTTTAATTGCATTCGCAACTCTATTTCCCCTTTGCCTTGTAACATATTTGCAAGTTTTGGGTATTAGGATATGAGCACCCTTGTGAGACCATTGTTCTTCCTACCACAAATAAGTAAGAAAATTCTTGACATAGACTATCAATAATTGGACTCTGTTAATATTTTTAAACAAAACATTTCCTAAATTATCATCCCACATATATTATTTAGATTTCCATTAATTTTACTAATTCACAGGAACTCTGAAGACTGGAGAAACAGGCATTACTCAAGCTTTTACAGTGTTTCATCTGATTTAAAGTATTGGTGTTAGTGATATGCCAGTGGAAGCTGTGCTCTCATCCATATATACTTTGAATGCTTATAAAAGTTATAAATATTATGCTATCTATGACTGTTCATTTGGTAAGTGGATAACTAATTGTTTCAAGTTTTTTTAATCAAGAAAACAATACCTTTACTAATTAAAGTGGTTTATAATTTTAAAATATAAAACTAAAGAAAACATGATAATGCTGTTTTCAATGTTAGGTCACAGAGAAGACTATATTCTATACATGCAAAGTTACAGATTTACCATTGTTAAAAATATCTTGTTTTAATAATAAAGTCAAGATATTAAAAAATATTTTTAAGGGCTTTGCTTGTGTTTAATGCAGGCCTAGCAGTTATGCTAATATTCTTGCAATGAACACGGTCATTTAGAGCAATTCAGAGGAAACTACTAAGTGTTTTCTGATGTAACTTTTTTTTTTTTCCTTTGGGAGCAATTATTCTGTAAAATGACAAAGTCACAAGGGCAAAAACCTAGTTACCAACAGCATAAAATTACTTCTTTATTTTATTGTTGAGATTCTTGATCTCATTAATAGCCTGAAATTGCATGACAAGCTTTTCCATTTAGCCAATTAACATATTAATCTACTTTGTGTGGTATCCATCTGCTCATATATAACTTTCCAGAAATACTATCCATACCTCCTTGCAACTAATGTCCCATAGCTACTTTCAAAAGCAATACATGATTACTAAATGATATAAAATACCAATAAACAGTACCTGGGGGGGCAATTATTGGCTTTCAGAAAAGAAAAATTTTAGACAAATCTTTTTCTAAATCCTTAAAACTCAGATATTGAGGGATAGTATTAGAGTAATTCATTTTCCAACTCAATTCATCCTATAATTAAACATTTTGTATATTTTGGCAAATTAAGACTTTGTGGGGGAAATGGAGGGTAATTTCAATCATAGGGAAGGAGGAACCTTAAAATTAATGAGTAAAGTCTAATATAGTCTTGTAAATGGAATTATTACACAAGTCATCTCTCTTTGTTAGTATACAGCAAAAAATGCATGCTTAATAATAAGGGAAATTAAAGTGAAGAAAAAGATTACAGCAATTTTTAAAAAATAATCATTTTTATATAGTAAATAAAATCAGGTTAATTTGTGCCTCAGAATTCCCATTTATTGAACAGCAGAGGAGGTTGTTAATGTATTTTTCAAAACATGTTAAATATTTTAAAAATAAAATTATACACATATACATACAACTCTACCACTGAGTATCATAAATTATGTCACCTACCTCATTGTCAGTAATGGATTATTTCTGAAGCTGAACTGCCTCAAGTCAATTCATCTTCTCCTGCTTCCTATGTAACCTCAGGAAAGTAATCTTTCTGTACCTTGATTTCCTCATGTGTAAAATGTGAAGTGTTGTCAACCAGGGAAACTCACCTAAGCCTTGGTTTGCAGTTTTAATTGCAGATAAAACAAATACCTAATATTCAGCAGTTGTATGCCTGACCCCAGCTACGAAGATTCTAGCTCCTCTGAGCAAAAAAAAAGCATCCACTGTAAATTATATCCTTAGTTTAAATATCTGATCAGACTGGTACTGCAGCCCAAGGCCTCAAGCATACAAAACATTCTTATCTGACAGATAGTCTAAGGATTCAGAACTCATCTCCTAGGAGCTGGCCAAGGGCCAGTCCTGAAGATATGCCTTTTTGGGGATTGTACAAGGTGTGAACAATGAAAACCTGCTGAGTTAACACTATTTTACAAGGCCTCTGAATAAACACTCTGAACTGTTTATATTGCAAATTACATCAAAAATAGTTAACAGCTAAAGCACAGATATTTGCTACAAGCTATTCATATTTTTGTTACTACATATAGCACATTTTAATCCCTATTAGTCAAAACTGTCCAAGTGTATTTTTTTCACTTAATTATGCATCTGATTTTTAAAAAGAAACTAAGATTTAAAACAAAAATACCTTGTTGAACAAAATCCTTGGGGGAGAATGAGTTCTGATTAATTATGGCCTTTATTTACAAAGACTTTACTAGAAAGACCTTTTTATGTATACTTCTTCACTGGGGAAAAATCTCAAATATTTTAGAATTATTTTATAACCCACAGAACTCTTAATACCTTATAAAATAAATTGCATAATATTTTCATCCAAAAACATTAATTCAAACAGCTATAAAATATCAAACAAAAGTAGGTTAATAAATACATAGTAGCATGAAAAATTTAATCTGTAATGCTGTATTTCATGTTTATAGTACCTCAAAATTACTCCTGTCAACTGTCATTAGAATATATGGATCAGTCAGCACTAATCTACAAAGAAGGTGGTTAAAGAAACACTTTAAACACTTTAGTCATTAGCACAAGTAAAAAATAAATTGTAATATTTTTTCAAGGAAAAAAAAAATTTAAAGGCTAATTCAACTCTTCATTTTTGTTAAGAGCAAAACTAGGGAAATGGAATGATGAGAGAATCACTGTGAGGCAGTAAGGAAAGAAAACCTGGTCCGGGTCTGTTTGGCTCAGTTCTACTGGATGCAAGTTTCATATTTTGTTAAGGAAAAATATTTTCTGTGTGTATGTGTATGTGATAGAGAAAAAGAATACATATATTGTGTGGTTATGTATCAGTTCGGTTCAATTCAGTCACTCAGTCGTGTCTGACTCTTTGCGACCCCATGAACCGCAGCACACCAGGCCTCCCTGGTTGGATTTCCTTGCAGTCCAAGGGACTCTCAAGAGTCTTCTCCAACACCATAGTTCAAAAGCATCAATTCTTTGGCCCTCAGCCCTTTTCACTGTCCAACTCTCACATCCATACATGACTACTGGAAAAACCATAGCCTTGACTAGATGAACCTTTGTTGGCAAAGTAATGTCTCTGCTTGTCAATATGCTATCCAGGTTGGCCATAACTTTCCTTCCAAGGAGTAGGCGTCTTTTGATTTCATGGCTGCAGTCACCATCTGCAGTGATTTTGGAGCCCCCCAAAATAAAGTCTGACTCTTTCTTCTACTGCTTCCCATCTATTTCCCATGAAATGATGGGACCAGATTCCATAGTTTTCTTAATGTTGTGGTTATATATATAGTTAGTGTCTAATATTTTGTCAAGAATTATTTTGGGGGAAATTCCTTTAGTGGAAATAACTTGGATTTTGATAACAGAAAATATGGTTCTTTATTCAGCCCCCTGCTCTTCTGTGTGACCTTGATCAAAATATTTACCTCTGTTTTCATCAAAGTACTTTATACCTCATTTTCCTCATCTGTAATTTGAGTTGAGTTTAGGTAAGGAAGTTCAGTTTAGGTAGAGGAAGGCATACCCTGGCTTTGATCTAAATTGTGTTTTGTACCAGATTTTATTTATTTTTTATTCAGTACTAGATTTTAGAAATACCTTCTCAAGTTTGCCTTGCCTGTCAAATGGGCAGCACAGGCCTGCCAGAAGTTCGTTAGCTTGGGAACTAATTGACCCTCTGCAAGAGATCTCCTTGTATGTCTAGACAAAGTTAAGCAAAAAAGCTTCTTGCTACTGCAAAACCTGTGTGTTTGAGTGGAAATTAATGATACTTTTTGAAGTTTTGTATATTGTGGTACTTTAGGGTGGATATTATCCAGTGGGGAATGGTTGATTAATTTCATAAGCTGAGTAGAGTAGATTTCCTTTTCCTTTTTTCTTTGTATATGGGAATCCCAGAGATTCCCTTAAAACATTGAAGAAGGAAGAATTCGCTGAATCTGGAATTCTTTATTAGTTGATGACACAATAGTTGGTAAAATATGTATTTCATGGGAATAAAACTACTACTTTACATGGTTAGTATAAAAGTCACTTAGAAGTCACTATGAAAACACTTTATGAAACATTAAATGCTAGGTAATGTTGAAATTATTTATCAGTTGGCTAATACTAGTGTACAATCAAACCCAGGTTCTAAAGAACTTTTCTGTCACCTGAGTCTGATGAACTTGTTCACTGACAGGGATTTCTTTCTTTCTGTTCTCTTTGCTGTGGACCACCTGATCTAAAACTATAATTCAAACTTGGCAATAGTGTGTGGGAGACATGCATATTTAAAGAAGCTCTTTGAGGTATTATTTTGTTGATGATAATGTTCAGACATCAGAAGTGAAGTGGTCAATTGGTTTAATTATCTGATTAATTCAGACTTGACAAAAATTATAATTTTTTCATATTCTATGAAAAATTGGCTATTTTGACTATTACAAACACTACTCTTAACTACGGAGAAATTACTTAGCTTGATATGCTAATCAGTAATCTCAAGAATCAATATTGGTAGCATTTTCAGTTTTCAAGTACATTGTTTGTTTTCTGTGGACTAAATTTGTTTTTCATGGTAGTTAGTAGATTTTATTGCCCTTTATTAAATCTCAGACTAATCTTACCTACTGTACATCCTTCCACTCAGTGATATTTTTTTATTCAATTCATTTTATTACATTCTTCCAAATTTATTAGATTTACAAATATGCTAATGGACTAATGTATACCTCTATGAATTCTGATATATTTAAAAATGATTTTATAGATATTAAGAAAAGGCAAATAAAATTTCTATCAAGTGTGTGGAAAATGTTAACTCTTATCTTACTGATGACTGTATTTTTAAATAACTTTTGCAGATAAATATCCTGAGCATTGATTTCCAACTTGTCTCTATCTCAAAGATCACAATTCTCAAATGAGAGTACCTTCTTTTAAATTGTGATGTTGAGGTAAATCTGCTCTTTAATTTCAGCAAAATACAAAAGGTTAAAAAAAATGAACCATGGAATAAACTATTCAGAGAAAAAAAATCAGATTACTTTTTTTCATATCAAAAGAGAGTCATATATGTTAAATAAAAATGTTTCAGGAATAAAATGTAGTTCATGTTCTCTTAGGAATATACAGCAACTTACTTTTGATTGGGATATATTTTTTCATCATTCAGTGCAATTCGGTCACACAGTCGTGACTGTTTGTGACCCTATGGAATGCAGCACGTCAGGCTTCTCTGTCCATCACCAGTTCCCGGAGCTTGCTTAATCCCGTCTCCATCAAGTTGGATATGCCATCCAACCATCTTATCCTTAGTTGTCCCTTTCTTCTCCCACCTTCAAACTTTGCCAGTATCACAGTCTTTTCTAAAGAGTCATTTCTTTGCATCAAGTGGCCAAAGTATGAGAGCTGTAGCTTCAGCATCAGCCCTTCCAATGAGTATTCAAGAACTTTTAGGTCCTCTAGGACCTAAATTTCCTTTAGGATTGACTGGTTTGATCTCCTTGCATTCCAAGGGACTCTCAAGAGTCTTCTCCAACACCACAGTTCAAAAAGATCTGTTCTTCAATGCTCACCCCTCTTTATGATCCACCCTCTCGTCCATAATGACTATTGAAAAAACCATAGCTTTGACTATAGGGACCTTTGTTGCAAAGAAATGTCTCTGCTATTTAATATGCTATATATGTTTTTCAGAGCTTTTCTTCCAAGGAGCAAGCGTCTTTTAATTTCCTGGCTACAGTCAACATCTGCAGTGATTTTAGAGCCCAAGAAAATAAAGTTTGTCATTGTTTCCATTGTTTCCCCATCTATTTGCCATGAAGTCATGGGACTGGATGTCATGATCTTAGTTTTTTATATGTTGAGTTTGAAGCCAGCTTTTTCACTCTCCTCTTTGAATTTCATCGAGAGGCTCTTTAGTTCCTCTCTGCTTTTCTATCATAAGGGTAGTGTCATCTGCATATCTGCGGTTATTGATATTTCTCCTGGCATTCTTCATTCCAGTTTGTGCTTCATCCATCCCAGCATTTTGCATCATGTACTCTTCATATAAGTTAAATAAATAGAGTGACAATATACAGCCTTGTCATACTCTTTTCCCAATTTGGAACCAGTGATTTTTTTCATGTTAATCTCTAAATGTTGCTTCTTGAGCTGTATACAGATTTCTCAGGAGCAGGTAAGGTAGTCAGGTATTCCCATCTCTTTAAGAATTTTCGACAGTTTGTTATGATCCACACAGTTAAAGGCTTTGGTATAATCAGTACAGCATAAATATATGTTTTTCTGGAATTCTCTTGCTTTTCCTATGATCCATAGGAAGTTGGCATTTGATCTCTGGTTCCACTGCTTTTTTTAAATCCATCTTGAACATCTGGAAGTTCTCAGTTCATGAACTGCTGAAGCATAGCTTGGGAAATTTTGAGCATTACTTTGCTGCCGTAAGAGATGTGTACAATTGTGTGGTTGTTTGAACATGCTCTGGCATTGCCTTTCTTTGTGATTGAAATGAGAACTGACATTTTATATTCCTGTGGCCATTGATGAGTTTTCCAAACTTGCTGGCATATGAGTGTACCACTTTCAGAGCATCATCTTTTAGGACTTGAAGTAGCTCAACTGGAATTTCATCACCTCCACTGCTTTGTACGTAGGGAAGCTTCCTAAGGTCCACTTGACTTTGCATTCCAGGATGTCTGACCACACCATCTTGGTTATCTGGGTCAATAAAATCTTTTTTGTGTGGTTCTTCTGTGTATTCTTGCCACCTCTTCTTAATATCTTCTGCTTCTGATACGTCCATACTCTTTCTGTCCTTTATTGTACCCAGCTTTGCATGAATGTTCCCTTGGTATCTCTAATTTTCTTGAAGAGATCTTTAGTCTTTCCCATTCTATTGCTTTCCTCTATTTCTTTGCATTGATCACTTAGGAAGACTTTCTTATTTCTCCTTACTATTCTTTGGAAGTCTACACTCGGATGAATATATCTTCCCTTTTCTCCTTTGCTTTCACTTCTCTTCTTTCCTCAGCTATCTGTAAGGCCTCTTCTGGCAACCATTATGCACTTTTGCATTATTTTTTTTTCTTGGGGATGGTTTTCATCACTGCATCCTCTATAGTGTCACAAACTGCCACCGATAGTTCTTCAGGCACTCTGTCTATCAGATCTTATCCTTTGAATCTATTTGTCACTTCCACTGTATAATCATTAAGGGATTTGATTTAGGTCATGTCTTAATGGTCTAGTGGTTTTCTTTACTTTCTTCAATTTAATTTTGAATTTTGAAATAAGGAGTTCATGATATGAGAGCCATAGTCAGCTCCTGGTCTTATTTTTGCTGACTGTATGGAGCTTCTTCATCTTCAGCTGCAAAGAATATAATCAATCTGTTTTCAGTATTAACCATTTGATGATGTACAAGTGTAGAGTCATCTCTTGTTTTGCTGGAAGCAGGTGTTTGCTATGACCAGTGTGTTCCCTTGGAAAAGCTCTGTTAGCCTCTGGCCTTCTTCATTTTCTACTCCAAGGCCAAACTTCCTGTTTACTCCAGGTATCTCTTGACTCCCTACTTTTGCATATCAGTCCCCTATGATGAGAAGGACATCTTTTTTTGGTGTTATTTCTAAAACTTCTTGTAGGACATGATAGAACTGTTCAACTTCAACTTCTTCATCATTCATGGTTGGGGCATTGACTTGGATTGCTGTGATATTGAATCGTTTGCCTTGGAAAGGAAAATAGATATCATTCTATCATTTTGAGATTGCACCCAAGTACTGCGTTTCAGAGTATTTTGTTGACGATGGGGGCTACTGCATTTTCTATTGGATTCTTTTCCACAGTAGTATATGTAATGATCATCAGATTTAAATTTGCCCATTTCCATCTGTTTCAGTTCAGTTCAGTTTAGTCACTCAGTCATGTCCGACTCTTTGTGACCCCATGAGCTGCAGCACTCCAGGCCTCCTTGTCCATCACCTACTCCCAGAGTCCAACCTTGTAGTTCATATTTCAGTGTCCTATCTTTTTGCCTTTTCATACTGTTTACAGGGTTCTCAAGGCAAGAATACTGAAGTGGTTTGCCATTCCCTTCTCCGGTGGTCCGCATTCTGTCAGACCTCTCCACCATGGCCCGTCTGTCTTGGGTGGCCCCACATGGCATGATTTCAGTTAACTGATTCTTAAAATTTTTATGTTTACTCTTGCCATCTCCTGTTTAACCACTTCCAATTTGCCTTGATTCATGGACCTAATATTCCAGGTTCCTACGCAGTGTTACTCTTTACAACATTGGACTTTACTTCCATCACCAGTCACATCCACAATTGGGTATTGTTTTCACTTTGGCTCCATCACTTCATTTTCTGGAGCTATTTCTCCAGTCTTCTCCAGTAGCATATTGGGTGCCTACCTAACTGTAAAGTTTATCATTCATTGTCATTTCTTTTTGCCTTTTCATGTTGTTCATAGGGTTCTCAAGACAAGAATACTTAAGTGGTTTGCCATTCTCTTATCCAGTGGACCATGTTTTGTTAGAATACTCCACCATGACCTGTTGGTTTCAGTTGGCCCTACATGGCATGGGTCATAGTTTCACTGAGTCAGAAAAGGCTGTGGTCCCTGTGATCAGTTTAGTTAGTTTTCTGTGGTTGTGGATTTCATCCTGTCTTCTCTCTAATGGATAAGAATAAGAGACTTGTGGAAGATCCCTGATGGGAGGGACTAGCTATAGGGAAATCTGGGTCTTGTTCTGTTGGGCAGGGCCATGCTCAGTAAATCTTTAATCCAGTTTTCTGTTGGACTATGGCTATGTTACCTTCCTGTTTTTAGGCTTGAGGCCAAACTATGGTAGGGGTGATGGCAGTAATTACCTTCAAAAGGACTTCCACAGGCCACTTTTGACCCATGCCTCTGCTGAAGATTCCTGGACACTCACAGGCAAGTCTGATTCAATCTCATATGGGGTCACTGCTCCTTTTTCCTGGGTCCTGATGCACACAAGGTTTTATTTGTGCTCTCCAAGAGTCTGTTTCCCCATTCCTGTGGAAGTTTTGTAGTCAAATCCCACTGGCCTCCAAAGTCAAATTCCCTGGGGTTTTCTCAGTCCATTATGCAGATCCCTAGGTATGGAAATCTGTTGTGCATCCTAGAACTTTTGTAACAGTGGGAGAACTTCTTTGGTGTAACTGGACTCCAGTTTGTGGGTCATCTGCTAAATGGCTCTATGATGGGGCTAATTGCAACCTCCTCCAAGAGGACTTACACCACACACTGCACCTCCCAGATCTCCTGTGGCCAGAGCCCCTGTCTCTGTGGTAGGCCACTGCTGACCCGTGCCTCCACAGGACACTGAAAGGCAGGTCTGGCTCAGTCTCTGTGGAGTCTGAGTCCTGGTGTGCACAAGATTTTGTTTGACTCCTCCAAGTGTCTCTGGCAGGTATAGGGTTTGATTCTAAATGCGATTTCTCCCCTCCTACCATCTTATCGAGGCTTCTCCTTTGCCCTTGCATGTGGGTTATCTTTTTTTTTGGTGAGATCCAACATTCTCCTGTTGATGGCTGTTCAGCAGCTAGCTGCAGTTTTAAAGTTCTTTCAGGAGAAGATGAGTACAAGTCCTTCTACTCTGTCATCTTGGTACACTGGTAGGTGAGGCCAGAGTACTGGAGTGGGTAGCCATTACCTTCTCCAGGGGATCTTCCCAACCCAGGGTTGGAACCCAAGTCTTCCATGATGCACGTGGATTCCTTATCAGCTGAGCCACCAGGAAGCCCAAGAATACTGGAGTGGGTAGCCTATCCCTTCTGCAGCGGATCTTCCTGATCCAGGAATCAACTCAGGGTCTCCTGCATTATAGGCAGATTCTTTATCAGCTGAGATACCAGGGAATAACTTTTTCATCATTATTGCCCAGTAATTTAAAATATATAACTTAAGAGAAAAAGACTACAAAATTATAATTATTGCCAGTTAAGGCAAATGTCATGTGGTATGCAGAAGTCTAAGATGGTGTCCAAGTTTCCCACCTACTGAGGTATATATCCTATATAATCCCCTAAGATAATGAGTATGATGACTTTAACTCCCATGTTTAGCTTAACTACCTAGGCAAAAGTACTTTTGCATATGTAATTAACATCCCAAATCATTGACCGTAAAATAGAGCAATTATCCAGGTTTGCTTGACCTAATCTTTAGAGATTTCTAAGTCTGGGTCTAGAAGTCAGTGAAAGATGAATTAAAATTCCAAGAATAATAAAAATTTGACCTGCCTTTGGTTGATTGAAGTAAAAGTGCCTCATGGCAGAGAATATGGTAACTCTTAATTGCCATTTTTCAGTGAGAGCCAGCAAAGGTAATGAGGACTCCAATTATTTCAGCCTCAAGAACTGTAATTCTTCTAACAGAATGAGCTTGTCAGTGAGAGAGTGAATTTCCACCCGCCTCCCCAAGAAACTCAAGAGGAGAACCCAAGAAGTTGATACTGAGTTGGCCAAAAAGTTCCCTTGATTTTTAAGTAAACATGAAAGACACATTTTTCATTTTCATCAAGAAATTTGTTGAACACATATAAATCATTTAGAGCAAAGAGCTATTCCAGATGCCTTTTACAGTCTTCCTGGGAAATGAAATTTTTTCCATTAGGATAATTTTTTAAAGGTGAAAATAAATGGACATCTGAAGGTGAAATGTTTAGTGACTATGGTAGATGAATCAGAACTTTCTAGTCAAGCTTTAACAATTTTTGCCTATTCATCAAAGAAGCATGTGTTCTTGCCTTGTCTTGATGGAAGAGTATGTTTTCTGAAGATTAATTCTGGATGCTTTTCACTGAATGTTCCTTTCATTTGATGTAATAGGGAGCAATACTTGTTGGAATTAATTGTTTGGTTTTCCAGAAAGAGCTCATAATAGAGGACTCCCTTCAAATCCCACAGTACATACAACATCAGCTTCTTCAATGAAGACTGGATTTCAGTGTGGTTGTTGGTGGCTCAGTTTACTTGCCCCATTCCACAATATTGTACAGTATCCAGTTTTCATTACCTGTCAAAATTTGTTTTAAAAACAGAAAGTTTTTGATACACTGAAGTAAAGAATTGCACGTGGAAATATGTTCAAGAAGGCTTTTTCCTTTACGTATGTTGAACTCAAACATTAAAGCAATTAACATAACCAAGCTTGTGCAAATGATTTTCAGTGCCTTGATTTGGATATTTTGAGTATGTTGGCTATTCCCCAATGTAGTAATGTGAGGAGAACTCAACTTTTTATTTCTGGCTTCAAAAAAAAGGGAAAAAAGTCATGTTCCAAAGAATGCAGGCAGCTTCCAGAAACTGGAAAAGGCAAGAAGGGAATTCTCTCCTGTAGCCATGAAAGAGGAGCATCAACCATGCCAACATTTTCATTTTAGCCCAGTGAGGCCCATGTCACTTCTTCTGAACTACTATAAAATGATACTTATATAATTTTAAGCCATTAAGTTTGTGGCTTAAATTTGTTTATAGTTAACATGAAAAACTAATGTAAATACCTAACATAGAGTGTATGCACTATTAGTATCTGTTAAATGAATACATTATTTAATATTTGAATAAGTATAAGTAGTTCATGATATGTAGTTATTATGGAGTGGATCAAGGTTCAAGCCTTTCATACCTGTCCCTACAACCCTTGGTTTACCCACTAATTTCCTCTTTTCTTATGCAATCACAGTAGTATCCTTCAAATTGTTTCCTCAGACTGTTTTTTCCTTGGGAATAACCAAGAAAAATTTGTAGAAAAACATAGATACTAAAGTACTCATTTTAGTAAGCACATGGCTTATAGTCAATTCACTGTGGTTTATTTTTATACATGTTCAAAAACTATTAATATTAGGAATCTTTTGTATTTATGGGTTTTAAGTTTAGCACTGCAAAGTGAAAACAGTCTAACGATACTGAGATTTGCCTCATTGATTTATGGCATTGAATCTATTTCCTGTAATTCCATAAATATATTTAAATTATTTCAACACTTCAATTCAGTTCAGTTGCTGAGTCATGTTCAACTCTTTGTGCCCCCATGGACCACAGCACGCCAGGCCTCCCTGTCCATCACCAACTCCCAGAGTTTACCCAAACTCATGTCCATTGAGTTGGTGATGCCATCCAACCATCTCATCCTCTGTCATCCCTTTCTCCTCCTGCCTTCAATCTTTTCCAGCATTAGGGTCTTTTCAAATGAGTTAGCTCTTCACATCAGGTGGCCAAAGTATTGAAGTTTCAACTTCAACATCAGTCCTTCCAATGAACACTCAGGACTGATATCTTTTAGGATGGGCTGGTTGGATCTCCTTGCAGTCCAAGGGACTCTCAAGAGTCTTCTCCAGCACCACAGTTCAAAAGGATCAATTCTTCGGTGCTCAGCTTTCTTTATAGTCCAAATCTCACATCCATACATGACTACTGGAAAAACCACAGCTTTGACTAGACAGACCTTGGTTGGCAAAGTAATGTCTCTGCTTTTTAATGTGCTGTCTAGGTTGGTCATAATTTTCCTTCCAAGGAGTAGGCGTCTTTTAATTTCCTGGCTGCAGTCACCATCTGCAGTGATTTTGGAACCAAAAAATAAATAAATAAATAAAGTCAGCCACTGTTTCCACTGTTTCCCCATCTGTCTGCTATGAAGTGGTGGGACTGGATGCCATGATCTTAGTTTTCTGAATGTTGATCTCTAAGCCAACTTTTTCACTCTCAGAAGATTCCAAAACAGAGAACTTGAGTGACTTTGTTGTTAAAAACCTTTCTCCCAATAATTTTCTATTTAAATTTTTTTTTTCAAATTGACACCCTTCAATGTGGGGCAAAATAGGAAAGATTTTAAAGAAAAATGTAAAACTTATGCATTTTGGGGGCTTCCCTCAGTCAGTCAGTAAAAAATTTGCCTACAGTAGGGAAACGTGGGTTTGATCCCTGGGTCAGAAAGATCCTCTGGAGAAGGAAATGGCAACCACTCCAGTATTCTTGCCTGGAGAATCCCATGGACAGAGGAGCCTGACAGGCTACAATCCATGGGGTCTCTAGAGTCAGGCATGACTTAGTGACTAAATAGAAAGAGATACATTCTTTCTTTATTGCCTTACAATAAAACCATGCTGTAGAACTTTATACCCAAACCTAGTAGATATTTTAAAATATATTTTTAAACTAATGAGAGAGTTAGGCAGGTTGATAAGGAGTCCAAGCCTAAGGTCCCATTAAGGAGTAGGTGAACGTTCTTTCATTTTCACATTCTTTTGCCTTAGATAAACAGGCCTCATAGCAGTATTTCTTGATCAAGGACATGCTTTTTAGGAGCTCAGAATGTATGATATGGAAGAAGGTCTGGGTAAAACTTCCACCACCTAGAGCTCTTGGTTAACCCTCTCCTTCTGGCTAATCTCATGCTGATGTCATCTCAGAATGTATGTTATGAGAAAGGGTCTGGTCAAGATTTTTACAGCCTTGAGGTATTTTTTCTATTTTCAACGGCTAGCATAAAAGTATATAATGCCCTGCTTAAAACTAGCAAGGCAGGTAATCTTTCTATCTGCTTTCTGATGTCTATATCAGAAGCTTTTTCTATCACTCTATTACTTTAATAAAATTTCTACTATGCAAAGTTCTGAGTGAGTGAGACTATCTTTTTTCCTGGAGTTAAATCTCCTTCAGAGACCACGAATCCAGTGGAACACTGTAGGCTTTCATCTATTACTAATGAGTAGTTAAAAAAAAATACTGTCTCTTTCCACCACATTATACTTTTAAGATTTAAATTGTTTTGAGGATTATTTGTTCATACTAATTAACTAAAAAGCAAACAGAAACAACATACAGTGACTGACAAAACATAATTAGAAATTTTTATAAAAAGAAAAACTGTAAATATTTGGATATTTAATTTCACTACTGCTTAACATCTGTGAACACCAATTCTAGAAATCTCAAGGCAAGAAATCAGAAAACTTACTGAAGGTCATAACTTTGCCAGACTGAACTAGATTGTTAAAAGCTAATTTATACCACTGAAATACATTGTTTTCTTTTCTTTCTCTTACCCTGAGGTCTAAGTTCTTTATAAGAGAGACATATAGTTCATTCCTAGTTCTCTGACTGACACATAGTCAAATGTTAAATAAATACTTGTGATATGGTTGGATTTATACATGAATAGGGGACTCTAATTCTGCTGTTTGTAGTCATTTTTTTTAGTCATCATTCTGAATAAATTAACTGGATATTTAGACCCTCACTTTTGCATTTAGTCTGTCTCATAAAAGATAAAGATCAAGAAAGGATAAGGATATGTGATAAGACTCCCACAATTTATTCTTAATTATCCCATGTAATTTTAAAGAATCAGACAGACCTCAGTGACTGAGCAGCAAACCACAAAACCATAGATACATGTAGATATAAAGAAATAAGACAATTTGTTCTGACTTATACTGGTAGTCAAACTCAGAATTAACACACTGTATGACTCTAAATAATTAAGTATTGTTGCTGTTGTTGTTTAGTTGCCAACTTGTATCCAACTCTTCTGCAGCCCAGTGGACCGGAGCCCACCAGGTCCTCTGTCCATTCGATTTCCCAGGCAAGAAAACTGCAATTTCCTCTCCAGGGGACCTTCCTGATCCAGAGATCAAACCCGAATCTCCTGCACTGGGGGGCAGATTCTCTACCACTAGCCATTCATAGAAGGCAATGGCACCCCACTCCAGTACTCCTGCCTGGAAAATCCCGTGGACGGAGGAGCCTGGTAGGCTGCAGTCCATAGCATTGCTAAGAGCCAGGAACAACTGAGGGACTTCACTCTCACTTTTCACTTTTATTCATTGGAGAAGCAAATGGCAGCCCACTCCAGTGTTCTTGCCTGGAGAATCCCAGGGATGGGGGAGCCTGGTTGGCTGCCATCTGTGGGGTCGCACAAAGTCAGACACGACTGAAGCGACTTAGCAGCCACAGCAGCAGCAGCATTAGGAAGCCCCAAATAAGAACTGACTGGTCTACACATGAGCATAATTTATGTCATGGTTTTCTAATACAGTGGAAATGGAACATGGTCCATAACTATGAAGTAGGTTATAATCAATAAGGATTGGTGCAATGAGGCAAATATACCAGTAACTAAAATACAAGAAAGTTTGCTAATGAATAATGAACATATAGAGATATGAGAGTCAAAGGGAGAAATTGTTAAGTTGGGTAGAGTAGAGAAACATTTATTAAAATTAGAATGGGAGAGAGGGGGTTAAGTCTGAAGAATTTGTTGAGTAAGGATGAGTAGAAGATGAAGGACGGGAGAATAATTCTAGTATCATACTACACCTCCAGAAAATGATTTAGTTTTCTGTTTTGATGTGAATTTCAAGGCCAGAGATAAGCTCACATTTTCCTCCTCACCACTTATTAATACTTCTCTTTATTTTACATGTTTCTTTTTCACATTTTCCTCAATTCTAACTCTAAAATTGACTTTAACTGTGTGGATCACAACAAACTGTAGAAAATTCTTAGAGAGATGGAAATACCATACCACCTGACCTGCCTCCTGAGAAATCTCTATGCAGGTCAAGAAGCAACAGTTAGAACTGGTCATGGAACAACATACTGGTTCCAAATAGGAAAAGGAGTACGTCAAGGCTGTATATTGTCACCCTGCTTATTTAACTAATATGCAGAGTACATCATGCAAAATGCCGGGTTGGATGAAGCACAAGCTAGAATCAAGATTGCTGGGAGAAATATCAATAACCTCAGATATGCAGATGACACCACCCTTATGGCAGAAAGTGAGGAACTAAAGAGCCTCTTGATGAAAGGGAAAGAGAAGAGTGAAACAGTTTGCTTAAAATTTAGCATTCAGAAAACTAAGATCGTGGCATCTGGTCCCATCACTTCATGGCAAATAGATAGGGAAACAATGGAAATAGTGACAGACTTTATTTTGGGGGGCTCCAAAATCACTGCAGATGATTACTGCAGCCATGAGATTAAAAGACACTTGCTCCTTGGAAGAAAAGTTATGACCAATCTAGAGAGCACATTAAAATACAGAGACATTACTTTGCCAACAAAAGTCCACCTAGTCAAAGCTATGGTTTTTCCAGTAGTCATGTATGGATGTGAGAGTTGGGCTATAAAGAAAACTGAGGGTTATAGAATTGATGCTATTGAACTGTGGTGTTGGAGAAGACTCTTGAGAGTCTCTTGGGCTGAGAGGAGTTCCAGCCACTCCATCCTAAAGGAAAT
Organism: Antilocapra americana; assembly: GCA_007570785.1. Lineage (NCBI taxonomy): Eukaryota > Metazoa > Chordata > Mammalia > Artiodactyla > Antilocapridae > Antilocapra > Antilocapra americana. The sequence goes on from ML662438.1 coordinate 8,247,092, forward strand.
CAGTCCTAAATATTCATCCGAAGGAATGATGCTGAAGCTGAAGCTCCAATACTTTGGCCACCTAATGCGAAGAACTGATTCATTTGAAAAGGCCCCGATGCTGGCAAGGATTGAAAGCAGAAGGAGAAGGGGACAACAGAGGATGAAATGGTTGGATGACATCACCGACTCGGTGGACATGAGTTTGAGTAAGCTCCAAGAGTAGGTGATGGACAGGCCTGCTGCAGTCTATGGAGTCGCAAAGATTTGGACCTGACTGAGCTACTGAACTGAACTGAACTGAACTGACTGAACTCTAAAATAAACCATCTTTTCTTGCTGAGAATAACCTTCCTACTCTAGGCTTATCTATTTATGCTTTTTTTATAATCTTTCTTCCTTTACCTTTCTTATCTTTTTCATCTGTAGTTTTTACTAGGTTTTTTTTTTTCCTTTTTAATCCTTGATAGAAACTCAACACCTCGAAATCATTTAATCAGTTTTTCTCTAATGATTAAATTTTTCCTTCCAAAGTTGTCTCAATTCACCTCTGTGACTCTCTATCACTGCCTAATGTTAGGCTCCTTTTGGCTCTTATCTGGACTGGTGCAATGGCCTACTTCTTCACTTAGATATTTACTCCCTTTTATACATTTAAATTAGTCATCTTGGGATACATCTCCATTTGTGGAGCACAGAATTCCAATAGCTTCCTAACGAATTAATATTTCATTGTACCATATTTTTTTATAATCTATTTACTCTGAGTATTAGTAATCAGCCTTCAAAGCTTGTTATAAAATGTTATGTTCTTGTTCAGTTCTTCTTATCTCACTATAGAGAAAGCAAATGTGATTACCCTCTTCTAAATTCTTGAAAGTGACTTCTTTGAATCACTGTTATTCCTGTTAGTCCAAACATCCACTAGCAACTTTTTATTTTGTAATATCTAAAGGGAAAGATGACAAAATTTATGTATATTCACACTACTAAAATAGCAATTTATGCATTATAGATCCTCAATAAACATTAATTAAAAGGTTTATTTTGTCTTAACTTTAAATGTCTTTGGGATTCTTATATTTCTTGAGGTTTCTTTATTATATTTTCTATTAAGTGTTGAAAAATCAAAGACAGTGTATGTATTTTTGTCATCAAAAATTTTAAGCTTTTTTGTATGTTTTTCTTTTTTAACCTATAGATTAATTAGATTGAAAAAGAGTTCATATACCAAGGAAATGTTAGTGGTGGTAAGATCTTGTTTAAACTTTGAGAAATATTTTATTTGAAGTCTTGGATTTTAATAAGTTACTAAAATCTAAAGAAAAAAGCAGAACCAACATAGCAGAAACTGGACATATTTTTTTAATTCCAGGAATGTTCAAATATATTATCTTATGATGATTAAAGTATTAATCTATTCCTTAATTAAAAACAACTTCTGATGAGTGCTGAAGAATTGATGCTTTCAAATTGTGGTGCTGGAGAAGACTCTTGAGAGTCCCATGGACAACAAGAAGATCAAATTTGTCTATCCTAAAGGGAATCAACCCTAAATAGTCATTAGAAGCACTGATGCTGAAGCTGAAGCTCTAATACTTTGGCCACCTGATACAAAGAGCCAATTCATTAGAAAAGCCCCTGATGCTGGGAAAGACTGAGGGCAGGAGGAAAAGGGGGCAACAGAGGATGAGATGGTTGGATGGCAACAAGGACTCTATGGACATGAGTTTGAACAAGTTCTGGGAGATAGTGAAGGACAGGGAAACCTGGCATGCTGTAGTTTCTGGGGTTTCAAAGAGTTGGATAGGACTTAGTGACTGAACAGCAAATTCTTACAATTAATTAAAATGTTGCTATTTCATGAGTCCATCCTACAAAGCCCTGGCATGTTCCTCCCATTCACTGAGTATCCAATGATGCCAAGCTGTACAGATATTTAATTACTCAAAGTTCTTTATTTTTGCAAAATGTTGGGCAGTCTATTTCACAGCCTTCTAAAATATATTATCACACATTATTTAAACTAGAAGTTTCTATCAAAATAAGTGTGGTTGACAGAGTAGATTTCTGCTCTGTTTTAAATATGTTAGTATTTTTTCTTATTTTAAAATACCTCTGATTACTAGAATGATGCCATTATGAATTAGCCAGATTGCATTGTTCTACCTACTGAAACTTATAACCCTACACTCTAATGATTGAAATGTCTATTCTGAAGATATATAAATATATTTGTTACTTTAACCTTAATAGTTAGAGTCATGGTAATATTAGCTGTTCAGCCCTTATATATAAAGCCCTTCCTTCTTTGTAACTGCTAACTGATGATATTACCTAATGCCTATGCTTCCTATTGCATTGTCTTTTGATGTAGTGTTCCACTTTCATCTATTGAATTAGAGTGTGACAACTTAAAGCTCACAAATCATATCATATAGTTCTTGGATCCTTTGAAATTCCTGGTAGGGCACTCTGCACATACTGGACTCTGTGGTACAGATGACAAAGCATGTTGTTTTAAGTTTAGAAGTTTAAACTCAAACTGTTTTTACATATTAACTCAATGCGTTTGGGACAAAAATCTCACCTTTTTGAATTCCAGTTACCTCTTCTATAATACTAGGCTGGTGGGGTAATGCTCTTGATGTTAAATGAGTACATTTGTACAAAATAATTTTATAAATTTTGTCTAGCTTTAATTTATGTTATAGAATTCTTTATTAGATGGATTTTTCATTTTAAACAAAAGTATAATAATTTAAAATATATAGAGGAGATTAGTGATCACAAAAAGTTGCTGTCTCAATAAAACTTACTCTGGATTTATTTTATCATATCAGAACATAGGAAAACTAAATAGGTAATAACTCATTAGTTGCTCCAAGTTAAAAAAAAATAAAAAATAAAAATGCTCTCTAACACTAATGTCATCAGTAAATCATAGAGGGCCTTTTAATTGTATGAAAATCACTAACTCTTTTGTATTTCATATACCATGATACTTTCTCCCTGGATGTTACATTACTGTTGCCTTTCTTCATTCCTGAACTCTGCTTAGATGCTTCTCCTCTGTAATCCCATAACTATTTCCTAGTGTGCATCATATTCACATTATTCTATACTTGACTATTTAGTACACATGACTAAAAACTATGTGAAAGAAGGAATCACGTCTTTCTTGTTCACTAGTGAATAAGAATGATTGGCTCAATGTTTACCCCATAGTAGGGACTTAGTTGGAGAAGGAAATAGCAACCCACTCCAGTACTCTTACCTGGGAAATCCCTTGGACAGAGGAGCCTGGTAGGCTGCAATCCATGGAGTCACTAAGAATCAGACATGACTGAGTGACTTCACTTTTACTTTTACTTTCATACATTGGAGAAGGAAGTGGCAACCCACTCCAGTGTTCTTGCCTAGAGAATCCCAGGGACGGGGGAGCCTGGTGGCTGCTGTCTATGGGGTCACACAGAGTTGGACATGACTGAAGTGACTTAGCAGCAGCAGGGACTTACTATTGTTAAATACATGAATGCAGATTTATAGCCTAACTTAATACAAACATAGGCTTATTTTTAAATGACTGGGTTTCAGAGTTCTAAAAAAAATCTTTACAATCAAAATTTAAATAGTCTTTTGAACTTATTCTTTGGAGATGTGTCTATTGACATTTACTAAGGCAAATTTGCTAGGATCCCTATTTTAGAATTAAAAAAAAAACACATTTCAAACTAGCTTAAGAAAAATGATGTTTTATTGATTTTTTAGCTTGCAAGGAAAAGTTTTGACATGGTTCCAGTGATGTGATTATCACAGCTCTGAATCCCACTGCTGAATTTCATTCCACATGTTGGCTCAGGTTCTCAGGTAGACTCTCTTCACAAGACTTTTCTAGAACCAAACATTGTTTCTTTCCACTCATACTCCAATTGGAAACTGGACACTCTCTCCCATGGTACGTTTGTGGTACTTAGAAACTAAAAAATGCCAGTATGTCCAATTCTTTCTGACCCCATGAACTGTAGCCTGCCAGGATCCTCTGTTCATGGAATTCTCCAGGCCAGAATACTGAAGTGAGTAGCTGTTCCCTTCTCAGGGAATCTTCCCATCCCAGGAATCCAACCAAGATCTCCTGCGGTGCAGGTAGATTCTTTGCCCTTGAGCCACTAGGGAAGCCCATATGGGTACTTAGGCTAGAGTTTAACTAGCTGTTTGATTCTAGTACCTATCATCTGGCCAATTACTACAGCAAAGGTTTGGCTAGAGAAATGTTATTAGACATCCTCTTCTCATTCTACAAGGACAGTAGACAGTCTCAAAAGACTATAAATGCACCGGGGAAAGAGGGAAGACATGGAAGACAGGTAAATAGTACTTTCCTACTCTACAGTATTTCATCAGATTTGTCTACCTACCAAAGAAATAGAATTACTTCCACTGAAGTTTTCATGTAAACCATATAGCTTTTTCAAATAATAGGTAGGGGTTTGCCAGGAGAACATGAAATTAGGAAATTTTCATTTAAGAAGTATGCCGAAAAATAATGAAAATATTATGCAAAATATTAAGAGAGTCTGAAAAAGTTCAGCATTGCCGTTTTACATTTTATCTCATTTGAAACCTTGTTTAGACATTATCCAAATAAAAATTCTAACAAATAGCAATCTGATTTTGTTTATAATATTTGATAGAAATATAGGAATTTAAGTCAAAATGATGGTGCTTAAATATTTAATATCTAATTTTCCACAGAATGAGATACCTTTGATGTCTAAAGATTAAAAGTACAGAAGACAAATGACCATGAAACAGTTAAAACATTTTTTATAAATATGTACTAAGTCAGCCACAATAGCTGTTATTAGCTACTTGAAAACAAGAGGATTTATTTTCTCAGGGCAGTATTTAAAATTTAGATAACCTCAATTTTATTGCTAATGTACTATCATATATTCTTTATATTTTAATTATAAATAAAGATATTTTATACCTTAACTGATGCTCTTAAATTCTGTTTGTTATTTAATTTCATCCATCTATGCCAAAATATTTTTAGTTACTTAGGTAATTCATTACAGGACACATGTACTGAACATCTTGTTTATAATGTTATTCTATTATTATAAATTCTTAAGATATATCTAACCCCATCCACTAGTTCTGATCACATAATTTTTAATGTTATAGGTTTAGTTCATAGTGAATTCTCAGAAATTTAATATCTCTTGGTTGAAATTCATCAAGTGTCAGATGAAATTAACACCTATAATGATTTTTAAGGAAAGGCAGATAAAATATTGCCAAAGCAGTCATTTTAATAGCTGAATTTTTTATATTGAAAATAAACTGGAAGTAAGGAACACTTTGTATTTGAAAATGATGGTAGACACTTGAAATATTTTTACATTAATAGTTAAATCAACTCAAGTGAGGTTGAATATATTTATTAAATTATTGTTCTAAATATTAGGAGGAATTCAAGATTAGCTTGATGTATTTTAAATATTTTATATTAGTCTTATAAAGTTTTTAGCTTCAGCTTGGGGCCTGTCAGACATAGTTGAAATAATTTCACCAGTGAACAAACTAGGCATAAACATAAGTTGGCTTTAAAAATTGTGGACATGATTGTGAAAACAAGTCCTTTCTTGATTCTGATCTTAATTAGTATTTTAAAATATCATAAAATAAGGAGCTGTTATACTTCAGTTTTTAGTGTTAATATTGTACATCTTTGTGCCCCTCAGCCAGACATAGGTGTTTTCTCTTTGAAACAAAACATTAATTTTACAAAAATTAAGAAATAAGAGGAACATGAGATTATTACTTCTTCAGACTATTGGGCAGAGCATATTTTCCATAGTGAGGAGAATGGTTGATGAACACTTTGTATGGAAAGAGGAAAATCATCTAAACTGTCATATATGTATGCCAGTGCTCTACAGACTTTATGTAGTGTCTACAAATCATCTGGAGAGTTTGGTAAATCTCTGACTGACTCTTGTATTCCACCACCAGGAGTTCTGATTCAATATATGGGGTCTGAGTATTTGCATTTCTGATACTCACATGTGATGCTGATATTAGTGATCTGTAGAGCACTCTTGAATAGCACTTAGACTCAAATTGGAAAACAAAAACTATTTTTTAAAAATCAAATTACTTGAATTAAAAGAAAGCAAGTTAATATATACACACTAAAAATAGAAACAAATTTAGAAATTAAAAGTTAAAATATATTCAAATCTATTTATAAATATTTATATTAATCATACATAGTATGTAATAATTTTTCTTTATTAAACTGAGAAAGTTATTAAATTATTTTCAGTATTTACTCATCCAATTTTCATCATGGAAAATAAATGCAGAAATTACATATACTGATATAAACTATAAGAGAAGCAAAAGCTGTGATATAATTTTTAAAATGTGGTGTTAAAATTTATCTCTATATTGACAACATATTGCTATAAAACACATTCTGATCATGAGTCTACTTGAATTTACCTGGGAGAAATCACAGAGTCAGTTCAACAAACTAGCTTAAGTGTTGAGTTTAATGCTTCCTAGTGACAGTCAGGTGCAATCAATATGAAGAAAAAAAGGAGAAAGAATTCAGTGCTCCTGTTATAGATACGTGCAAAACCATGTCCCTATATTAAAAATAGTTTCTAAACCAGATACTTTTCATTACAAATAGAGACTTGAAAGCATTAGAAATTTATATACTTTATTAGATGATTTATATCTATCATAAGATTATTTTAAGGAAAGTAACTATTTTAGAAAAGACCATGATTTTAACAAATGTGAGTGATACTGAAGTAAGAGAATTTGTGATAAATGATAGACTGAAATATTGAATAATGGACCTCAGATATTATTTTTAAAATGACAATGGAAAGGATGAGTAGTTTTCTACAATGCATTTTAAAATATTGCACTATAGTTGATTTGCAGTGTTTTGTTCATATCTGCTATACAGCAAAGTGATTCTATTATACTCATAATCACATTCGTTTTAAAATTCTTTTCCTTTATGTTTCATCATAGGGTATTGAATTTAATTCCCTGAACTACACAGTGGGACCTTATTGTTTATCCATACTCTGTATACTGGTTTTCATCTGCTAACCCCAAACTTGCACACCATCCTTCTCCCATCTCCCTCCCTTTGGCAACCATAAGTCTATTCTCTATGTCTGTGAGTCTGTTTCTGTTTTGAAGATAATTTCATTTGTGTCATATTTTACATTCCAGATATAAGTGATGCATGCTAAGACACTTCAGTTGTGTCCCACTCTGTGTGACCCTATAGATTGCAGCCCACCAGGTTCGTTTTGTCCATAGGATTCTCTAGGAAAGAATACTGGAGTGGGTTGCCATTTTCTCCTCCAGGGGATTTTCCAAATCCAGGGATGGAAACCAAGTCTATATCTCCTGCATTGGCAGATGGGTTCTTTACCACTAGTGCCACCTATCATATTGTATCTTTCTCTTTCTGACTGACTTAGTATGATAATTTCTATGTTTATCCATGTTGCTGTATATGGCATTGTTTCATTTTTTTTTTTAATTACTGACTAGTATTCCTTTGTATGTATGTACCATATCTTCTTTATTCATTCATCTGTTGATGGACATTTAGGTTACTTCCATGTCTTAGCTACTGTGAATAGAGCTGTTATGAACCTAGGTATGCATGTATCTTTTTGAATTATGGTTTTGTCCAGATACATGCTCAGGTCTATATGGCACCTCTATTTTTAGTTTATTGAGGAAGCCCAATACTATTCTCCATAGTGGCTGCACAAACTTTAATTCCCACCATTATAGGAGGTTCCCTTTTTCCCACACCCTCTCTGATATTTATTTGTAGACTTTTTAATGATGAAATAAACAGCCTAACCTGCTACTTAAAAGAATAGTAAAAGAAGAAACAAAACCTAAAATCAGTAATAGGAAATAACTAATAAATATCAGAGAGGAAATAAATAGAGATTCAAAAAAAGATAATTAAAAAATTCAAAAAACACAATAACTGGTTTTTTGAAAGGGTAGATAAAATAGACACATTTCTGGGTAGGCTCACCAAGATAAAAAGAGAGAGGACCCAAATAAAATAAAAAATTACAAGGGAGGAATAATTACTGATCCTATAGAAATTAAAGAGAGAGAGAGAGAACAATTATATGCAAACAAATTTACCAACCTAGAAGAAATGAACAAGGTTCTAGAGACCTACAGCCCATCAATATTGAATCAAGAAGAAAAAGATAATTGAGCAGGTCAATCACTAGCAGTGAGATAGGATATGTAACAACAACAAAAATGAAAACAAAACAAATCAGAAAAACTTCTGCAAGCCAAAGTCCAGGACCAGATGACTTTTTAGGTGAATTCTACCAAACGTACAAAGAATTCATACTAATCCATTTTGAATTCTAAAAGATTGAAGAGGCGGGAATATTCCCAGAAACATTTTACAGAGCATTTAAAAAACTTACAGTTAAAATGTTTTCATTGTTTGTATGACTTATTTTCAGTAATTCTCATTCATATGACTAGTTGATACTAATCTGAAAGTTCAACTTCTTAAGTCACCAATTTCCACCACAGGAGTTTCACAATATGCAATGTCTATTTCTGTAGAAATGTAAATTCTATCTTCTGATCAGTTTGTTTATAAAAAGAAAAAAAAATCATGAAACTTTATAAAGTTGAAATCAAGATTCATAGCCCTTTAAATAAGCTATAAAAATAACCTTCAATAGGAAAATCAAAGATGGAGTTGAAAAAATCAAATACTTTTCTGTTGTGTTTGATTCTTGTCTCTTTGGTCATTGTAAACTTAATTGAATGGTATTATTACTTCTCAGCTGAACTTGTATTAGTTTATAATTACATTAATTGTGTATTACTATTTTGTCTTACTGAAAGCTACATGTTAGTTTTTATTTATTCAGTTTTATTAAGTTATAACTAGCATACAATAAAATGTATGTATTCAAAATGAACAGTTTAAGTTTTAAAACAGGTGCATACCCATGAAATCATTACCATAATCAAAATAATGAATGTAACCGTCATCCTCAGAATTTTCTTTTGTTCTGTTGTAATACCTCCTTCCAGCCCTGTCTACTGCAGTCCTAAGACAACAATTAAATGTGCTTTCTGTCCTTATACATTTTATACATTAGATTGTGTTTCCTAGAATTTTGTATAGGTGGAAACATAATGTGTACTTTTTGTTGTCTGACATCTCTCACTCAGCGGAATTATTTTGACATTCATCTGTGCTATGGTGTACATCAACAGTCATTTATTTTAACCAGTAGTATTTGAATTTTTGTTTGTTTGTTTTTTGTAGGCACTGGATAGTCAGGTGTTGGGGCTTGATCCTTTTTGACAATATTTGTCTTTTAATTGGGCTATCTCAGCTGCCCAATTTCCATTTTAGTATATCAATCTTATTAATTCCAGTTATCTGTGGTATTCCATTATGTCAACAAGTAGACTCACAGTTTCAAAGCAGTTAGCAACTACTGGGGCATCTTGCCATATTTCATGGATTTGGTTGATAAGCAAGCAGTGAGACCAGTGAATTTAGATAGGTCATTACTCACGGTACAGCAAACAGCATGATATTCATATTTGCATTGGTTCCTCTGTGCCTGTTTGCCCACCACCCCACCCCACCTACGCCTCACAAAGTTCCATGAAGGCAGTAAGGAAAGAGTCTAAGTGAATACTATGTATGTGCTCAGTCATACCAACGTCTTTGTGACCCCATGGATAGCTTGCCAGGCTCCTCTGTCTATGAAATTTTCCAGGCAAGAATACTGGAGTAGGTTGTCATTTCCTTCTCCAGGGTATCTTCCTGACCAAGGGCTCGAACCCCAGTCTCCTGTGTCTCCTCCATCGATAGGGAGATTCTTTACCACTGCACCACCTGGGAAGCCCCAAATACTATGTACATAGTTTTTTGTCACAGAGAAGGAATACTTCTAATCTCATAAGAGAACAGCTAAGGAGCTTTCCCCACAGGAAAATATCACCATTATTACTATGGTCAGGAATCAAATCTGCCCTTTCTCCTGGAGGGATGTACTTGCTTTGCTGCTCTGGAATGCCTCTGGGGAGGAGAATGTAAGCAAATCTGTTTCCTGCTCTGGAGCAGCTTTGCAAACAGTCTTGCATAAAGCTGTCAATGCCCTTTGTTCAGAGGTTATGCAGAAATAGCAGGCTCAGCAGAAATTATCTCCCAATGTACCAGTCAGAGTTCGGTCAGAAAATATAAAAGCCACTTTAAGTATTTTGAAAAAGAGAAGTATAAATACAGGAAATTAGAGGCTTATGTGACCTTGGAAAGGCAGGACAGCAAAAGTTAGAGAAGCTCCAAACTATCAAGATACCTGGAAGTGTAGGCTGAACAGGTGAGCTGATGCTACAGATCTGTGCTCCCTGTGTATAGAAGTGTTGAATTCTCAGAGAATGCCTGAAAACTATTGGCAAAACTCCAAGTTTTCAGTCCGCTATCTCCCACTCCCTTGTGCCTGTCCTCAGCAGCACCAGAGAATAATGGCTTATCTTACTCTTTCAAATCTCTTTCAAGTATTTTTATTGGCACAGTCCGGGGCACTCTGGGAATTTGGGAAGGATAGCTACTGGCTTCATCGCTGTATTCTTAGGAGAGTGTGTAGATATAGGAGGAGGATGTTGAATTGACTGCAGATAATTTGTCAAAGCCTTTATTAATGTAAATTCCAATAGTTTTTCCTTTACAAACAGTACTTTAGTAAATAACTTAGTACATCTCCCTTTTGGCACACATGGAAGGATTTCCACTGGATTGATTCCTAGAAATGAGATGGTTCACAGTGTGCACCGATCTTGCATTTGGATGCATGGTACCAAATTCCTTTCCAAAAGCAATACTTTTCAAGGAGTAACCACAGGAGTATGGAAGAAGGGAAGGCCTGTTTGCACATGATTTAAGAACCATCGTTGGTACTCAGGTCTGTTCCTCCTGGACAGTGACTTAGTGCCTTTGGGTGGTGAGTCTGTGAGGCAATGGGAGAGAATAAGAAAGTGTGGTGGCTCTTTAAAACCTTAAGACCCAGTATCTGACATCAGTCCCTTCACTACTCAGTAGGAAAGGAGAAATGAAGCATTGAATGAATTCTTTGATAGGTGTTATACCAACAGGTTTCACATGGATTTTCCTATTTATTTGTCAGTATCATTCTATGAACTAGTATATCATTCTTACCATCCTTCCAGATGAGCTATTGAGTCTCAGCTGCCAAGTATTAATAACTTGTTGAAGATTATGCATTTAATAATGGTGTGTGCCTGCTAAGTTGCTTCAGCTGTATCCAACTCTTTTCCACCGTAGGAACTGCAGCCCGCCAAGCACCTCTGTCCATGGGATTCTCCAGGCAAAAATACTGGAGTGGGTTGAAATGCCCTCCTCGAGGGGATCTTTTGACCCAGGGATTGAACCTGCAACTCTTATGTCTCTTGCATTGGCAACTGTGTTCTTTACCACTAGTACCACCTAGGAAGCCCTTGATAAATTATAGGGATAAGAGTCAAAAACGTCTGTGAAAAATTATAGAACCTATATTCTTTTCTGTGTATGTCACAGACATTTTCCTTTCTGATAAACTTCCTTGAGCCTCTTACTATTCTTTTAGGATTGGTTTACTTTCTTCAAGACTGCCTGTGTATATTGGAAAGAACTCAGATTCTGTGTTGCTGTTGTTCAGTTGCTCAGTTGTGTCTGACTCTTTGCAACCCCATGGACTGCAGCACGCCACGCTTCCCTGTTCTTCACTATCTTCTGTCCATTAAATTGGTGAAGCTATCCAAACATTTCATTCTCTGTCATCACCTTCTCCTCCTGCCTTCAATCTTTCCTGGCATCAGGGTATTTTCTAATGAGTTGGCTGTTTGCAACGGTGCCAAAGGATTGGTGCTTCGGCATTAGTTTCCAATGAATATTCAGGACTGGATTCCCTTTAGGAGGGACTGGTTTGATCTCCTTGTGGACCAAGGGACTCAAGAGTCTTCTCCAACACCACAGTTCAAAAGCATCAGTTCTTTAGTGCTCAGCCTTTATGGTCCAACTCTCACATCCATACATGACTACTGGAAAAACCATAGCTTTGACTAGACTGATCTTTGTCGACAAAGTGGTGTCTCTGCTTTATATATGCTGTGTTTGTCACAGCTTTTCTTCCAAGGAGCAAACATCTTTTAATTGCATGGCTGCAGTCACCATCTGCAGTGATTTTGGAACCCAAGAAAAGAAAGTTTGTCACTTTTTTCATTGTTCTTCCCTCTATTTGCCGTAAAGTGACAAATATTTGAATTTAAAGTTTGTGTCTCATCTTCACCATTTACTATCTGTGTGATTTTTGAGCAATTCATTTAAGCTCTGTGAATTTTAGTTCCAACATCCATAAAACGGATATAACAATATGTACCTGGCAAAGTTGTTGTGAGAATATGAGACGATATATACAACATACTTAGCACATTGTAACCACATTGATTGTGTGGACCTGTGATCAGGGAGTAAGAGGGTAAAACACTTAGAACCCAGGACTAGTGCATGTTGAATACTGTGAAACCAGATGCAAAAGTGTGCATGCTGCTGTCAGTCATGTGTACAAATGGCATAAATATGGACTACTGAAGTTGATATTTCTAATGATTCAAAGTCATACATTAAATCAGATACATCTCTCTCTTCACAAATCAAAACAAGCTAAGAAGAAAAGGGGGAAAATATTTGCAAATCAAAAATATAGACTAGAATAGGATGCATAGACAAGAATACAAATCCAACCTAAAATATAATTAATTTACTTTTATTTATTTCTTCTTAAGGAAAGTTAACTGGTAACACTCTGTTACTGTGCCTTTTTCTTTCTTGCCTTAATGCAGATGAGGTAGGAAATTGAAAACCGATTGAACATCTTGGTGTTGTCCTAGTGATATTTGTGTTAGAATCAAATATATATTCTTGACTGCTTGCTGAAAATGTGAAAGCACTTGAAAAATTTTCTAGACTTATTGCTGACATGTGTTTAAACTGACCAAAATTTTGATGTGAGATTTGTATTATTTTTCAAACTATCAAGTCAATAAAAATCTTTAATATGGTTACCACAGCATACTTTAGCAATATATTTCTAGTTTCATAGCACTTAGATGAATTTAAATGTAACTATGATTAACATATGCTAAATTTAACAGTTAAATTGCATTGATACCTTTTATTTTGGGTAGTTTTCTTGATTTTGAGGAGTCTTGGACAAGGATACTGTATTTTTATCTTATAATGTGTGACTACCATTTGTTCATAATTTCTTTTTCCTCAAAAATTTGTCTTAAAGGAGTGTAAGTGTAATTTTTGGATGACTATAGAATGCTTTTTAAAATTTTAAATATAGAAATGATAAATGTATATACTTAGAGTCTGTTATTAATGACTATACCTTTATCTCTTCTTTGCCAGAGATAATTTTCTACCAGTTATTCTCATACTTGCATTGAATCAAGTTTGTATCTCACTTTTTCACTGTGTGATTATGAACAAACTATTTTTCTTATACGTCTGTAAATTACTTTTTATTACTTTTATTCTTAAAATACTATGCATCATTTCATAGAAAATTAATGACATGGATATGTACAAAAATGTAGATGAAAAAGTCCTAATTTAATGGTTCATTTCCCGAAATTGTTATGTCTCTCAAGGTAATAATGTTCACTGGTGTATGCACTGCTCTGCTGTGAAATAACACTGGGGCATCTCAAGCCGTGAGGATTAATGTGACACTCAGACAGATAAACTGGGTCATAATGCATACATGTTAGTGCTGGTGTTCACATTTATACTGTATTCAGGCTGAGCTTTTGCCTTTACACATTAGATAATTATCTTTACAAGAAAAAATACTGTTTTGGATAAATTTTGACCTGGAGATGTTTTCATGACTTTTCTGTTTATACTTTTTCAGTGAAATCAAGGAATCCAGTAAGTCATAATAATTATTGCTAATGGAGGGGAACAGAGTAGGATTAATTCCAATCTGGCAGGGAGGGAAGATTTTATATATGCTTGTAGTTACGCATTTAGTTATGGCTGTCTCTGATGTTCCGAATTGCATTGCTTTTAAACCAAATTTTTTTCATGGTGATATCATGACAATGTATGGCAAACACAATTAAAAAAATTAAAAAAAAAAGAAAAAATCACAGGTGTCAACGTGTGCTTTATTTTTTTTTTTAAATTTTCTTTATTTTATCGTGTTAGTTTTGCCATACATTGAGATGAATCTGCCATGGGTATACATATGTTCCCCTTCCAGAACCCCCCTCCCTCCTCCCTCCCGATTCTCTGTCTCTGGGTCATCCCGGTGCACCAGCCCTGAGCATCAATCCTGGGCTGGCGACTGATTTCACATATGATAATTAACATGTTTCAATGCCATTCTCCCATATCATCCCACCCTTGCCCTCTTCCACAGAGTCCACAAGACTGTTCTATACATCTGCATTCCTTTTGCTGTCTTGCATACAGGGTTCTCGTTACCATCTTTCTAAATTCCATATATATGCCAAATGTTTCGAATATCTGACATTTGGTATTAACTCAGTAGTTGAAAAGCAATGAAAATAATTGGCTGTTTTGAATGTTTATGTATATTGTATGTGTCCCTCGGTATGTAATGGAATGAATCTGAGTGATAAGATTTGGTAACACTTTAACACGACAAATAGAAAAAGTTCTAAGGTAGGAGAGTACTTATTTGTTAGCACTGCTGTAACAAAGTTCCACAAAGTGGGTTGCTTAAACAGCATACATAGATATGCTGTCTTGTGTTTCTGGAGGTAGAAGTCTGAGATCAAGGTTTTGACAGGGCTGATTCCTTTCAGGGTTGTTAAGAAGATTCAGTTCCTTGTTTTTCCTCTTGGTTCTGATGAATTGCTGGCAATCTTCAGCCTTCTTGGCTTGTAGAAAGCATCACCTAGATCTCTATTTATATCTTCACATGGCATTTGTGTGATATTTATGTCAAAATTTCCCTTGTTTATAATAATGGAAGTTATATTGAATTAGGGGCTCACTCTACTTCATTATGGGCTTCCCTAGAAGCTCAAACAGTAAAGAATCTGCCTGTAATGCAGGAGAACTAGGCTTGATCCCTGGGTTGGGAAGAGCCCCTGGGAAAGAGCATGGCTGCTGACTCCAGTATTCTTGCCTGGAGAGAGGAGTCTGGTGGGCTACATTACAGTCCATGAGGTCACAAAGAGTCAGATACAACTGAACACATGCATTACTCCATTATGACCTCATCTTAACATCTGCAACAACTCAATTCCCAAATAAGGTTTTATTCTGAAGTACTACAGATTTTTGCTTCAGTATAAACTTGAGGGAGACATGGCTCATCCCATAATGGAGAGTATTATACGTGGGAAAGAATTACACATGGGAAAGATTGAGGGCAAGAGGAGAAGGGGACAACAGAGGAGGAAATAGTTGGATGGCTTCACTCACTGAATGAACATGAGTTTGAGCAAACTATAGGAGATAGTGAAGGACAGGGGGCCTGGCATGCTGCAGTCCATGGGGTTGCAAAGAGTTAAACACGACTTAGTGATTGAACAACAATTCCCTTCTTAAAAGTGGATCTTGAAATTCAACCTAACCTGTCCCTCTCTTTGAATTAAATACCAGTTCAAAACATGGCAGGATTTGAAGGAAATACTGTGCTTAAGATCTTTACATTTCATGGCAAAAAACAACACTTAAATATACCGAAGCCAAAGTGACAATATCTAGTGCTCACTCAAAGCTATTTTTAGTAATGTTGACTCCTAACTTTTCTTAAGCATTTTTAAAGCTTTTAAAGGTTTTAATTTTCAATATTGCTTTCAGCAAATGACATGTTAGTCAGGAATCTTGGTAAACAGAAATAAGGATAAGATTCATCATCATCATTTAGTTGCTAAGTCATGTCTAACTCTGTGACTCCATGGATTGTAGCCCGCCAGCCTCCTCTGTCCATGGAATCCTCCAGGCAAGAATACTGGAGTGGGTTGCCATTTCCTTCTCCAAAGGATAAGATTAGATAAATGCGAAAAAGGCCCTGTGCAGGGGATGTAAAGGTTTGTTGCACCAACCAGTAATAAGTATTTGAGAGGTAAACAGAAAACAAACCACAGTTAGGCAGTTGTTTGATTTGTTTTATTGAAAATCACAGGACATAAATTTATAGACATTCTTTATTCATTTGTTAGCTTAATTAATGAGTAGTTGTAGTTATTATATTTTTAATATGATAGATATTATTCTAGGCAATTGTGATAGATTAATGAAAGGAAAAGACAAATGACCTTTCAGTCTTGAAGCTTACATTTAGAGAAAAGATGGAAGCTATAAACACTAAATGTAATAAGTCAGTAGTGTTAATTTTACCATGCATAAAATGGAAACTATAATGGAACCTAGCTTGTAGATTTGTCATAGGATTGAATAAGATAACATATTTAAAACTCTTGGCAAAGTATGTGTCACATAAAAGGCACTCTAATAATGTTATAAATGATGAAAATGTCAATGAAGATAATGGTGATAATCTCTGGGCATGATCCATTTTTAAATCTTACCACTTCTCTGTTTGAGAAATAATGTGAGGGCCTCACTGACAGAGCATGAATACCAGCCCTAGGGCATCATCTGTGACAAGTACTAAAATGAGAAGATAAAACAAGATGTGATGGACATTCAATAGATGGCTTTTACATAATACCCAAGTGCACACATGCATCAACCAACCCAAATATTTTTTGTCAGATTCAAAAACAATCATTATAGGTAAAATACATTTCTACTTACCAGTGGAATTTCTTGCCAGTCTGAGTAGCTATTTGTTGAACATTTGAAACGTTTGCTAGGCTAATTGGAAAGCTGTGATGATCTTTATAGTGTTTATATCTCATGCTTTGAAGTTATCTGACAAAATCATCTCATGGCTTTTTTAATGACCCATTAATTCCCCTGCAAATTTGAAGATTATAAATGTGAATGAAGTAAGCCTTAAATATCTTATTTTTAATTGCTTAGTAAATGACAATTCTCCTTTCTCCTTTTTTCTTTCAAATAGCTGTACTATGAATTGGTGGTGGTGGTGATTTATTTACTAACTTGTGTCTGACTCTTGTGACTCCCTGGACTCTAGCCTGCCAGGTTCCTCTGTCCTTGGGATTCTCCAGGCAAGAATACTGGAGTGAGTTGACATTTGCTTCTCCAGAGGATCTTCCCAACCCAGGAATTGAACTGGGGTCTCCAGCTTTGTGGGCAGATTCTTTACTGACTGAGCTTTGAGGAAATATTTCCTGTTTTCTTTGCTGCTATTCAAGTTCAATGATGAATATGATTGGATTCAAATTAATTGCATATTCAAATGTAGAATTATTAAGATACCACATACATACCTATCTTTTAATTGTGAACACATAATTCTCTTGTTCTCTAAATTCAGAATCATAACTCTTGCCCAAATTTGAAGGTTTACATTTTTTCTCTTTTTGTAAAAATCACTCTGGTTTTGAATGTTTCAACATAACTCTGTCAATTTTTTTTATTTTTTTGGTTAGTGATTTTTTTTAATCTTTAGTCATTTGGGATAGTATTATATTCCTTACAGTTGAAATTTAAAATATTCCTTTGCTTTTCTTGACTTTTCCTTTTAACACATAATTCCTGTTAACTAATACATATAACATGAAAAAATTTAAAAACTCCTTGTAGTCTCTTTCAAGAAGAGAAGAAAATCTGTATCTCTCTTTTTCTCATTTGTACTTAAGTCCCAAATACTCAATGTCAAGGGAAAAACAAGTGTTTAGGTATTTTATATTCATTTCATAACCTAAAAATTTTGGAGATTGAAATTTTAGTGTAGATTCTGTAATTGTGCCATTGAGGAAATGGATAAAATTTGTTGTGCCAAGTATCTTACAGTTTTATTTTTCTCCATTTTAAAAGAACAGATCAATCTGAGTGAGACATAGTTTGGTTAAACAAAACTGAGACTATTTATGTAGTTAGGCTCTAAATTGGTCTTTTGGGTTTTATGTGTTTTGAATATTGAAATCATATAACTTACTGAAATGTTCTAGATAAAAGCTTTTAGTTTTTATTACTCATTTTCCTGTGAAATTGCTATTTATTTGTAAATATAAGGATTCCAAGGGTGTTAAACACTTCCACAGCTTTTGTAGAAGTAAGTATAAATCATTAAATGAGGTATTAATTATAAAGCACATAGCGCAGGGTCTGGCACAGTAGGAATTAAGGAACTGTTAGCTGTTACTATATGATTTCATTTATAAGGGAAATTTTTGACGTTCTAATAAGTAATACAGACATGTTATTTTCCAAAAGTAGGTTCCACAAAAACAAATGATATATTTGTATATGTAATTTATACACAAGTGAATGTATATAGTCTGTATGTATATATTCAATATATATATATGTGAACTTGAAATTAATTTGAAAGATTTTAAAAATATTTTCCTTATAAATGGACACTACTCTTGATTTCAGACCTTTAATTTTCTCATTTATCGTTTACTTCTGGTGTCCATTGGTGGTTTTTTGCTTCAATTAGATCATTTTTCAATTGGAAATTTTTGAGAAAGCCATGAAGTTCACCTAAAGACTGTATAGTTTATTATATAGACCTAAGATTTCATTGGTGATGGAGGAAATATGTCCTTTGGGCTCCTTTCAGTAGTCAGCCAAATGAGCTATAGCCTGATAAAGTTAAAGCATTAGAAATAAAATGTGTTTGTAGCTCCCTAATAATGACCTCAAGGTAATTTATGAAATTAAACACATGAATACACTGTAAAATATGTTCTCAGAGTAATCAGGCATTTGCTTAACTTGCATCTTGATGTAGTATTGTTTTAGAAACTCTTAAAAAACAGTTCACACATAGAATCTAGAACAGTGCTGTCCAGTAGAAATTTCTGTGCTATTGGTAATGTTCCCTATGATATTAAAATTGCTAAATGTGACTGAATAGCTAAATTTTTAATTTTAATTAATTTAAATTTAAATAGTCACATGGGTTTCAGACTCTGTTACTGAACAACACAGATCTAAAGTAATAATCATTTCCCTATCTATTTCCATCAGTATTGTAATCATTACATTATATGCACTATCACTGCATTATCTGTGTAATGTACTAATTTGCAAAAATACATTTTAAGAATATTTACAGTATTAGACCAAAAGCAATTGTCATGTCATGATTGTTGAACTTAATTTGGAATCAGTTATTTCTCAAAATGTTAGATCACAACTTGAGCCAAAGTGATTTTTTTAATAATACATATCAATTTTAATGAAGCAAAATAATGCATTTTTATATATGTCTGTCACATGTTATAGACTGGGTGTTTATTCTGAGAGCTAGATTTATTTGTTGAGGTGATTTTTGCATATTGGGGATCAACTTAAGGACAGTTACTATAAACAGGATACAAGCACTCAACAAATACTTGGTAAATTAATGAATAGGCTTATATGGTAAAAAAACATTAAAAATGTATTATCGGCAATATTAGCCTTTTTCCTAAGGCATTAGAGGACATAAAATGAAACCTCGATTTTCAACCTAGGCAGATTCTATTATAGCATCTGTGGTATGTTACACAAAAACAGATTTTTCTCATTAAACTCATCATGGACCTTTTCTCACAGATGTCATGTGACTTTTTAAATTTCTTGGCAGAAAGACATATCTTTACTCCAAAAAAAAAGTAATTTTATATGGATAATAGAAAACAGTATTTACTATTACTAATATAAAGAATCATGTTAGAATGGCATAAACTTTATTTCCAAATATGAGGTAAGACACCCCTGTGATTTTTAAACTTTGAAAAATCTACCAACTGCAAAGCTCCCGAGCTACTGCAGATTTTTTACAACTCTGTTTGTTGGGACTAATCACTGTTACAGCTCTAGCAAATAAACGTTGAAACAGACATCTCAAAATGAACTGGAGCCAGGAAGCAGAAATGAAGCCCTGGCTAATACATTTTAAAATTAACAGACAAAACTTACAGGATACAATCAATACTAAAACTAATTTATAAGACAAACAACGTTTGGATACCCACTTCATAACAAATAAAAAAAAATGCATGCAACCCTTTTTCTTCCTTACAAAGTGAACATAAATGATATGCACTGTAGCTCATAAAAGTTTGTTGAAAACAATTTCCCCATGGGTCTAACACATTTTTGTAGATTTTGCAGGCAGACATACTGACTGACTTTCTTTTTAAATATCTTTTCAAAAATGCTTGCCTGTACAGCAGTCGGTTTATACAGACAGGGAAGATGCAATGTCTTTATTCATGGCTTATAGCCTTGAAAACTTGAGATATATTCTCCTGCAACAAAGGACAGGCATGCCTACTTCCCTTTATAAAAAAACCTCATTTTGTCTAAGATTATGCATCTTCTATAATCTAACGAATTGTGTTTGCAGATACTAAATGCATCTTTGCATCACCCTGTGGGAATTGAGGCATAGGAAACTGCCTCAAGAAAATACTGATTCACTAGCTACTGCTATCCCTATGTGGAATGAAGTCCTCTGTCTGTGACCCAGAAATTTGTCTTCTGTCAGCATTCATGAACATGCCTGGTTTACTTATTACTTCACAAGTAGGTTAAAATCTCAGACATTTCACCATTCTTTACACAGTTTCATCATTCTTAAAATTTTCTAGGCATGTTAAAATTATGGAAATCTTAATCATTTATAAATATGTTTTTAAATTTTAACCTCTTGTGTGGATTAAGTCAGAATGTATAGTATATACATATATAATATTCTGTCAAGGATCTATGTATAGAAAGTATCCATATATGGACATAATAATATTTATAATTGTCAGCAAAAGACTGTCTATATACAAAAATATGTACATTTATTATTTGTTATGGCTCTAGCTATATTCTGTCACATAAATATCAATTTAATGTTTGAGTTTTGGTATAAATGTATAAATCAAAGACAGAAAATAAATCATTAGAATAGCCCCTTCAGTAATATTTGAAAAAAAGGAATGGTGTTTTATTTCTAAAAGAGAAGATACTATTAAGAAAATGCAAAGCCGTTCTCCCATATCATCCCACCCTTGCCCTCTCCCATAAAGTCCAAAGAACTGTTCTATACATCTGCGTTTCTTAATCAATTGCCAGCCCAGGTTTGATGCTCAGGGCTGGTGCACCGGGATGACCCAGAGAGAGGGAATCGGGAGGGAGGTGGGAGAGGGGTTCTGGAAGGGGAACAAATGTATACCCATGGCAGATCCATGTCAATTTATGGCAAAACCAACATGATAATGTTAAGAAAAATAAATTAATTAATTAAAAAAATAAAGCTTTTAGGATTCAAAAAATATATATTATTAAAAAAAAGAAAAGAAAATACAAATCACTAGAATGCCAGTGACATAAGTATGTCTCAAATACAGTAATTTTTGTCCAAAATATTTAGATCAACAGTCACAGTGTCTATGGGTAAGATATTTGGACAAGTCTCACAAAGCTACAGTCATGATGTCAGCCAACTTGGGTCTCTTCTGAGGCTCCTCTTCTCAGCTCAGCTGGTCATTGGCAGGGTTGAGTTCCCTGGATCTGTAGAATTCACACTGGCTTTGACTTTGAAGCCAGTTGGTCACACTTCTTAGACGCTTTATCTTCTTTTAAAGGCTCCTCTGATTAGGTCAGTCCCACCAGGAAGGCTTCTTTTATTACTGATCGAAAGACAACTCATTATCAAGCAAATTGCATGATATCCCTCATATTCACAGGTTCCTGCTACACTCAAAAGGAAGACAGGCATATACAGAACATGAACATCAGTGGGTGAAATCTTGGAAGCCCCCATAGAGTTCTACCTAGTGTGATCACAGATGTGTCATCAATAAAATGTGCATTATTAATAGACAATAGTAATAAAAATGAGATACATATGTAATTAAAAACTATACAAATGTGTATGTTTTATTAAACTCCTAATATGTATCAGATTATTATCTAGAAAATGTTTCCATGATACAGCCTTTCCAATTTCCTTTTCTCTTTATTTCACTTGATTCCTGTTTTTTCTGCTTCTGTAGAAGGGTTTTTAATAATGGCCTTCTATGTACACCATTCTTCAGAAATTTCAATCTATTCTGTAGATTATTATTATTATTTCTTGACATTCCTATTTTATTTTCTTTTTGTCTTAAGTAATAATTAATAGAGAAGCCAATAGCAATGTTTTCAAAAAATTGCAATCTTAAATCACTGAGGTCATTTATAAATAAAAGCTTTAAAATTTAAAACAACATTAAAACAGAAAATGAAATATCTTGACCCACATGGAATTTTTGTTTCTCTTTATGTAAAATTTTTGTTTAGAGAGAATATTTAAAAAGTGAAATATCAAATAGAATACTTTTAAGAATGAGAGACAGTGTATCCTAAATTTCTCATGATAGTTTAGTAGGGCAATATTTTTTTAAAGGGATCCCTGGAGGCTTCGTTGGTAAAGCATCTGCCTGCAATGCAAGATACCTGGGTTCTGTCCCTGGGTTGGGAAGTTCCTCTGGAGAAGGAAATGGCTACCCATGTCAGTATTGTTGCTTAGAAAATACCATGGAGATAGGAACCTGGAAGGCTACAGTCCATGCGGTCACAAGCAGTCAGACACGACTGAGCTACTCATCCACCAACCCATCCTTTTAAAAGGCAAGGTACTCCCAGAAAGCAGCCATCAGTTTTTACTTTTTCAATGAACAAAATGATAAAATGAATTAAAGTCAATTTACTGGAGTTATCAGTGAAAATGAACTTAAATATTATAACATAAGACAAAATTTATAAATGCACACAACTCCATTTTAAAGCAGAGTAATTCATTAATGGATATGAGAGTTGGACAGTGAAGAAAGCTGAGCGCCGAAGAATTGATGCTTCTGAACTGTGGTGTTGGAGAAGACTCTTGAGAGTCCCCTGGACTGCAAGGAGATCCAGCCAGTCCATCCTAAAGGAGATCAGTCCTGGGTGTTCATTGGAAGGACTGATGTTGAAGCTGAAACTCCAATACTTTGGCCACCTCAGGGGAAGAGTTGACTCATTGGAAAAGACCCTTATGCTGGGAAGGATTGGGGGCCGAAGGAGAAGGGGATGACAGAGGATGAGATGGCTGGATGGCATCACCGACTCAATGGACATGGGTTTGAGTGGACTCCGGGAGTTGGTGATGGACAGGGAAGCTTGGCGTGCTGCAATTCATAGGGTCACAAAGAGTCGGACACGACTGAGCGACTGAACTGAATTCTTTATTAACATAAATGTCATATAATTTTCTAGTGCTGACTTCCAACCACTTTATTTGGTCAGAATACCGTCGTCTTAGAATAACTGTATTTTTCCTTCTAAATGCAGGAGAAATTGGTAGACGGAATATATGGCTCCCTAATAGTATGATTTGAGAAACCTAAAGCCACAAAATGTCTGTTTTGAGCAGAAATCTTGTCCAAAACTTTTGTGTGGGTTGTCATTCTTCCTGAATAAGAAGTGATCTGTTAAAATAAAAATGTTGTACCAGTTCCTTACCAACTTCTAGCTTGCTAGCTGAATAAATTATGCATATGGGTCAGGGTGGTGAGTGCAGGGCACAGCATCAGTGTGTTTTGACAGAGAGGTTATAAAAAGTGAATGGCCTCTGGCTTAGAAAGTGCACAATGAAATATAACATCCCAGGAGTGAATTTTGAATATCCAGGGAACAATGATACTCTCAGGCAGACCTAGACAAAATCACAAAAATGGACATGACAGGAGTACACCAAAGGTTGTGAGGGCATTGGAAAACAAACACAAAAACTGGATTACATTTTACACTTTAATCGTGGGTCTGCCAAATGTAAAACACAGGATTCTTTAGTTATAGCCCCAGAAATCTGTTTTGCTCACTTCATTTAAAAAAAAAAAGGTAAGATTATGCCCTAGCTTACAGAAATAAAGGGAAAGTGAAGCACCAAACAGATCTCAAGAAGCGCCCACAAATGGTGATACAAGAGAGCTATGGTAGCAGAACCAGCTACACAATTTGCAAGGCCCAGTAAAAAATAACAAATGTAAGACTCTTTACTTAAAAATTAAGATTTTTAACATAGTAGTAGCTGAACATTAAACCAAGTTCAGGCCCCTTCTAAGAACTAGATCCTTTGTAACTGCAGAAGATGCAAGCCCATGAATTTCGCCCTGGGAATCAAGAATGAATGGGTAAGCTCTTCAAGGCTCTACCATTAGAAGATGTTAGCTACTGTGGTTTTCTGTCCCTGTGTTGTGTTGCTCAAGACTCATATTTCTGGGAACCAGAGTTTGTTTGTAGGCAAAATCACGTGACCATAGGAAAGAAGAGATGAGGGGACCTTGTTTAGCAATCTCATCAAGGTTACATGCAATGGGGGAGAGGAGGAACTTTCGTAAAGGACAATAAAGGCATTTGTAGCAAAGAAAGGGGAAGAATTTCTTTATATTCAGAAAAAAATATATAGCATGTGTTCACATAAGAAGAAAAAAGAAAAAAATTCATTCTAACACTGATATATCTAATTTCTAACAAATTACTCTAAGAATATTACTACTTACTTATAACAAAGATCCGGTAGCACCTCCTTTGGATCATAGACACTCAGCTTTAAATAGACTCACACAATGGAATATTACTCAGCATTAAAAAAAAAATTCATTTGAATCAATTCTACTCAGATGGACCGAACTGGAGCCCATTATCCAGAGTGAAGTAAGCCAGAAGCAAAAACAACAATACAGTATATTAACACATATATATGGAATTTAGAAAGACAGTAACGAGAACCCAACATGCGAGACAGCAAAAGGAACGCAGATGTATAGAATAGACTCGTGGACTCTGTGGATGAGGGAAAGGGTGGGATGATATGGGAGAATGGCATTGAAACATGTTAATTATCATATGTCTAATCAATCGCCAGCCCAGGATTGATTCTTGGGGCTGGTGCATCGAGATTTCCTGGGGGGGAGGGAGGAGGGAGGGGGGAGGGAGGGGTTTCTGGAGGGGGAGCATATGTAAACCCATGGTGATATCATGGCATTGTATGACAAAAACAATAAAAGGGAGGAAAAAAATAAATAAACTATGCTGTAATTATAAAAAAAAATAGACTCAAATTATTCACTTCAGTGACTCTAGGAAACTTTTTTTGAAAATTGCTTTCAGGTAGACTTCCTAACATGAATTATTATAGTAAAATATCCCACTTTTCTATGAAATGAAGAATAAGATAAAAAATGTTTTAGATGAAAACAGAAGAAAGGATCATAGAAATTACTCTAAGGTAAGATTAGCTTTTATTTTCCAATAACTTATGTATTTATGATCTTTGGAGTCTGGCTTAGTGGGCTCATTGAATTTTTGCCAAGTGGCTGTCTCTGGAGAGATCACAGGAGTTAGGACACAGACTCCAGAGCCAAGATTGTTGGACTGAAAACCCATTTTTACTATTTGCATCCTGTTCAGTCTTTACATCTTAGATACCTCCTCTGTAGATTCTTATCACTATAATTGATGGTTAAAATATCTTACAAGGTGACAATTTAGGGTGCAATTAAGACTGATCATTGGACATTTATTTATCAGGCAACAAAAAGTAGATATAAAGTGACTTAATACAGGCACTTTGGAAAGATTTGTTTTAGGAATGGAACTTGAACTCTTTCTGAGGAATATATATATATATATTTTTTTCCCGTTATACTTCCTCAAATGAGTAGTTTTCTCTGGAGAGGAAAGGGCAAAACAGAAGTTTTCTTTTATCAGCTCTTCTTTGGTTACGTAAAGAAAACGACTGGGTATTTCCTTTTTCATCCTCATCTCTGTTTCAAAGACGACTGAACATTGATGCCGGTCTACGTTTCTGCCCCTTGTTTAAAAGAGAAACCATCCTTTGCCACAGCACCCACTGTTATCTGGTTTTAAATGTCAAATACACTTCAGTATAGAAGGAAAGAAACTGAGATAACATTCAAGGAGGAATATATTGGAGACAAAGATAGAGTCCAACAATTTAAGTGTAAGTGTCTTCCAGATGGGAGTTAGGAAAAGATTCATCAACAGAAACCTACAACATTTTGCAGCTTCTGACTTATCTCACCTTGTGATTTATAGCCACATTTCATGTTTATATGTGTATGATTGTAGTGTTTGTCTGTGTTCATGTCATACTGATGAATAATGGAAAGGTAATTCAGCTACTTTAAACTGAATCATTTAAATCATTTGAGCCGTGACACCCTGTCTTTATGTCACTCCTCTCAAGGTCTAGCCTCAGATTCTGTTAGTGGCCTCAAGGATTTTTTGTTTGTTCCTTGCAGCAGATATTTATACCTTGACAGTTCTATGATGTATAATTATGTATAAATGATGCTATATGCTTTTGATTTACGCAAATAATCTAGCCTGCTATTTATACCAAGTACAGTGGTTCTGTTTCAGAGGGAGGTAAAAAAAGATCAACTCATTTTGTCTTTCTTTACATTCATGGCTAAGTTTGTTATTGTTTATGAAGAAACTGCATTTTTAGAATCAGGACCATTTGATGGTTCTGCATTATGCTTTTACTGTCATAATGTTTCTTATCATAATATTTAACATAAAATTTGAATTAAATTCAAATATAATTTTGATATAGTTTTGTACTTTTAGAAAACTAAGTTTCACAAATCTTATTTATTAGAATATTAATAGGTATTCTGAGTGCTCAATAAATAATTATTGAATGGATAAATGAATGAATGTTTACTAAATAGTCTTACGTTTAGCAGGATTCTTTATTAGGATTGTTGTAGTTCAGTCACTAAGTTGTGTCTAACTCTTTGTGACCCCATGGACTGCAGCTCTCCAAGCTTACCTGTCCTTCACTATCTCTGGGAGTTTGTTCATATTCATGGCCACTGAGTCAGTGATACTATATAGCCATGTCATCCCCTGCCACCATCTTCTCCTTTTACCTTCAGTTTCCCCAATATCAGAGTCTTTTCCAGTGAGTCAGCTCTTCACATCAGGTGGCTAAAGTATTAGAGCTTCAGCACCAGTCCTTCTGATGAATATTCAAGGTTCATTTCCTTTAGGGTTGACTAGTTGGATCTCCTTGCTGTCCAAGGGACACTGAAGAGTTTTCTCCAGCACAGCAGCTCAAAAGCATCATTTCTTGGGCTGTCAGTCTCCTTTATGGTCCAACTCTCACATCCATCCATGACTACTAGAAAAACCAGAGCTTTAACTGTATGTACCTTTGTTGGCAAAGTACTGTCTCTGCTTTTTAATATGTGGCTTCTCTGGTGACCCCAACAGTAAAGAATCTGCCTGCAATTCAGGAAACCTGGGTTGGAACCCTGGATCAGGAAGATCCCTAGGAGAAGGGAATGGCTGCTTACTCCAGTATTGCCTGGAGATATCCATGGACAGAGGAGACTGGTGGGCTACAGTCCATGGGATCACAAAGAGTTGGACATGACTGAGCGACTCAGACTTTTACTTTTTCACGAGGTTTGTCATAGCTTTCCTTTGAAGGAGCAAATGTTTTAATTTCATGACTGCAGTCACCATCAGCAGTGATGCTGGAGCCTAAGAATGTAAAATCTGCCATTGCTTCCACTTTTTCCCCTTCTATTTACCATGGAGTGATGGCACTGGATGCCATGATCTTAGTTTATAAAATGTTGAGATATACAATACAGTATATTAACACATATATATGGAATTTAGAAAGACAGTAACGAGAACCCAACATGTGAGACAGCAAAAGGAACGCAGATGTATAGAATAGACTCGTGGACTCTGTGGATGAGGGAAAGGGTGGGATGATATGGGAGAATGGCATTGAAACATGTTAGTTGTCATATGTCTAATCAATCGCCAGCCCAGGATTGATTCTTGGGGCTGGTGCATCGAGATTTCCTGGGGGGGAGGGAGGAGGGAGGGGGGAGGGAGGAGTTTCTGGAGGGGGAGCATATGTAAACCCATGGTGATATCATGGCATTGTATGGCAAAAACAATAAAAGGGAGAAAAAAAATAATCAACGAACCATATTAACATAGAAAGGATGAAATAAAGGAAAGGAAGGAAGGAAGGAAAAAGCTCTACAATAGACTAAAATGCTAACTAATAAATGGTAATGAGCAAAAAAAAAAAAGTTGAGATATAAGCCAGCTTTTTCACTCTTCTTTTTCACCCTATCAAGACGCTTTTTAGGTCCTCTTTACTTTCTACCATTAGAGAGGTATCATCTGCATATCTGAAGTTGTTGATACTAGAATTATTATTATTCAGTTAGTATTATCCTAATAGTAAACGGAGCCCGAGGTCAGGGGTGGGGCCCAGAAGAGCTACCCGGGGCCTGCGGTAAGGAGCAGTGGCTGTACTTTGCTGGATCAGCCATGAAGGGAGACCCTGTGTCCAAGGTAAGAGAAACCCAGGTAAGACGGTAGGCACAGAGAGAGGATCAGGGGCAGACAGGCTGAAACTACAGTCATAGACAACTACCCAATCTGATCACATGGACACAGCCTTATCTAACTCTATGAAACTAAGCCATGCTGTATGGGGCCACCCAAGATGGACGGGTCATGGTGGAGAGGTCTGACAGAATGTGGTCCACTGGAGAAGGGAATGGCAAACCACTTCAGTATTCTTGCCTTGAGAACCCCATGAACAGTATGAAAGGCAAAAAGATAGGACAATGAAAGGTCTCTGTTCGTTTCCAAGGCAAACCATTCAATATCACCATAATCCAAGTCTATGCCCTGACTAGTAACGCCAAAGAAGCTAAAGTTGAACAGTTCTATGAAGACGTACAAGACCTTCTAGAACTAACACCCAAAAAAGATGTCCTTTCCATTATACGGGACTGGAATGCAAAAGTAGGAAGTCAGGAAACACCTGGAGTAACAGGCAAGTTTGGCCTTGGAATACACTATGAAGAAGGGCAAAGGCTAATAGAGTTTTGCCAAGAGAATGCACTAGTCATAGCAAACACCCTCTTCCAACAACACAAAAGAAGATTCTACACATGGACATCACGAGATGGTCGACACTGAAATCAGATTGATTATATTCTTTGAAGCCCAAGATGGAGAAGCCCTATACAGTCAACAAAAACAAGACTGGGAGCTGACTGTGGCTCATTCATGAGCTCTTTATTGCCAGATTCAGACTAAAATTGAAGAAAGTGGAGAAAACCACTAGACCATTCAAGGATGACCGAAATCAAA
This sequence comes from Antilocapra americana, assembly GCA_007570785.1. Taxonomy (NCBI): domain Eukaryota; kingdom Metazoa; phylum Chordata; class Mammalia; order Artiodactyla; family Antilocapridae; genus Antilocapra; species Antilocapra americana. The sequence continues at coordinate 8,276,502 of ML662438.1, forward strand.
TCCCTTATGACTATACAGTGGAAGTGAGAAATAGATTTAAGGGACTAGATATGATAGAAAGAATGCCTGATGAACAATGGATGGAGGTTTGCGACATTGTACAGGAGACAGAAATCAAGACCATCCCCAAGAAAAAGAAATGCAAAAAAGCAAAATGGTTGTCTGAAGAGGCCTTACAAATAGCTGTGAAAATACAGGAAGCAAAACATGAAGGAGAAAAGGAAAGATATACCCATTTGAATGCAGAGTTCCAAAGAATGGCAAGGAGAGATAAAGCCTTCCTCAATGATCAATGCAAAGAAATAGAGAAAAACAATAGAATGGAAGGACTAGAGATCTCTTCAAGAAAATTAGAGATACCAAGGGAACATTTCATTCAATGACGGGCTCAATAAAGGACAGAAATGGTAGGGACCTAACAGAAGCAGAAGATATTAAGAAGATGTGGCAAGAATACACTGAAGAATTGTCCAGAAAAGAACTTCACGACCCAGGTAATCATGATGGTATGATCACTCACCCAGAGCCAGACATCTGGAATGTGAAGTCAAGTGGGCCTTACGAAGCATCAGTACAAACAAAGCTAGTGGAAATGATGGAAATCCAGTTGAGCTGTTTCAAATCCTGAAAGATGATGCTATGAAAGTGCTGAATACAGTATGCCATCAAATATGGAAAACAGCAGTGGCCCCAGGACTAGAAAATGTCAGTTTCCATTCCAATCCCTAAGAAAGTCAATGCTGAAGAATGCTCAAATTACTGCACAATTGCACTCATTACTGCTGCTGGTATTGCTGCTAAGTTGCTCACACGCTAGTAAAGTGATGCTTAAAATTCTCCAAGCCAGGCTTCAGCAGTACTTGAACTGTAAAATTCCAGATGTTCAAGCTGGTTTTAGAAAAGGCTGAGGAACCAGAAATCAAATTGACAGCATCCTCTGGATCATTGAAAAAGCAAGAGAGTTCCAGGAAAAACATCTATTTCTGCTTTATTGACTATGCCAAAGCCTTTGACTGTGTGGATCACAATAAACTGTCGAAAATTATGAAAGAGATGGGCATACCACACCAACCTGCCTCTTGAGAAACCTGTATGCAGGTCAGGAAGCAACAGTTAGAATTGGACATGGAACAACGGACTGTTTCCAAATAGGAAAAGAAGTCTGTCAAGGCTATATATTGTCACCCTGCTTATTTAACTTATATGCAGAGTATATCATGAGAAACACTGGTCTGGAGGAAGCACAGGCTGGAATCAAGATTGCCAGGAGAAATATCAATAACCTCAGATGTGTACATGACACCACCCTTATGGGAGAAAGTGAAGAAGAACTAAAGAGCCTTTTGATGAAAGTGAAAGAGGAGAATGAAAAAGTTAGCTTAAAGCTCAACATTCAGAAAACTAAGATCATGGCATCTGGTCCCATCACTTCATGGCAGATAGATGGGGAAACAGTGGAAACAGTGTCAGACCTGATTTTTCTAGGCTCCAAAATCAGTGCAGATGGTGATTGCAGCCATGAAATTAAAAGACGCTTACTCCTTGAAAGGAAAGTTATGACCAACCTAGACAGCATATTAAAAAGCAGAGACATTACTTTTCCAACAAGGTCTGTCTAGTCAAGGCTATGGCTTTTCCAGTGGACATGTATGGATGTGAGAGTTGGACTATAAAGAAAGCTGAGCACTGAAGAATTGATGCTTTTGAACTGTGGTGTTGGAGAAGACTCTTGAGAGTCCCTTGGACTGCAAGGAGATCCAGTCAGTCCATCCTAAAGGAGATCAGTCCTGGATGTTCACTGGAAGGACTGATGTTGAAGCTGAAACTCCAATACTTTGGCCACCTGATGCGAAGAATTGACTCATTGGAAAAGACTCTGATGCTGGGAAAGATTGAGGGCAGGGGGAGAAGGGGACAACAGAGGATGAGATTGTTGGATGGCATCACCGACTCAACGGCCTTGGGTTTGGGTGGACTCTAGGAATTGATGATGGACAGGGAGGCCTGGTGTGCTGCAGTTCATGGGGTCACAAAAATTTGGACACGTCTTAGAGACTGAACTGAACTGAAACAGGAGCACCTAAATACTTGAACTTTTTTTGAATATATTTGATCTTAATATTTTGCTAAAAATCAAGTGAAATTATACTTTTTAGTGCCCAAATCCACACCTGTGCTTTGTCGTAGTAGTACTACAATCTGTTGTAGTACTGGGTTTCCTGGGCAGCTATGTTCCATTTACTGTGCACTGAAGCTGTAGTTGAAACTGACCATCAAGAGGCTGGACTGTGGCCTTGTAACCCATACTGAAAGATAACTCTAAGTTGTATTAACTGAATTATAATTCAGAGTATATTAATCACAATATGTATGATATCATTGGCTGGGCTTCCCGGTTGTCTCTAGTGCTAAAGAACCCACCTGCCAATGCAGTAGATAGCAGATATGTGGGTTTTATCCCTGGGTCAGGAAGATCCTCTGGAGAAGGGCATGGTGACTCATTCCAGTATTCTTGCTTGAAGAATCCTATGGACCAAAGAGTTTGGCACGCTACAGTCCATTAGGTTGCAGAATCAGACACGGCTGAAGCAACTTAGCTCACACAGATGTAATATCATAATTTTTGCTATTCTATATCTTAAAAGGTGATATAACAGAATATAATTACAACTGGTATTTGGAGAAAACAATACTTATTTATCAATATCAGTTCATTAATCTTCAGGTGCTTTCTACTTTTTTCTTAATCTTACTTCAGACACAAAACTGTAACTCTTCAATACTCATGATTCCAAAAGCCACTTAACTTCTAGAATTAGGGTTTGCGGACAGCTTATTGGTTAGAACCTAATTATGTAGTTTTTATTTAGTATGAATAATCTTCAAAATAAGTTAGAAACTACACATTGTTTTCTATGTTTTTAAAAATTGCAGTTTTCCTTATTCAGACATTTGTATCTCTTCAATATCTTTATGCTACATAAAAGAGTTCTTCACAAGAACAAGAATCACTTCTTAGGAGGACCTAGATTTAAACCCAGAAACCATAAACATTCCTATTCCACTTGCTTCTTGTGCAACTACAGTTGACCTTTGAAAAACACAGTTTGCACTATGCTGATCCATTATAGTTCTTTTTCTTCAAAATATATATATATAGTTGGTCCTGCATATCCAGGATTCAGCCAACCCAAGATCCCAATATATTGTCCAAAGTTGGTTGAATCCGGGGATGTGGACTGATGAACTTGAAGGTCAACTGTGGAATTTGAGCATACGTGGATTTTGGTATTCACCCTCAGTCCCTGAATGTATCTCCAGCAGGTACTAAGGGAAAGTGGTACTTGATATCTATATTCATACTCCAGACTTTGTTGTTATTTTAGTTCCTAAGTTGTGTCTGACTCTTTTGCGACCCCTTGTACTGTAGCCCACAAGGCTCTTCTGTCCATGGGATTTCCCAGGCAAGAATACTGGAATGAAGTTCCCAATTCCTTCTTCAGGGGATCTTTCTGACCCTGGGATCAAACCCAAGTCTCCTGCATTGGCAGGTGGATCCTTTACCACTGAGCCACCAGGGAAGCTGGTTTCTACTTTTATTGCTATTTCTGTCATCACTGTTGTTTTAATTCTACTTGATATTTTTCTCTTCTTTATCTACCCCTAATGTACTGACCACTTTGAATAGTCTTGCCTGAAGAAGGCTCAGCTCCAGAGATAAAAATGATAAGTCCTCCTTTGGAAATTTAATCTGTAAACCTGTCATTTAGTATGAATAAGGTAGACTTCTTAGCACATAAGTTTAGCGTATGTGAAATTGTCATATGTTAACTTATTCAACAGTGACTTGGCAATATAAAGTTCACCAAGCGAGAGTCTCACCTTATTTGGTGTTATTTCTTCTCCTTTTGAACTAGAAAGAAGAGAATTTAGTGCACCCTGAGGTAACTTCCAAGGATTTGAGAGGAGATCCTGGAAGAACAGGTGAACTAATACAGGCTTAAAGAATACATATAAATTAGCCAAATTATATCAAAACTCACATACATTCTTGGGGGGAGGAGAATTATGGGGAAAATTATGGCCAGTGAGTGTGATAAGATATATCTAACCTATTCTGCTATTGCCCTACAAGTTTTGTTTGTCTTGCAAAGGCTAGACAATGATATGACATAGTGGGCTGGTGATACACCCCTGTAATTCATTTATTTAAAATAAGTCAGGTGATTTTTATGTATGTGTGAGTTTGTCAAGATGTTTGAAAATCTTTGATTTTGTGTAATATGAAAAATCTTATTTTTCTGGTTGAAATTGAATATAAACCATCACAATGCCTTTTGTTACCTCAAGAATGGAATCTGGGAAATTGCTTGAGAAGTTTGATGTAGGTTTTACTAATCTTTCCTAAACTGATAGTTTTTGTATCTCTAAAGATTTACTCAAAGTCAAACCTCCAACTCTTTTAGCTTTGAAAAGTGTTGGACTTTTACAGTTTCCGTATTGCTATGAATTATCCAGTAATATTAGGTATTGCCTTATGTCAAATTACAGCACAATAATTGATTTTTCATTTGGAAAAACTACTTCCTAGGTTATACTTTCATAGCTGACACTTATTACACTTAGATTTCTGATCCTGAATGTTTTGAAAGGTAATGGGCATAGAAAATTCTTTTAAAACTATGTAATTGACTGTGGACTGTAGAACTTTTAGCATATCTTCAGTGCTATATATTACATTATGGTTTTTATTTTAACAGACCCTTGGTGCTACATATGTATAAAAATGCACTTTATAATGCAAATTGAAAAAATTCTATAGTTTTGTTTTTAATAAGTTTCTGATATACTGTAAAATTATTGTAAGCAAGTATACAGTTACATGTTTTTTATAAATTTTCTTGTATGTTATATCTACAAACTCATTATATGTTCTCTTTGAGTGGTCATAAAAGAATTTTACATAGAAGTTCTTAAAATGATAACATCAAGTTTTAAATATACTATATGATAATGCAGTAGGATACATTTATGGTGGTAGTTTGGTTCTGAAAGATTAATTAAATTCTCTACATAATATGGATCTGAAGCAAGACCTTGGTAGTTTTGCAACTTATCCTAATACTTAAGGGAAAAGGGAACGCAGAAAGTAGCATTGGGAAAAATTTAATTTAATTTAGTATTTAATTTATATTCAATATAAAATATTAATTTAATATTCAATTTACATCTCTAAAAGTGATGCTTCTCATCTTATTAATTCTGTTATCCTATAAATATGAAACTCTTATTGTTGAAAATAAATCACTTTTAAAAAAAGAAAAGAGTTTCATAGTAACGCAGGTCATTAGAGCTTGAGTTTACGACTTTAAAAAAGATTATGTTTTTAAAAGCAAATATAAAATAATAAATTACTCTGTGTACTTTTTCACTGAAAATATGTCAAATTAATTACAATATATAAAGTATACCTAATGTTTGTGTGTCATTAATCACTCAGTCCAGGCTCCTCTGTCCATGGAATTTTCCAGGCAAGAATACTGGAGTGGGTTACCATGCCCTCCTTCAGGGGATCTTCTCAACCCAGAGATCAAACCCAAGTCTCCCTCATTGCAGGCGGTTTCTTTACCTGCTGAGTCACAAGGGAATCCCCAAAAAACTGGAATGAGTAGCCTATCCCTTCTCTAAGAAATCTTCTGGTCTCAGGAATCGAACCAGGATTTCCTACACTGCAGGTGGATTCTTTATAGCTGAGCTACCAGGGAAGCCCTTAGATAACTACAAAATATGTATCATAGATAACTATAAAGTATGCCTTGTGTCTAAAATAATATTTACAGAATACTGTAACCAGTTAAGATATTAACCAGACTAAAATAATATAGCAAAACTCCCATTTTTAAATGATTTTCATCTTTACAAATGAATTTGAAATAATTTAGTACCAATATACTCCAGTAGAATTAACAATTTAAAACAGTTCTTTGGTATCGTATTAAGATAATTATCACTCAGAGATCAGATTTTATGTGACTTTAATTTGTTTTTATTCTATAATTCAACAGTTTCAAAATAAAATCACTTCCATGGAGTGGTGGATGAAAGGCTGGGAAATTTTTCCTGACCCCCAGAATAGGGAAATATAAAATAAGGAAAATGTTGAATATCGGACTCTGTAAATATATCAGAGAATCGATGCCGACTCATTTGTTAAAGACTCTGATGCTGGGAAAAATTGAAGGCAAAAGAAGGGGGTGGCAGAGGATGAGATGTTTGGATAACATCACCAACTCAATGGACATGAGTTTGAGCAAACTCTGGGAGATAGTGAAAGACAAGGAAGCCTGGTGTGCTGCAGTCCAAGTGGTTGCAAATTATCATATATAACTTAGCCACTGAACAATAAGAATATGATGAATTGCCTGGAATACTAGAGAAAAAATAATTTATATTAAAAAACAATTGGTTGATATCTGTTAGACAGAGGAAGATCAACCAGTTTATGAGATTTTCCAAGTTGAGAATCGCTTTTTACAATATCAGGGGACAATAAATAAAAATTTGATCTTTATCTGTATAAAGTGTATTTGACAATTCTGTGCCATCAACTTTTTGACAGCTTGAGTGCTCTGGGAAAGAGAGTCAATTACACTATTAATTTAATCATAGCATAGTTAAAATGTATAATATCTACAATTAAATGAATACTTGTAAAGTAAAAATTATATACATGTGCACAAGCAGATTTTGGTATATATGTGTGCATGTACATTGGATTTTAGAAATTTTTTGCATATTCACTTATGTTTTTGTCTGTCCTGGGTCTTCATTACTGCACGGATGCTACTCTCTAGTCGTGGTATGCCGGCTTCTCAGTGCCGTGGCTCCTCTGGTTGCAGAGCATGGGTTCTAGGGTGCATGGGATTAGTTGCCTAGATGCATGTGGAATCTTTCTGGACCAGGGATCAAACTCATGTCCCATGCATGATTCTTCATCACCAGACCGCCAGGGAAGTCTGCACACGGGATTTTTTTAAAGACTTAATTTGAGTCACTCTTTGCTGAACCCCATTGCACTTTAATCTCTGCATTCATTAATTCTGATTCTTTTTCTTACTGAAATGATCTTTAAACCAGATCTTAAGTGACAAATGAAAATAAAAGTAGAGAATTGGAGGGAGAAATGTGAATGACATTAATGGCAGGGAGAAAAGTTACTGAACAAGGACAATCAACTCCATCGTTTCTTTTTAGGATTAAGCAACTACTTTCAAAGTTTGTATGAACAGATTTGTACTCATAAGATATATACTTTCTTGAAAATTTTGGAGAAGGAAATTCTAACTGTTCAGAGGAGTAGGGGTCCTTACTGTTTAATCTTATTCCATAAAATTGTAAGCTAATATTTCATCATTCCATCTTCAGTGAAAATAACTGAATAGATAAATACAAGAATATTTTAAATTTGAACGCTTTTAAAAGATATGTAATATGAAGAAAAGAGCATTGGACCAGAAGTCAGGAGACTGAAATTCTACACCTTCTAGCTGTGTGACACTTACAAAGTTAATCTAGGTTTGAGCTTCCTATATATTAAGTAAGAATTTAAATATGTCTATAATGCTTTTTTAGCACTAAATTTGATTATTCTTTTGAGTATTGGATACAACTGTGCAAGGTTTTGTGGATACATTATTGAACAAGAAAAATAAGCACTGTTCCTATTTCCTTTGAACACACTAGCCTCAAATGTAGTCATTAAACAAATATTTGCACAATGAATTATGTTATCCTACTGTTATTTCTAGGTTTATGTTCTTATTGACATATATTCTTTAGTAGTAATAACAGAATGCTTTTAGCTTCAAGAGAAAAACCTAATTCAAAGTTGATTAAACAGTCAAAAAAGGTTATTTTGTCGAACAAGAAATCTAAAGATACTGAGTCTCCAGTGTTCATTAATTCAGAGAAATAATGACATTATATGGAGGCGGGTTTACTCAGTGTTTTTGTTGTTTGATTTTCCCGCTGCCAAGTTTCTTCCTATTTGCAGGGTACACCTATAGTTTCTAGCAATACATCAAGTCAAAACAATGGTGGTCTCCTTCCTGTTTCTCTTCTAACCAGAGAGGAAACATTTCTTTGATGACTTCCATCAGACTTCCTATCATTTCTTGGAGATATAGGAAAGCGAGCATTTGAACAAATTAGGGTGTTTGCGGGGGCTTCCCTGGTGGCTCAGATGGTAAAGAACCCACTTGGAGGGCGGGCAACTCAGTTTTGATCCCTGGGTTGGGAAGATCCCCTGGAGAAAGAAATGGCAACCTACTCCAGTGTTCTTACCCGGAGAATCATATGGACAGAAGAGCCTAGCAGGCTACAATCCATTGGGTCACAAAAAGCCAAACACAACTGAAATGACTTAGCCTACAGGGAGTTTTTTTGTTTTTATGTTTGCTTTTGTTTTAAAGAGGCAGGACAGAGTTATGAATGAATATGAGGCAGCCAGCCAACAATGTCTGTTATGATAATTTTTTCATTTTTCTGATAAGACTAAGAATTATGTCCACTCAATTTTATTAAGATTTTGAACATATTTATCATAGCTGCTTAAAATCCTTGTTTGCTAACTCCAATATAAGAGTCGTGTGTGTGTGTTCAGTCACATCTGACTCTGTGATCCCATAGACAGTTACCTACCATGCTCCTCTGTCCATGGAATTTTCCAAGCAAGGATACTGGAGTGGGTTTCCATTTCTTACTCCAGGGGATCTTCCTGGCCCAGGGAATGAACCTATATCTCTTGAATTTCCTGCATTAGAAGGCAGATTTACCACTGTGCCACCTGGTAAGCCCAATATACGGGTCATCCCAGAGGATCAACAGACTGTTTTTCTGCTTCTTTGTATGTCTGTTCATTTGAATATTTGCCATACATTGTGAGTGGTATAGTTTTGAGAGTGTGCATTTTATTGTCTTCCTTTAGAGAAAGAAAAGAGTTCTAGCAGGCGGTTAATTTATGAGTAGACAAGAGTGATTTTTTTTTTTAAGTTTGGAACTCTCATGTCTTCCAGCACTGTGAATATTCTATATCATTGGCAAATGCTCTCCTATGTCTTCATAGGCATAAAAACTGCAACTTCTGTTTTTACAGATTGCATCCAAGTTCAACACCCTGAAACCACCACAGTGGCAACTTGTATAATTATTGCTGTCTTAATTTTGCTCTTTGGCATGTGGACATTTTTCTCTTTCCTTCCTGCACTATATGTTTAAAAATAAATGTGGCTATACTTTATCCACTATTTCTCTGTATTCAGAACAGAAGGTAGAATATAGGACAGTTTAGTCCAATGTGTTCCCAAAAGTCTCCTCAAATTAATTTTATTAACTACATCTGTAATAAGTGCAACAAAGGAAGGCATAGCATAGAAAAGAGGAACCTGTGTGTCTTTGAAATGGGGGGGGGCGGAGCTGGTATCAAATACAAAGATTTCCCTGAAGAAGTGATGTATCTTAAGGCGAGATATGAAGGTTGGTAAGCAACACTTTATCATACATAGGCAAAGTTTCTGAGGAAAGAGCTTGGTAGATTTCAAGGCAAAAACTTTATTATTTAAAACTTACAGACTGAAAAAAGCCCATACATCTTGATTTGACTTTATCTAAATGTTGCTTAATTTTCAATCATAAAGACTTGGTTGTCCTTTATAAGCAACAAGGCAAGTAAAAATATTACTGAGCAAATCTACCAAAGATTCATGAATTTGACGTAGAGAGGGTGACGTGTTTATAGATGTTCTCAGTGGAGATTACACTGTCTTTGTTTTCTGTTTGCAGTACTTAGGATGATTAATGAATCACTGTATCAGGCCTAAGTATCTTACCCTGTCGTGTGTGTGTGTGAAGTTCAGGACTATAATTTTTTATATAAAACACACTTCTTCAGTTTTCTGAAACAATAGTAATTCATAGTATTGGCAGATAGAGAGCTACATATGCCAAAGTATGATATAATGAATTGCATTATCTCATGAACCTTACTAATAAAGGAATAGGAGAGCATCTGAACCTTGCTCTACCCTCCTGGTCTTATTATGGATTGTCTGTGCCAGAAGAAAGTATGACTTCATATTAGAGACTTTTCTCCTTTTCTTATCAGTTACAGGGGTGGATTCTTTTGAGGTGAATATTCCCAGAAACACATGGGTATTTTTGGCACAATCATAGTCTGTTGTTAAAAACCTCAGTCTTAAAAATATTTAATTATTGTAAACCCCAAGCACCGATCAATCAGAAATCCTATGACTGTGGATGGTCTGTTGGCCTGTGCAGCTGAGTGTCAGCCCTGCTTAACAGTCTGTTTCACTAATTGCCTCAACTTAATGAGGGATGCTTTTGATTACTGTGGTATTGCAGTTCACAATTATTCATGTTGAAACAAAGCATTTCAAAATAAATTTATGTGCTTTTCATATGGGTTGGAATATTAGTAGTTATTTTATTTTTGGCATCAATTACTAAGCAGTTAATAATCATGGCGAACCTCTTGAGGTCAGTGACAGAATCCTCTTAATCTCTGAATCATCAATCACCCTTGCTCTGACAGACACAACGTGGATGATTTCTGTAATTGTGAATTGATGCGTTCATTCTCCCTCTTGTTGAAACTCAAGAAAGATCCAAACTTTTCAAGTATTAAACAAACGGATACTTTTATCTTCTAGGCACACTTCTGCATATAGCCCATTCTTAACTATCTGAAATGGCAGTGATCCGTAGATATATAAAGATTAAACTGTAATCCTCAGATCCTGAGTAATTTCCTGAAATTAGACACATAGAACTTTACACAGGTGTGGTTTCTGAAAACTTTGGTTTCAGAAGCTTTGGTTTCTGAACGATGTGGTTTCAATCTTTGTTGATGTTTACATATATGATTGGACAGAGAGGTTCAAAAAACAGCAATCTAATTAAAAGGAATTATAACTGTTATTTTAATTATTATATTTTAAGAATGCTGAGGAATTTGGCACCATGGGTGGTGGTCCTGCCATACATATCAATTCACCTTCCAGAAAATTTTCTTGTACAAATGAAGTTATATGCCTAAATGACTACAAAGAATTATGTTTGATTAACTTTATTATTGCATCCATTTATTCAAATTCAATTATACAGTTATTTGCTGAGTCAGCCTAATGTGTGTCTGACACCATGTGAGTTCACAACTTAAAACCTGATAAATCTTCGAAAATTCTGTGATAACTAAAATAGTATTATACACACTGTGCATTCTCATTTTTAGATTTTATTTTATTCTTATTGTTCTAAGACACTAAAATAAAATCTAAGAAAATTTAAGAATGATTGTATATTTCACTCCAAGTTGTATGTAATTAAAATGAATCAGTCATATCAGGTAAAATTTATTTTAAAAGTGAAAATGTAAGTGATTCCTTTTAGTTGCAGGTATGTTTATTTTTTCAGTTTTTCCTTTTGTTCATTTGTGTGTTTGTTTTTCACATGAGCTGTGGAATCTTGCAGTGACTTGAGCTCGAGGGCACTGCTTGCATTCATATGTCAGCTCTGCTCCTTGTTTGCTGTGTTGCCCACAGCATGTACCTTAATGTGAGTCTCTGAGACTCAAATCCCTCAGCCGTGAGGTAAGAATTATAATGCCTTAAAGAGTTGTATGGGTACTAAATGGTTTAGCATAGATGAAGTCTTTACAGGACTACCTGAGGTGCATTAATTATTATACATAAATATGTGTGTGTGTGTGTGTGTGTGTGTGTGTGTGTGTATTAGGGCTTCCCTGGTGGCTAGTGAGAAAAGTCTTACAGATACAATATGTGGCTAGTAGGAAAAGAGTCTTATCCTGCTGATGTACTTAGGTTGATTCACCTCAGGTCAACTTTTTTTGGGTACAGTCTGCAGTATTGAGGGATCTTAGTTTTCCCAGACCAGGGATCAAACTCATGCCCCCTGTATTGGAAGCTGGGAGTCTTAACCACTGAACTGCCAGGCAAGTCTTTCAGGTGAACTTAATAGCTATTTAAATTTGAGAAATTCTCTGGGCCTATTTACTCACATGAAAAATGAAGATACTATGTTTATCTGTTGGTCTTGTTCAGCATTTGAATAAATTAACACACATGAAGTGGTTTGCACAGTACTTGGCCCACAGTCAATTTTCAAAAAATGTTAGCTATGACTACTTATTTGTTATTACATCATAAAGAGGGGATAGTAATTAATATCTTACTATTTGAAATGACAATTGTGATTAATGAATATACCTGTGAATACAAGTAAACAATTGTGTGATCCAAAAATGTGTTTTCTTTACTGATTATTCAATGCTTAATAAATTGAATAATCACATTTGGATAAAATTAACCAAGGACATTCTGTTTTATTTGCACCTTTACCTGATCTTAGTGGCAAGCTCCCAGGCAACTCTGTTTTTTCAGTTTAGGTTGCCAAGTGACCTTGTCATTTACTTCAGAGAATATACATAAAAGCTATTGAAACTGAGCAAAAGTCCTAAATTGTTGTTTCATAAATTTCCTGAGCTATGAAATTAATTATCATTATTGTGTAGGTTCATTGGTTCTAATGAATGGAAATAAATTTAGAGAAACTTATTATGTTATGCCCAAACTCCGGGTCCCAAACCCCTGAAGAGACCAAGTCCACAAGGCAATGCAAAAGCATAAAGGGGTTTATTGCTAGCTCGAGCTAGGGCTCAAGTCTCATCCAACGCAGTAGAGTCGGACAAGAGCTCAGATCACAGTTGCTTTTATATAGGCAGTTCTTTGTTACAGCATCGGTATAGCTGGGAGTCAGTGATTGGCCAATCTAATTTTCACGTCTGCTCCGGATTGGTCCATTTCTAGGCATGCGCGGGGCTCTTCTAGCTCGTTCTGATTGGTTGGTGGCAATGGGGTGAGGTATGGGGTGGGGGTGGGGGAGGTTGCCGGAACTAGGGCCTCCTGTAGCCCGCCGTAGCCTGTCTTGTTCTTACACCACAATTAAAAATGACCATTTTCATGAACTCCTCCTTTCATAATATTTTTATATCTGCCTCATAAGCACATGTGAAGATTTGTTAATCATAATATCTTTTCTTTATACACACCTTTAATTAAAATATGTGAATATATTTTGGAATGCATAATTTTAAAACAATTGTGGATTAGCAAGTAGAACAAAATATTTTTCCACATATTGCTATACTAAATATTTAATGATTATTTGATAAGCATGCTCATTACATATGGAGTTATACACCTTGCATTTACTTCACTATTTTCACATAGTATCTTATGCATATTAGTCTTTCTTAATCTACAAAATGGCTTAAAACAGAATTGATTGAGCTAGTAATTTAAAACAATAATTACCAAAGGTATTTTATCCCAATTTTTGCTTTCTTAATCTTTTCTTTCCAGATAATTTTTAAACATATTTTCAGGAAATCCCTACATGAAATTTCTCTTTCAGTGATTTCTTTTGGCTTTCAACATTTTTGGATGGGTTAAATAAGTGTAAACATACTGTTATTGTGTGTGTGTAAATTAAATTTCAGTTGGAGGGAAAAAAAAAACACATTCTGAAACAGTGATTCTCAATGAATCTTACTACTGCTACATATAAAACTGAACTATTTGATAACTTTGATAGAAGGTTCCAGAATTTTCAGACTAATATGAGGAAATAATGAGAGACACAAGGAAGTTTTTTTTCCCTCACTCCTAACCTTGATCAGCAGCTTGGTAAATACTGCTCTGAATATGCTATATAGTAATTTTTGTTCTTTTTTTTTTTTTTTTTTTCCTGTTAGGAACCTTTCCCTGAAATTAGCAAAAGACATTGATCAGGAAGCCAGGTGTTCCCATATCAGGGGAGTGCCTAGCAGTCCATCTGCAGATTGGCCCCTGCCAAGTGTGGAAGAAAATGGAGGCATAGATTCTCTGCCATTCAGACTGATGTTACAGGACTGCACGGCTGTCAAGACATTATTATTAAAGATGAAGAGAGTTCTTCAAGAGGTAATGGTCTGCTGTAAGATTAATGTTTTTACTGCTGGTAGGTAGTGAAGTCTGTAGACCTGGTTAGTCTCTCTTCTATCAATAATTAACTGCATAACACTGGGCAGGGGTCAGGTATTCTCTCGGAACTTAGCCTTTCTCATATGTCAAATGAAGTGTTTGTAGTTCTGTATAAGGTACTCTTCAACTCAAAGATTCTAAGATTCTGCAGAGAAACTGAGAAGAGAATAAACTGATACCTTGTCTCAGGAAGATTGGATAAAGAAAAATGGGCATCAGCTATTGTTATGTTTATATATTATTAAAAGCTGTTTAGAGACCTTTCAACAGAATTTCACTTTGATGATATCGAGATATTATATTATACCATAAAACTAGTTTATTTAGTCATTTTTTCAAATAACAATTAATCTAGTAAAATCCAGTCTTAATGTTTAACTGATTTTGCCATTGAATCCAGCTGCCCTCTTGCAGCCTATGCTCAATTAGATAATGAACTAGTGAGTAAAATACTCAGGAAAGTCTTTCATCTTTACATCTGAGAATCAACCACTATTTAGGATTCAAGTATGTTATGGTTTTATTTTTAGAATTACAAGTTATTTTCTTTAGAGGATTTCTATAAAAGTGTACACAATATTATTTCAAAGATGTGAAATGAAAGGACCAAAATTTTAAATAACTTTCCTCTAGTTGGTCTGAATTCAGAACAACAATCTGAAATTTCTGACTCCCAATGTGGCTTTTTATTATATCCTATTATTTAATTTATTTCTCACTATTTATAAATGATATTAATAAATAGTGTGAGAACAGAGAAATGTAACTGTTTAGTATGACTGGTATTATGGCTCCTTACAATGATGACCACTTGCACTTCCTTTTCTAACAATGACAATAATAATAACACTAGCAGCTACCACTAGAGGTCAGAATTGAATTGAGGAAAGAAAGGAACTTAAGAGAAATGATTGTTATGGACTAAGGGGGACATCCAGTCATGTACTCGTATTATCTATGAAAGTAAAAACTGGAAGAAATCTCTGCATTCTGTACCAGCTTATACAACCAGTCTTTGTGTCTGGAATCTATGCAGTGTGTTTAGAAGTGGCGTGTGAAGCAGTTAAGCACAGACACTAAAAAAGTTAAATTATATATATTTATAATAAAAAATTGTATTTTTAAAAGGTAATTACTACTCAAAGCTCTACATTTCCTACTAACTTTACCATATTTTCCGTTTAAATACACTTGTGAGCTTATTTACATATTTACATCTATTGAATCTTTATTTGGAAATAGTATATAATACTGCTGTACATATTTCCCAATTATAGATTTATTTAAGTCACTTTGGTAGCTTGAAATCAGCCATAGGGGAGTGTTATGCTACAGAAATTGGCATACGCTACAAAGTAGGGCTTTTTAATTTGTGTGTGTGTGTGTGTGTGTGTGTGTTCAGTTGCTCGGTCATTTCCAACTCTTTGCAAACCCATAGACTCCTCTGTCCATGGAATTTTCAGGCAAGAATACTGTAGTGGGTTTTCATTTCCTTCTTCAAGGGATGTTTCCCACTCTGGGATCAAACTTGTGTCTCCTGCTTCTTCTGCATTGAAGGCAGATGCTTTACCTCTGTGCCACCTGGGAAGCCCTAAATTTTGGTGAGCTGCTGTTAAATACTTACCAGCACACCATTATATGTATGACTATATAGTTTCTATATTGACAGCATAAGTGTTTTTTCTGCTTTACTCCAGGCTTCCTGACCGTTTGCTTGACATATAGTCTGAACCTCTTTGAACAAGGCAAACTTAATAACTGATGTTATACTAAAATGTATTAATCTCAAAGTCTGTAACATTCAAGTTTTCAATTTTCTACTCTTTCTTTGGTCTGGATTTTAATTTTAAAAAATCAATACACGTGAAAGGGAAGTAAAAAAAAAAACTGACAGGAAGAGTCAAGGGGATTTCTTAGGATACTTAATTTTATAATTTAAAAATATGCAGTGAATATTCACTCTAAAGTCAATATTCAGAATATAATGAGATTGTTTTCTTTACTTTTGTTTTTCTTCATAAATGAGTATTTGAAAAAACTGAAGAGAATTGATTTTTAAAATTGATGTAAAATGAGCAATAATTATATCTGTTTATTAAACCTATTCAGAAATCAGGGAGTCTTACTCTTTATGGTCAGCAAGAAAAGCAATATTATTGTATGATTAGCATTGACATCTGTTCTAGTAAAAAGATATTCATAATAGATGTCTTTAAAGAAAACTGAAATATTCTCTAAGCCAGGAATTTTTAAATGGCAATCTACATTTCATTACTGAATTTAAGTTTAATTCCAACTAATCATTTTAGATTGATAATACCTTTTTACTCTAGACAAGTAGTTTATTTCTATTGACCTATTTGTATGATGCTTACTCATCCATGTATACAGATAATTTTTAACAGAAGAAGATCCCAGTTATTTTATTTTTAAGATAAAAAAGTCATTAATGAATTTAGTATATTATACTAGAAACTGCTCCTATTTGATATTTTTCTTAATGCTGCTCTGTTGACATCTTAGATTTTAATTCTGAGGTAGGTCAAATATGCATCATCTGAATTCAATCTCACATTACCAATTTAACTCCCTCCTTTGGAGATAATTTGCTATTACAACCCCAAGCATCAGTGCCTTATCCAGAGTGAAGTAAGCCAGAAGCAAAAACAAGAATACAGTATATTAACGCATATATATGGAATTTAGAAAGATGGTAACGAGAACCCAACATGCGAGACAGCAAAAGGAACGCAGATGTATAGAATAGACTCGTAGACTTTGTGGATGAGGGTAAAGGTGGGATGATATGGGAGAAGGGCATTGAAGCATGTTAATTGTCATGTGTCTAATCAATCGCCAGCCCAGGATTGATGCTCGGGGCTGGTGCAGCGAGATTTCCCGCGGGGGGGAGGGAGGGGGGAGGGGGGTTCCGGAGGGGAAGCATATGTAAACCCATGGTGATATCATGACAATGTATGGCAAAAACAATAAAAAAAAATAAAAAAAAATAAAATGGAACAATAGAAAAAAAGACTTGCTTTGGGCCCTAAGAAATTCTATTGTTTTTTTTTTTTTAGTATTAACGATTTTTTTTAAAAGTTTCTCTCTTACAACAAAGAAGAACCATATAATTTTTTTCTTCCTTTTTTGTTATATTTTTTCACATAATCCCACTACTTGTAATAGAAGAAAATATTTAATACAATTATCTACAGAAATAGTTTTTGTTCTGATGTTTCCTTTCAGTTTGGGCTTCCCTCTTGGCTAAGACAATAAAGAATCCACCTGCAATGTGGGAGACCGGGGTTGGATCCTGGATCTGGAAGATTCCCTGGAGAAGGGAATGGCAAAGGACTCCAGTATTGTTGCCTGGATAACTCCTCTGACAGAGGAGCTTGGCAGTCTACAGCCCATGGGATCGCAAAGAGTCCAACTCCACTGAGTGACTAACACTTTCACTTTCACATTTTCCGTTTACTCTGTTCTGTTTTTGTTATTCTCTTATTATAAAATTTATTTGTACTGTATGGTTACTGGCCAAGAAAACGAATTGGAAGAGATGTTAGGTGCAATGTATAGTTTCTAGTAAGGTAACAGTTGGTAAGAATGTTTATGGGGCTTCCCTGGCTGGTTAGTGGTGAAGAGGCTGCGCTTTCCCAGCAGGTGCTGCGGGATCAGAACCTGTCAGAGAACTGAGATCCAACATTCCATGCAGCCAAAAATAAGTAAATAAACAAAGTAAAAATGATTATCCAAGGATGTTTGTGATGCCCCTGCACCAAACACCATGGGCTTTTTAATTTAACAAATGAGTATTGGGAATATGCTTATTTAGCAAATTTCCTGAATCATATAGGACATTTCTTTAAAGTTATAGGAGTATTAAACAAATTTTAAAAAATGTTGATATGATCAGACAAATCTAACAGTAAGATTAAATTAGTGAAAATCAACGAATTATTTATTTGAAAATCAGTGTAATTTACAAACCTGTTTGCTTGATGTGAACATTTGGGTTTGCCAATGAAGAGCTCTTATCTATTTTTTTCTCAATTATCTAGTAATTCAAACTAATTAATTATCTTTTAGAAATAATTTTAAGCATGGACTTCTTATATATTTTTAAAATATGATATATAAATACATAACAAAATTTGGGGTGTTTTGAACCCCATAAATCATTGTTCAGTGGGAATTTTTCAAAGGTTTTTTTTGTTTTAGCACATTTTGTTGAAATGGTTTAAAAGGTTACAACAGCAATTTTATAAACTGACATTTTTCTATCAGAAAATCCCAAAGCAAATGAAAAGCCTATAGAATAGGAACTGTGACAATGGATGATTAAAGAAAGAAAAAGTCACTGTAGAGAGTCATAAAGTAAGAAAATTCACCTAAAGCAAGCAATTACGCATGCAAATCTAGGTGACAACCTAATAATTAGGCTGCTTTTTATCTTTTGAAAATAAAATTACAAGTTTCTGCTACCTGCTTTATTTTGACTTATTTTACTTAAACAAAAATTTGTTTAAGATATAAATTAGAAAAAAGGTAGACCATGAAAACTACAAATGCAAGAAAACTAGAGTGATAGTACTCATGTCAGGAATATGTAAAGATATCAATAAAATCAGTGCTATATTTCATAAGGATAAAAAGTAATTTCATCAGGAATACATGACAGTCATACCCATGGATGTCCTATCTATGTAACTTGTAAATATGTGTTGTAAAATCTGGCAGAACTAAATGAAGAACTGGGTAAGTTCACAATCATAGCTGAAGATTTTTAACTCTCTTTTCTCAAAAATTGATAAAACAACCAAAAATCAGAAAGATTCAGAAGATTAAACATTTTTAAATTAATAATGATTAACTGAGTTGTATATAACAGAAACATACCAGTTTTTCAGTGTATATGGAATATCACCAAGGTAGTATATGCTGAATCAGAAATATCTCAATAAATTTCAGAGGTAGACATCTATGCAATATAATTTGGAGAACAGTGGAATTAAAGTAAGAATCAAGAATGATCAAGTAACTAGAAAAACAGCAAATATTTGGGTACCAAACAGCAAACTTCTTCTACCCCATAGATCAGTTTAAAGATCAGGGAGATTTTAAAATGTTACAAATGAGATGATAATAATACAATAAATCAAATTTTGTAGGACATAGTGGAAATATGCTTGGAGAGAAATTTGTAACTTAAAAGTTTCTTTTAAAGCAATAAAATGCCATAATTAATTATCTAATCTTCTCCTTAAGTATCTAGGGAGAAAAGCAGTGAATTTATCTCTAAGGAAGTAATAGAAATAAATATAATAATCAAAATTCATGGAATTGAAAACAGACAAATAATAGAAAATTTACATAGTAATCAGATTGGCTATTTGAGATGTTTAAAAAATGCTGTAGAAGAAAAAAATTGAACAAGTAATATAAATTACTAATAGCAGCAATAAGTTTAAGGAAGAATAGTCACTAAAACTGGGAAAGGGAATGGCTACCCACTCAGTACTCTTGCCTGGAGAATTCCATGAACAGAGGAACCTGGAGGTCTATGGTCCACGGGGATTGCAAACAGCAAACATAACTGAGTGACTAACACACACACACACACAATCACTACAAATCTTGGGGAATTAATAGATAATAAGGGATTGTTATAAACAATAATATGGCAATAATTGGGCTTCACTTGTGACTCAGCTGGTTAAGAATCTGCCTGCAATGGGGAGACCTAGATTTGATCCCTGGATTGGGAAGATCCTTTGAAGAAGGGAAAGGCTAACCACTTCAATATTCTGGACTGGATAATACCCTGGACTGTATAGTCCATCAGATCACAAAGAATCGGACACAACTGAGTGACTTTCACTTTCACTGTGGCAATAACTATGACAATATGGGTGAAGATCACAAATCCCTTGTCAAATACAACTTTCCATAATAACCAAGAATAAATTAAAAATCAGGATTGTCCAATTTCTATTAAAGGGATGTATTTCACTATTATTAAAAAAAAAAACTCCCCATAAAAAAATATCTTAAGTCCAGGAGATTTCACTGGTGCGTTCTGTCAAATATTTGAGAAAGACATAAGACTAATATGCAAAAAAGTTCAGGAAATAGAGAAACAGAATATGCTTTTCAACTGTTTGATGTGGCACACATAAGACTATTTATAATAATCTTGCAAAATCTTTATATGTAAAAGGAAATCACAGAAAAAATTCTCATGTACATATATATGTGTGTGTGTGTATATATATATATATATATATATATAGAGAGAGAGAGAGAGAGAGAGAGAGAGAGATGTGGAAGTCTTTTAAAAATTATTAAACAAAATTAAGCAATATAAAAATATATGTGTGGCCTAATTTGTTGTATTTCAAGAGTACAAAATTTGTTTAGCATTCAATAACCAGCCAGTGTTTTTAGCTATATTAATAAGCTAAAAAAAGGAAAGTATATGATCATATTAATAAGTAAAGAAAACACATTTGAAAAGATTGAGTATCAGTCTATTGTTAAAAAAAAAGAAAAACTCAACACACTAGTAGTAAAAGAGAACTTCTATTCTTACAACTAATATCCATACTTAATGAGGCAAAACTGAAGCTTCTAGCTAATACTATTAACAAAGGAAGAATCTCCACTCTCTCTACTTTTAATGAGCATTGTGCCAGATGTTCTAGATAGAAATAGGCAAGAAAAAGCATCAAAAAAACATAAATATTGGAAAGAAAAGATAAAATTACCTCTATAAGAAGATGCATAGTTGTTTATTTAGATGTCCCTAAGGAATTTATGAAAGAGTTAATAATAAACCTACTAAGAATAATAAGTGAATTAGCAAGTTAAAGAATACAAAGATTCAAGGTTATAACAATATTATCATTGTCCCATAGCAAATTTTCTAGTGGTCTAAAAGATACATTTGCTGTCTCATATTTTTTGTGGTCAGTAATTTGAGAGCTTTGTGTATACTGCTGCTGACTGAAGGCTTCTCCTGAGGTTGTAATCGAGATGTCAGCCGTGACTGCAGTCATGTAAGTGTGACTTGATTTGCAGGTTAATGTAGTGTGGGAGGAGGGTTTGGGCTTCCCTGATGGTGCTAGTGGTAAAGACCTCCCTGCCAATGTAGGAGACTTAAGAGACGTGGGTTTGATCAATCCCTGGGGCAGGAAGATCCCCTGGAGTAGGAAATAACAACCCACTCCAGTATTCTTGCCTGGAGAATCCCATGGATAGGGGAGCTTGGCGGGCTGCAGTCTGTGGGATCACATGGAGTTGGAAACAACTGGAAACTAACAACACTTAGCATGGCAGAATAGTTCAATTTTTCACTGCTGGTGGCCAGAACCTTAGTGCCTTACCACATGGGCCACTTCACTGAAGGGTATGGCATCCAGTTTACACCAGAGTATGCAATCCAAGAAAGAGAGAATAAGACAAATTAAATATCTTGTATAACCTAATCTCAGAAGAAACATGCCATCACTTTTGTAAAATGTATTGGTTATGCGAGGGCTTTCCAGGTGGTGTCATAGTAAAAAAAAAAAATCCACCTGCCAATGCAGGAGACACAGAAGATGCAGGTCTGATCCCCAGGTCAGGAAGCTCCCCGGAGGAGGAAATGGCAACACACTCCAGTATTCTTGCCTGGAAAATGTAAGAGGAGCCTGATGGGCCAAGTCCCTGGGATTGCAGAGTCACACATGACTGTGCACACACACACACACACACACGTTGATTAGAAAGACCAACCTTGATTCAGTGTGGGAAGGCACTTTATAACGGTCTGGATACCAGGAAGTAAGGAACATTCTTACCCTTCTCGTCCAAAGTAGTAATACAATAATCCACCTTTTGGCCTTCAGTGATCCATTTCTCGGAGTCTATACTCAAAGTATAATGTAGTCCTTACCCCCTCCAAAGGTCACCCAAAGTATCATTCTATTACAGCATCAATTCAAAATACAGAATCTCGTTAGGTAAAACATGTGCAGCTGTATATAAGCCTTAAGTACAACAACCAGAGTACAGTTCTCCATTTGAAGATCTATTAACTAATGCATAAGCTAGTAGTTCCTTGATTAGGATTCAAAACCTGGGAAAAATTCTCCATGGTTTTAATTTCATCCTCTGTACTCTTGATTCTGCCCTTCAGGTCATCCTTTCTTTAATGTAAAGTTAGCACACGCTTGCAGCTGCATAGTTTTCTCATCCTTATTTGTGTTTGTGTACATTGGTATCCAAAGGCCTCTTTTAATTTTGTACTGTTTCTGTCCCTTTATTTATTTTTTTAAATTTATTTTTTTTATTGTTTTTGCCATACAATGTCATGATATCACCATGGGTTTACATATGCTTCCCCTCCAGAACCCCCCTCCCTCCTCCCTCCCCCCCCGCCCCGGGAAATCTCGCTGCACCAGCCCCGAGCATCAATCCTGGGCTGGCGATTGATTAGACAAATGATAATTAACTTGTTTCAATGCCCTTCTCCCATATCATCCCACCCTTACCCTCATCCACAAAGTCCACGAGTCTATTCTATACCATCTGCGTTCCTTTTGCTGTCTCGCATGTTGGGTTCTCGTTACTGTCTTTCTAAATTCCATATATATGTGTTAATATACTGTATTGTTGTTTTTGCTTCTGGCTTACTTCACTCTGGATAATGGGCTCCAGTTTCGTCCATCTGAGTAGAATTGCTTCAAATGAATTTTTTTTTAATGCTGAGGAATATTCCATTGTGTATATGTACCACAGCTTTCTTATCCATTTGTCAGTTGATGGGCATCTAGGTTGGTTCCATGTCCTGGCTATTGTAAACAATGCAGCGATGAACATTGGGGTACACGTGACTCTTTCAATTCTGCTTTCCTCGGTGTATATGCCCAGCAGTGGGATTGCTGGGTCATATGGCAGGACTATTTGCAGTTTTTTAAGGAACCTCCACACTGTTTTCCATAGTGGCTGTACTAGTTTGCATTCCCACCAACAGTGTAAGAGGGTTCCCTTTTCTCCACATCCTCTCCAGCATTTATTGCTTGTAGACTTTTGGATGGCAGCCATTCTGACTGGTGTAAAGTGGTACCTCATTGTGGTTTTGATTTGCATTTCTCTGATAATGAGTGATGTTGAACATCTTTTCATGTGTTTGTTAGCCATTTTTATATCTTTTTTGGAGAAATGTCTGTTAAGTTCTTTGGCCCACTTTTTAATTGGGTTGTTTATTTTTCTAGAATGCAGCTGCAGGAGTTGCTTGTATATTTTTTAGATTAATTGTTTGTCCGTTGCTTCATTGGCTATTATTTTCTCCCATTCTGAAGTCTGTCTTTTCACCTTGCTTATAGTTTCCTTTGTTGTGCAAAAGCTTTTAATTTTAATTCGGTCCCATTTGTTTATTCGTGTTTTTATTTCCAATATTCTGGGAGGTGGGTCATGGAGTATCCCACTTTGGGTTATGGCAGAGAGTGTTTTGCCTATGTTATCCTCTAGGAGTTTTATAGTTTCTGGTCTTATGCTTAGATCTTTGATCCATTTTGAGTTTATCTTTGTGTATGGTGTTAGAAAGTGATCTAGTTTCATTCTTTTACAAGTGGCTGTCCAGTTTTCCCAGCACCACTTGTTAAAGAGGTTGTCTTTTCTCCATTGTATATTCTTGCCTCCTTTGTCAAAGATAAGGTGTCCATAGATGCATGGATTTATCTTGTTTCTGTCCCTTTAATTCACAGTGTCTCTGTGAATACAACTCTTTTAAATTCTTTATAGATCTCTCGTGAACTTTATTAGGGATTCACTCCATTAGACAAAAGCCATACCCATAAATCTCTTCAAGATAAGTGCTTCTTTAACTTGAAATAGCTGATGGACAACCCCTTTAAGCTTTAAAATTTTTAGTTGTTAGGTTGAGAGCATCTGTGAGACATCCTAAAGATATCCCCAAAAATACCTTTTGTCTGACTGAACTAGGTTCTCTGCAGCACTATTTTTCACCTTTCAGAGTAGCTCTGCATCTACCAAATAAATTTGTAAAGTAATAAATCATGTTTACATCTGGATTGGCATAGTTTGTTGCATGAATTTACATTTTTATCAAAGTTTATAAAATTGTACACTTAATATGACAACACATTGAATGTCATCATACTGATTGCACCACAGCCAATGCTTCCATTTTGTGGAATTTCTCTTCTTCCCTTGGAAGGCCTGTAAGTGAACTATGCCCATGCTCATTTTTTATGTAGACTAAGTTAGGGCCTTACTGTCAATTCTTACCAATAATAGAGTTCCTTTTTTTCTCAATTTTATAGTGACGTAAGTAAAAAATCAACAACAACAGAAAAACTATATAACCCTGTTTTGATAGAAAGCAATAGATCAGGGAGTATACTTTCCTTGTATACTCCCTGAAGAAGCCTTTAGTTTAGATAAGAGCATAAGTTAGATTCACTAAGAATAAATAGGTTTCTAAAAAAGAATGCTCTACCTACATAAGGCTAACCTCTTTATGAGACTATAAACTTGGTTTGAAAAATAGATAAGGGGAGGGAAGCATATTTCCATGACTCTTTTGCTATTTAAGCAACATTAACTTTCAACAGTCCTCTGGGACAAATTAGAGAAGATACAGAAAAATTCTTTCCTAATCTCTAGCCTAGTTTCACCCACAAAGTCCCACTGGAGAAGGGTATATTAGAATGGTAAAAATTACAGTTGTTTAAAATCATTGAGATGGGATTCTCATCTCTGCTGCTTAATAGCTGCTGCAAGTTGATTAAGGTTTTTGAGTCTCCATTCTGTTATATGCAGCATTACTAGCAATTTATAGGGTTATTCAGGCAATTAAATAGTAAAATGTATATAATAAGTTATCACAGTGAAAGTGTGCAGTGAATACTCATGTGAGCTACTAAAATGATCTCATTCGTTTGTATGATTAATACTATGACAACATGGTAGAATGTATTTGAGATTTCTTAAACTTGTAAATATACTAGTGAATGTTTTAATAGGACAATATGTTGTATGTATTGAATGATAATTCAATACTAATAATTGTTAATAAGTGCTATACCAGCTGAAACTGAAAGTAGAAGTATTGTTGCCGTTTATGTTTTTTAGTTGTGCAACACATTTGACTTGACTTTCCTTGTCTAAAGAACTCCTACATGTTAATTGAATTTCCTGTTTTTTCAGTATGTAAGAGAAGTTTTTCCAATAAAGAAATAATGATGGACAGACCATGGTAGTAAGAGTTGAGGCAGAGAGAAGGGGAAAGATATATGATGTGTTTTGGAAGTAATGTCAACAGCCATTGCTATGAGTTGCAATTGGAAAAGCAAGAAAGAAAAGAGAAAAAGCAAGGATAACTGAGAGCTGGCCTTTGAGTACTATGCAGACATTATTGCTCTTTTCTAAGAGTGGGAAGATTAAGATAGGGATAATGTGTGTGAGACACAAAGGAAATTAGAGTTTTGCTTTGGCCAGGTTGAGCTTGAGATGCTTACTTAGACGTGCACGTGTTAGGTATCAAATGGAAATTTGAATTAATGTGTCTGTATGACTCAGATGGTAAAGGATCCACCTGCAGTGTGGGAGACCTGGGTTCGATTCCTGGGTTGGGAAGCTCTCCTGGAGGAGGTCGTGGCAACCCACTCCAGTATTCTTGCCTGGAGAATCCCATGAACAGAGGAGCCTGGCAGACTACAGTCCATGGAGTTGCAGAGAATCGGACACAACTGAGTGACTAAGCACAAACCCAGAAAGATCAGGGCTAAAAATAAAGATTGTGTGTTCTTGATAATATAGATTCTATTAAAAGCTATGGGAGAGAGAATTTGTACCTAAAACCAGAATGGTATGCTCCAATGTTAAATGATCAGAAAAGAAAAGAAAAAAAAGCAAAATTAGTTCCAGTGAAATGGAAAGAAATGCCAAGAGTATATCAAGAAGCTAAGGGAAAATGTTGCTTTTAAGATAGCCAACTTGAGAAATGATACTGAGAACTAAATATGATAAGAAAAGATAAACAGTGGATTTGTTAATCTTGTGATTAATTCCCAAATCATATTACCCAGCCTTTATAAACTTAAAATATGCAAAGCAACCTATTCAGTTAATTTGTAAAGCAAAATTCTAAAATAGAAATATTCACTTTTGCCGCTTGTTCTCAGTTATTAAAATATTTGTTTGTTTCTTTGCAAGTCATTGGTCTATGAATTTGAAGGATATGAAAATAAATAATACATGCCCTGAATTTTTAAAATATGTTTTAAAGTAAAACATGCCTTAATTTTGGAAGGATATTATATATTTCATTAGGTTTAATAAGTATGATGACCAAACATTCATCTTACGTGAGTACCCTCCATATTGAGATATTATTCTTTTCTTTAAAAAACTAGTATTTATATTACTTAGAATCGTTCTTTATACTGCAGAGGCAATCTAGTATAGTGATCACAATATACTAGCCTGTGCTAGGACAGGCTGCTAAAATTTGAATATCAAATCACAGTAAGTGAGTATGACTTTGGGCAATGTGTTAATCTCTCCATGAATATCTGGTCTCTCTCAGCAACAGAATTACTAAGTAAGTGCATGTTTAAAACTACTAGATAATATCAAAGTTTTTCCAAATGACTCTCCCTTTGGGTATGTTCATGTAATCGAATGCTATGTTCATGTATCATCATGTCCCACAAAGCATATTTTGAACACAAAAACCAAGTTACAGATGAATTCATACAGAATATAAAACTTATATAAAACTAACAAAGTTAAATGACATATATTAAAGAATATGTATATATATATATATTTTAAAAGAATGACAGTGTTAACTGTGATAGTCAAGGTAAGATTATGTGTATAGAAACAGTGATTGAGAAGAGTTATATGTGCAATTAAGATGAGGCTTTGTGATACTGTTTATTTTATATTCATAGTATATTTTCTTATGTGTTTGTGTCAAAGTCATTGCATATGCATACTGTTTTCTTATATATCTTTAATGTTGCCTTAAAAACTCAAATTTTCCAAATTGTTTGTACTCTGAGTGGCTCCCTGTCCACCAACGCCATCTCCTACAATGCTATTTTCTTCTGTATTTCTTTTCCCATGAAAATTGCAGAAATATTTTGACTACTTCTTTGCCATCAGTGTTTATTTTGGCATTTATTTAATGTAGAAATGAAAATAACGTGGTAAGAAATGGTATACCAGTCAGCCAGAGAATTCTTTCCTGGTATATATACTTATATAATCTGTAGTCATATGTATTATTTTATGACTTATTAAAAACAAACCATAACCCACAGAGAAGGAGAAGGAACTGGGTAACCCACTCCAGTATTCTTGCCTGGAAAATCCTGTGGATAAAGGAGCCTGGCAGGCTACAGTCAATGGGGTTTCAAAGAATTGGACACGACTGAGCGACTAACACTAACACAACCCACAGTATTAATAATAACTGCTACCCTCATTATACCTGAATGTAATTCAAGTATAGTGTTGTGGTTATTTGTGTTATAATCCTATTCAATAATTAATCAAATAACCACTAATATGATTTTGCTATGCATGTCTAACTTTTAATTTTCTTCATGAATCCAGCATTAATGCCTCAGTTGTAATACAACTCACATAGCATTGTGTAACTTGCCGGGCTAAATCTGACAAGACTTTCAGGCTGCAACATAGCAGATATACAGCAGATGGCACCCTACAGGATCTCTAGGGGATGCTAAGCACGTTTAGAATTTCTGGTAGGGGAGGGAAGGAGAGAGCAGAGAGCCATTTAAGCAAATAGTGCTGTGGAAAGCTTGCGATTGTGTTCCTCTGAGACACATTTTTACTTGTGTTTTGTTCAGCTTTGAAAATCAGAAACACTGACATATTTAACTACATTGAAAATGTCTATTTTTAATTATCAAGTATATAAAAGATGGTGTTACAAATTTAGACAAAATAATGTAATTGTTTAAGAGTAATAATAAACCATAAAGTGTTTGAATGTTTACAGATAAGTAAAGGTGTTTTAACATCTAGTAAATGTTTTTAGATGCAGGCCAGTTATTCCTTTACCTATTTCCTTTTAATCTTGATAAAAATGAAAACTTGAGAAAACTAGTATTGACTTTTAGTACAAATTTATTGATAGAAATAAAAATGTTTGTTCTTTCAAATATTATAGTTTAAATAGACTAGTTTCTGTTATTGTTTTTAAAGTGAAATAATCTCTATAAAGTGGACTATTAATAAAATCAAAGTAACTCATTATATTTATGACAATACATATGACAACAAATAGATACATCTATCTTATCCTATTTGATTAAATGATCTTCTGTAGGTAAGAGGATGTGAGAAGTTTAAAAATAATAACTAATTATTGTGAAAGATTTTATTCATTTACTTCAAAAACAGATGGATATTATTTTGTTATCCATGGTCTTCATCAGGGATCAGAAAACTCTTTCTGTAAAGTCATGGCCATATAGACTATATTGTAACAACTGAATTAAGTTGTAGTAAGAATGTCGTTGGCTTCCCAGGTGGTGCACTGGTAAAGAATCTGCCTACCAATGTAAGAAACACAAGAGACACAGGTTTTGTCCCTAGGACGGGGAGATTCCCTGGAGTAGGAAATGGCTTGCCTGCCTGCTGAGTGGCTTCAGTGGCGTCTAACTGTTTGCAACCCTATGGACTGTACACAGCCAGGCTCCTCTGTCCATGGGATTGTCCAGACAAGAATAGTGGGTTGCTGTGCCCTCCTCGAGGGAAATCTCCTAACCCAGGGACCAAATCCTCATCTCTTATTTCCCCTGCATATTGGCAAGTGGGTTCTTTACCACTTGAGAAGCCATGCTCCAATATTCTTGCCTGAAAAATTCCATGGACAGAGGAACCTGGTGGGGTGCAATTAATGGGGTCACAAAGAGTTGAACACCTGGGCTTCCCAGGTGGTGCTAGTGGTAAAGAACCTATCTGCCAGTGCCAGGGCACATGAAACATAGGTTCGATCCCTAGGTCAGGAAGATCCCTAGGTCAACTCCTTAGGGTTGTGAAGAGTCAAACATAACTGAGCATACCCACACACGGACATCTTACTTAGATCTACAACAATTCAACAATGTTATTTTATTCTATTTTATTGAGTTTCTTTGACAAGCATTACTTTTCCTCTTATAGAATAGGAAGATAAACATTATTACAAATTTTACTGTGAAGATTAGATTTAAATTGTATCTGGCAATGGAAAGGTCTAAATAAATATCAGTTTCCTTATCTTCCCCCACCTTTTAAAAAACTTATTCTAACATTACTTCTAAACTTGTTACCCAGAATGAGATTTGATTCTAGCTTCATAGCACTCCCATGATTCTTATTTTCTTTAGAACTGGTCTCTGATTTTGGTGGTCCTCGTTTTTTGATGTTACAGAGCTAAAGCCTGGCCATTAAGCCCTCAGATTTGGGGTGGAGATTATTTTGCTGTTCACAGAATTTCTAAATACTGCTAAACCTCTGATCATGGTTTATAGTAAATTTTGAATATATATCAGTGAGTAAAAAATATGTCCAGATACAGTACCTATCTTTAGATTTAAAATCTTAGCAAAATTTTGTTTTTAAGAAATATGATGTTTATGGAAATAAAGTCTGCCTTAAAATCATTTCTTGCAAGGGAGTCTATTTTGTAGGAGTGATTTTCTTAGCTTTTGTTTGCAGCCATTCATCTCTATCACCCCCTGGACAATTTTGCTTTCCCTCAAGTTGGCACTTTGTCTAGACTTGCTACTTATGATTTAAAATGTTATTTTAATAATGTAATTTAGGATTGAATTTAATTATAATTTGGTTACCTAATTATGATATTTATTTCTTATTTGGGGCTTTGCAAATAGCTCACAGTCTGCATATTGCATTGTTTCATATAACTCTTGGAACATATACCATAGTCTAGACGCATACTATAGTTAAAGTATGATCTAATTCAGTATCTGCTGAAGGTTCTGTGTCCTAGTATACCTCTATTG
Organism: Antilocapra americana; assembly: GCA_007570785.1. NCBI lineage: Eukaryota > Metazoa > Chordata > Mammalia > Artiodactyla > Antilocapridae > Antilocapra > Antilocapra americana. Next base: position 8,306,674 of record ML662438.1, read on the forward strand.
CTTATGAAACTTCAGGCTATTCTGAATATTAAGACCTATTTTCTAATATTACTATGCTTCCTCCTTCACTGCACATTCCTTGAAAAAATAACAATGTTAGAAATCTCCTTGGTGGATGCTATGTCAAATTTAACTGCCACTGGTGAAATAATTGCAACTGTAAATATTTTTAAATTGTTTCTTCCAAACATTTGTCTTTACTTAGTTGATATCCAAGGCTATCTGTGTTACTGGTAAATTGTTTAGTAACTACCAAAGTTGCATTTTTTTTTTTCTCTCTCAAGAAAACTTCAGAAAAGAAAGCAATTTTTTTTTATAAAGAATAATGGGGGGAAAAAACACTTAATGTTGCTATGGATACATATAAATGTGGACCAGAGGCCAAAAAACTGCTGCACTGATTTTGGGAGCAATCCTGTAGATAACATCTACATCTCTGTCCACACAGCAAATATAAGAATTCATTGTTGAAAGATAGTCACACAAGGTAGTGTCAAGAGTGGATTTGAGAATACTGTAATATTAGAAAATGGAAGAAATACCAGGACGCCAGCTGTGTGTGTGCCCCGACATGGGTGTGTCTACCTACATAGGTGTGTACCTACACAGGTGTGTAAGTGTGTTGGGGGTTGTTGAGCATAACGTATTTGTGTTTATTGTGGTTGAGAAGCAGGGTTGGAAAGTCTTAAAAACAGCTCCAAAAAGCAAACACCCTAAATGTGTAGCTTCATCTATTTGTTTCTTTCCTCGCAAATTGGTTTTGGCCCTATTAAAAGATGCTTACAACCTTGCAAAACATAATAGGATGCTCATAAAAGGCACATGAAGGCATTTGTCCACATTCACAATCTTACTTCTGAGTTATTTCTTGGTATCCTATTGCCATCTCTTACCTGCTTTCTTCACTTGCTTTTTGACTCTGACTTTCACCTGTGTTTCCTGTGCACTGATACTTCTCTCTTAGTGGTAAAGCAAGAGATAGATTACCTTTTTACCATCCACCTCTTACTGTCTTTTATATTCGCTTTCAGACACTTCATATATTTTTACTACCTTCAGGGAATTCTTGGTTTGAATGACCGAATAGAGCTGGAGTGACCTGGGTTCCACTTTAATCTTGTAAGTATCTCTTTGCACAAGACTTAAAATTTCCAGATCTTTCCTCCTCCTCCCTACCCGACCACACATATCCTTTTGACTGTAAATCACAGCCCAAGATAAAGGGTGTTTTTCCATCAGTGCTTCAGTAATTCACAATCTCTCAAATCCTCATGCATTCCCCCATCAAATTGAAACCCCCTCATGGAATAATAAGGAAGCATTTAGCATTAAGAGAACCTCGCTTATCCTCTGTTGTTGTTCAGTCACGCAGTCATGTTCGACTCTTAGTGACCCCATGGGCTACAGCACACCAGGAGTCCCTGCCCTTCTCCATCTCCTGGAGTTTGCTCCAAGTCGTGTCCATTGAGTCAATGATGCCATCCGACCATTTCATCCTCTGTCGCTCCCTTTTGCTCCTGCCCTCAATCTTTCCCAGCATCAGGGTCTTTTCCAATGAGCTGGCTCTTTGCATCAGGTAGCCACAGTATTTTGAGCTTTAGCTTTGCTTCAGCATCAGTCCTTCCAATAAATATTCAGGGTTGATTTCCTTTAGTAGTGACTGGTTTGATCTCCTAGTGTCCAAGGGACTCTCCAGAGGCTTCTCCAGGACTTACCTTATTTTATGTGTGTGTATATGTGTGTGTATATATATATATATATATAATGTATATAATTGTAGATATATAAAATGTATAGCTTGTATATATATGCAATATATATGTGTGTATATAAACATTATATATCCATATTTGTATACATATCCATAATGTGTATATATATATGTATATATTATATATATATTCATTTTATGTATATTTTATATCTATATATATTACTGAGAATTCCATCATTCCTTTAGCAGTTCATGGTAAAATAAAACTCTTTTTTCTGATTTTAAACTTCTATGAGTCTTTTACTAGGTAAAAAGTGAGTTAAGTTGACTGCTTGCAATAAGCTCCCAGAAACTTTTTGTGTAAGTTTACTGAGGGTGAGACATAGGAACAAGAATGCTACTCCTGCTTGTGTTTGAGGAGTAACTCTGCTAATTCTGTAGGTTGTTTCTCTTTTTTCTTTTTTCCCTCAGATAGATACATGTGACTATGCTCATTATCTTTAACATTTTGGATTTTGTATCTAGGATACAAATCTAGGATTTTGACATATCTAGGATTTTGTAGACATCAAAGAGATATCGATTAATTTAGCATCTGTTACTATGTTGAACTTCTTAGAAATGCTGTTTATACTCTGCTCTGAAAATGAAAGCAAAACATTGGAACACAAACTGTCATGACTTTTTACCCAAAAGTGTGCTGTACGATTGTAAGGTTAAGTAATGTGAATTAAATGGAAGCAATACTCAGTAAAGATAAATCGTTCTGAAAGTGGGATCCATTTGTGACAAATTTAAAAGTAGTATTAATAGTCTCAAATGTGTACAAAATATTTCTTTAGAGGTAGCACTGATTGCAGGATGAGGCATAGGAAAATAAAAAGGAAAATTCAGAAAACATCTATTTTATACTTCATTAGGACAAATTCAGATGAACATTGTCATTTGTCTTAAAAGTTTCAATTCAGTTGCATCCCACTCTTTGCAACCACATGGACTACAGCAGGTCGGACTTCACTGTCCATCACCAACTCCCGGAGCTCATGGCCATCAAGTCGGTGATGCCATCCAACCATATCATCCTCTGTCATCACCTTCACCTCTTGCTTTGAGTCTTTCCCTGCATTGGGGTCTTTTCTAAGGACTCAGTTCTTCTCATCAGGTGGCCAAAGTATTGGAGTTTCAGCTTCAACATCAGTCCTTCTAATGAATATTCAGTACTGATTTCCTTTAGGATTGATTGGTTGGATCTCCTTGCAGCCCAAGGGATTCTCAAGAGACTTCTCCAAACCACAATTCAAAAGCATCAATTCTTGCGCACTCAGCTTTCTTTATAGTCCCAACTCTCCCATCCATACATAACTACTGGAAAAACCATAGCTATGACTAGATGGACCTTTGTTGGCAAAGGAATGTCTCTGTTTCTTAATATGCTGTCTCAGCTGATCATAGCTTTTCTTCCAAGGAGCAAGTGTCTTTTAACTTCATGGCTACAGTCACTATCTGCAGTGATTTTGGAGCCCCAAAAAATAAAGTCTCTCAAGACTGGATGCCATGATCTTCGGTTTCGGAGTGTTGAGTTTTAAGCCAACTGTTTCACTCTCCTCTTTTACTTTTGTCAAGAGGTTCTTTAGTTCTTTGCTTTCTGGCATAAGGGTGGTATCATCTACATATCTGAGGTTATTGGTATTTCTCCTGGCAATTGTCGCTCCAACCTGTGCTTTATCCAGGCTGGCATTTCATATGATATACTCTGCATATAAGTTAAATAAGCATGGTGACAATATATACAGCCTTGATGTACTCCTTTTCCTATTTGGAACCAGTCTGTTGTTCCATGTCCAGTTCTAACTGTTGCTTCTTGACCTGCATACAGGTTTCTCAGGAGGCAGGTAAGGTGGTCTGGTATTTGCATCTCTTAAAGAATTTTCCAAGTTTGTTGTGATCCACACAGTCAAAGACTTTGGCATAGTCAATAAAACAGAAGTAGATATTTTTCTAGAACTCCTTCTTTTTCTATGCTCCAAGGGATGTTGGCAGTTTGAGTTCCGGTTCCTCTGCCTTTTGTAAATCCAGTTTGAACATCTGGGATTTCTTGGTTCTCATACTGTTGAAGTCTGGCTTGGAGAATTTTGAGCATTTCTATGCTAGCATGTGAGATGAGTGCAGTTGTGTGGTAGTTTGAACATTCTTTGGCATTATCTTACTTTTGGATTGGAATGAAAACTGACTTTTTTCAGTCCTGTGGCTATTGCTGAATTTTCCAAATTTGTTGGCATATTGAGTGCAGCAATTTCACAGCACCACCTTTTAGGATTTGAAATAGCTCAACTGGGATTCCAACACCTCCACTAGCTTTCTTTGTAGTGATGCTTCCTAAGGCCCACTTAACTTCACATTCCAGGATGTCTGGCTTTAAGTGAGTGATCACACCATCATGGTTACATGAGTCATGAAGATTTTTTTGGCATAGTTCTTCATGCATTCTTGCCACCTCTTCTTAGTATCTTCTGCTTCCGTTCTATCCTTTATTGTGACATGCTATGGTTCATGGGGTTGCAAAGAATTGGACACAACTGAGAGACTGAACTGAACTGATTGTGCCCATCTTTGCATGAAATGTTCCCTTGGTATCTCTGATTTTCTTGAAGAGATCTCTAGTCTTTCCCATTTGGTTGTTTTCCTCTATATCTTTGCATTCATTGATCACTGGGGAAGGCTTTCTTATCTCTCCTTGATATTCTTTGGAACTGCATTCAAATGGGATTATCTTTCCTTTTCTCTGTTGCCTTTTGCTTCTCTTCTTTTCTCAGCTAGTTGTAAGGACTCCTCAGACAACCATTTTGCCTTTTTGCATGTCTTTTTCTTTGGGATGGTATTGATCCCTGTTGCCTATACAATGTCATGAACCTCCATCCATGGTCCTTCAGGCACTCTGTGTATCAGATCTAATCCCTTAAATCTATTTCTCACTTCACCTGTATAATCATAAGGGATTTTATATAAATCATATCTGAATGGTCTAGTGGTTTTCCCTACTGTCTTCTTTTCAAGTCTGATTTTTGCAATAAGGAGTTTGTGATCTGAGCCATAGTCAGCTCCCTGTCTTGTTTTTGCTGACTATATAGAGCTTCCCCATCTTCAGCTGAAAAGCATAAAATCAATCTGATTTCAGTATTGACTCTCTTGTGATGTCCATGTGTAGAGTCTTCTCATGTTGTTGGAAGAGAGTGTTTGCTATGACCAGTGCATTCTTTTGGCAAAATTTTGTTAGCCTTTGCCCTTCTTCATTTTGTGCTCCAAGGCCAAATATGCTTGTTACTCCAGGTATCTCTTGACTTCCTACTTTTGCTTTCCAGTCCCCTATGATGAAAAAGACATCTTTTGGGGGTGTTAGTTCTAGAAGGTCTTGTAATTCTTCATAGAACTGTTCAACTTCAGCTTCTTCAGCATTAATGTTTGGGGCATAATCTTGGATGGTTTGCCTTGTAAATGAACAGAGATCATTCTGTCATTTTTGAGATTGTATCCAGGTACTCCATTTCAGACTCTTTTGAATACTATGATGGTTACTCCATTTCTTCTAATGGATTCTTGCCCGCAGTAGTAGAGTTTAGGAGGTGAAGAAGGTTCAAGATAGTAAAAAATCCAGATAAATAAAGGAGATAGATGAGATAGGGGGTTTAAAGGAGTAATTATGGTTATATGAGATCTTAAAAATGGGTTGGTTGTGGTTTAGTCACTAAGTTGTGTCCAATTCTTGAGACCCCATGGACTTTAGTCCACCAGGCTCCTCTGTCTATGGTATTTCCAGGCAAGGATACTGGATTGGATAGCCATTTCCTTCTCCAGGGCATCTTCATGACCCAGGGATCAAACCCGCATCTCCTGCATTGCCATTGCAGGCAGATTCTTTACTGCTGAGCCTCCAGGGAAGCCCTATGAGAATGGGGTCCTAATCCAATATGACTGGTTTCCTTACAGTTTGAAAAAAAAAGCACCAGGAATGCACCCACACAGAGGGAATTCGGCCATGACAGGCACAGAGATAAGACCATGTGAGCACACAACAATGGTCACATGTAAGCCGTGTCTCGAGAGAGGTCTCAGGAGAAACCAGATTTCCCAGCTTCTTAATGTTCAACATCTGGCCTCTAGAACTACAAGAAAAAATGATTTCTGTTATTTAAACCACTCAGTCTGTGATATTTTGTTTTGGCAAGTCCGGAAACCAGCCAAGCTCCCAAAAAGAAGGAGCCAAGCCAAAACTAGATTTTTGCACAGGAAAAGTGGGCCTTTGTTACATTATTACAAAAGACCACCAAGGCAGTTACAGAGTCATGCCAAATTAATCAAAAAGCAGAAACTAGCTGCTTGTTCTTACACATTCATCTGTGCATGCGGCAAAATGGCTCAACACCTTTTTAATTATATTAAGAAAAAGGCAATTCTCCCTGAATGATTTTACTTGTAAATGGTCAAGAAGTTAATTTTATGTTGATTTGTGTGGGTGTGTGTGTGTAGAAACATGTCTGAAAGTAGCACTTCTATCTAGACATTAATTAGATTTAGTGGAGTCAAGGTTATTGAAGCGGGGGTGAAGATCAGTGTAGACTGATCCAGGTTTGAGATAGTGCATGTGGAGTGGAGTAAGTCTCTAGAAAAACAGAGGGAACTAAAAGCTGTAAGTGAAATAAACAGATTAATGACTGATTTTATATAGGGATAGGGGAGAAAACACATGAAATTTTATTCTGATATTTTAAACCTGGTGTGTTCTTGTGTTAGTTGCTCAGTTGTGTTTCACCTTTTGCAACCCCATGGACTGTAGCCTGCCAGGCTCCTCTGTCTATGGCATTCTCCAGGCAAGTATGCTGGAGTGGAGTGCCCTTCTCCAGAGGATCTTCCTGACCAAGGAATTGAACCCTGGTCTCCTGCATTGCAGGTAGATTCTTTATCATTTGAGCTAGAGGGAAGTCAACCTGGGGACTGTTATAAATCGCACTGTCCAACATGAAAGAGGAAATAGAAGATTCTAGCTCTGGAGACAAAATCATGAGCTTGATTTGATTTATTTTGGATTTGACATAGTGATGCCTTATCCAACCTGCTTGCTCATCATCAATACAGAAGAGGGTAGGATAAACCACCATGCCTAAAGTTACACATTTTAAATGTATTTGCTTAGATCTGCTTAAATGTTAATGTAATTCATTATCATTCTGTGATTTGTGAAGTGAGCAACATAAGGGAAAGAGAGAAGAGTAGAAAGAAGTGAGTCTGAAGAAGAGAAAGGAGATAAGGTATGCAAAGAAGAAGAGCTGTAAAATTAGCATTTGTATAGTGCTTATAGGGTGCGTAACATTTTTGTTAAGTCATTTACAAATATCGAATTTCATCTTCCTCACAACCCTATGGTAATTGTGTTCTTACTATCATCTGTTTCATAGGTAAGGCAGTTAAAATTCACAATGGTTAGATATTTTTAAGTGAGGATTTTAAATAGCCAAGACCATGTGAAATTCAGAGAACATACTCTTAACCATTTTGTTATTCAGCCTCTCAAAAATAATATATAGATTTGGTGAAAATAAAGCATAAAAGAAGTGGGGGAAGGGGAGGATATAAATAAAACGAGGAAGGGTTGTCGTGATCAAATTTTCAGAATAGTAAAGGGAATAAAGTTTGTTGGATTAAATTAAAAATGAAGTCTTTGATTTAAAACAAGGACACATCCAGATTCCTAAAGATTTTGGATAAAAGTTATGATAAGAAAGGAAGGTTATGAATGGAAATGATTGTTATTTATTTATTAATTTTTAAATGCCAGAAGTGTGATAATTAGTGAGTAGAAGAAAGCACCACATTTCTGGTCCACTGTCTTTACTTGCTGTTGTTTCTCTTATAAATAGCACTCCTATCTAGACATTAGACTTTCTGCATCTACAGGTTCAACATATAAGGATTCAACCAAACATGGTTGAAAATATTTGGGGAAAATTTTCCTGGAAGCTCCCGAAAGCGTAACTCGAATTTGCCATATGCTGGCGAAACTTTGCATACATTTACATTGTATTAGATATTATAAGTAATCCAGAGATTAAAGTATACAGGAAGATGTACCTAAATTTTGTGCAAATACTACATCACTTTATATTTGAGATTTGAGCATTTGAGGACATTAATATCTGCAGGAGATCCTGACATGTCGCCCTCCTTCACATGTAATGTGTCATAAATGGTGCTTCTTACTAATAATATTCCCTTTCCCCAAATAGCTACATGTATTTTCACCACTATTTTCCTAAATGCCAAAGCTTAAAACTGGGCTCCCACTTTGACATAGCTCTCTTGTTAGACGGTGTGTCACTAACTCTCTCAAATTCTTCCTTTCTCCCTCATCATTTACTCTCTGTATTAGTTATTTTCTATAACCAATTCTTTTGTCACAAATTTCATTGCCTTAAATGTATGATCACTTCAAATACCATGATCACTTCGTGGCAAATAGATGGGGAAACCATGGAAACAGTGATAGACTTTATTTTGGGGGGCTCCAAAATCACTGCAGATGGTGACTGCAGCCATGAAATTAAAAGATGCTTACTCCTTGGGAGAAAAGCTATGACCAACCTAGACAACATATTAAAAAGCAGACACATTACTTTGACAACAAAGATCCATCTAGTCAAAGCTATGGTTTTTCCAGGAATCATGTATGGATGTGAGAGTTGGACTATAAAGAAAGCTGAGTGAAAAAAAACTGATGCTTTTGAACTGTGGTGTTGGAGAAGACTCTTGAGAGTCACTTGGACTACAAGGAGATCCAACAAGTCCATCCTAAAGGAGATAAGTCCTGGGTGTTCATCGGAAGGAGTGATGTTGAAGCTGAAACTCCAATACTTTGGCCACCTCATGAGAAGAGCTGACTCATATGAAAAGACCCTGATGCTGGGAAAGATTGAGGGCAGGGGGAGAAGGGGATGACAGAGGATGAGATGGTTGGATGGCATCACCAACTTAATGGCCGTGGGTTTGGGTGAACTCCAGGAGTTGGTGATGGACAGGGAGGCCTGGTGTGCTGCAGTTCATGGGGTCACAAGGAGTCAGACACGACTGAGTGACTGAACTGACCTGAACTGAACTGATGAGAACTGACTCATTGGAAAAGACCCTGATGCTGGGAAAGATTGAAGGCGGGAGGCGAAGGGGATGTTGGAGGATGAGATGGTTGGATGGCATGGCATCACCAAGTTGATGGCCATGAGTTTGAGCAAGCTCTGGGAGTTGGTGATGGGCAGGGAAGCCTGGTGTGCTGCAGTCCATGGGGCTGCAAGGAGTCTGACATGATTGAGCGACTGAACTGACTGAACTGAAATGTATGATATATTACAATAGTCTCATTACCAAGAAGCAGCATTGAGAAACATTTAAAAGCATAGTTGTACAGACTTTGATAGAATCCATTCCTTGACATTTGCATACTAGTACCTCTGGGAAAGTTAATGTCTCTGCATTTGTTTACTCATCTATAGAAGGAAGAATTTAAAGAAATAATATGTGACAAGTCTAATAATAGTTGCATAGTTAAAAACAAATTAACAAATAAGAGAGTAATCATTATGTTTCTTTTTTTGTTTTCCCTAATGCATTCTTTTGTTTCGTCATGCAGTTTTTCTTCAAAAAATTCTAACCACCTCTTATTTTACACAAAGTCCAACATCTCATCCTTTGTTCACAGCTCTTTGTAATTTGATTATCTAGCTCTATCTCTCAGTCAATATCTCTGCTCTTGTGCCCTATTCATTATTCTCTAGATATGCTATGTTGATTTCTTACTGCAAACTTTTGCACATTTTATTCAGTAAGGTTTGGCATGCCCTTTTCCACCAACTTTGCCAGTGCAAATTCTTAACCTTAAATATCACATCTTTAATAAGTCTGCTTTGCTGTTCTTATTGGCTTTTACATGCATTTGATCATCCACGTCCCTGCACTATATCAGATGTTAAGATCAGTGCAGATGTTTCCAACTAAACACCACATCTTCGTCCCCTTTGAATTTCCCAGAGTACCTAGCACAAAAGTTAGTAGGTGGGGCTGAATAAATATTTTTCAGTGTAAGAGTCTATAGGCATTACAGAGAGAAGGAACACTTTTACTGTCAAAATAAGTGTCTTTTTTTTTTTTAAACTGGGATAATGCCATAGGTGCTTATTGAGTAACTGTTGATACCTATAGACTTGAATCTTGATTGAATATTAAGATATCCTTACAAGATAAAGGATACCAAATTCATTCTTTCTGGATTTATGTCAATACTATTTATAGTTGATACATAAAGGCACGCAGATCAAATATTAAAATATTTTATTTTTATAATTATTTTCAATATTATTAAACCAGCAGAACTATCACTTCTATAAATCATTATGGTACATGACCTAAATGAATGGTCCTTAATGACAAGCCCGCATTGATTCAGGTTAGAAGACATATGGGCAGAGGACAAATTTACTTTTAGGCAAAAGTAGTAAAGGTAAAGTCCTCCTTTTGGCCAGAAGTTTGAACAGTTTGTTAGCAGCACCTTTTAAAGATCATGGTTTCCTAAGCTTGGGGTTCTTTGGCTGTGATGCAGTATTTGTGCCGTACCCATCTGGGATGCTCCGCAGAGCCCCAGCGGGATTTAGGAGAAGGTAGACAAGCAGAGCTGATGAAAACATGAAAGTCATGCTGCTTGATTATCCTGTGTAATAAAGACCCTGTGTCTCTGACCCAGGCGTCTCATGTTTTCTGCTAGTATCCATGAAACTATGGAATGTTAATTTATTTATATTCATTGAATAAAATCTCAAAATTGTCATGATTCTTTTCAAAGTTCATGTGCAATATTTTCTTCCTTTACAAATAATTTCTAAGTGAATTTAAAAATTATAAATTTATAGGTAATTTACTTTCTAAATAAATAAAGTCCATGTATTAAATTCGGCATATGTAGAAGTATAATGCTCATGTTTTAGGATGACAAAGCATGCAGTAAAATAATGCAGCTGCATACTAATACTGAGTCAAGACTTCCTAGTTTTGTGGTATCCTTTATAAGAATGTTTTCATGTGATTGTAGCACTAGTGCTGAAAAAGTACATTTACAAATTCATTAATACAGTTTCACTGAAAATATGGACTGTTGCTTTTGAGGTAGAAAATTGATGATATGTTTGCATACTTAAAACCTTTTAACTGCCATATGTTTCTTACCACTCAAGCTACTTCTCCTTATAAAGTAGTTTTTTTTGGAAATGCAAATTCACATCTTCCATTGAATTTTAAATTACCAGGACTTTGCAGGGAATTTGTGTGCTTGTTTTTATTTTTAGTGATCATAGATTATTTACTCTTGAAAGCAAATTAGATAGTCATGGCTATAGAATAAGATTCCTATAAAAAGTATTTTACATGTTTGTATATCTTTATATGTTTGTATTGTTATGTTTTATATATTTGATAAAGCCTAGGCATATGAGGAAGGGTGCATATCAAACAGTTATTGTACTTTATCTAAGGAATAGGGAGGTAGAAGACAGCAGACTTTTCATTTGCATATCTGTATTAAAGAAACAAAAAATGAATTAGGCTAAAATAAAAATAAAACCTGTCAGAGATAGTTACTTATATCAATATTTTAGCACAACTCAATATCAATTGATAAACCTGAATAAAAATTTGAAATAAGTTTTTTAACTTATGTTCTAGTGTTTCCTACTAAATTTAGTCATTACTATACTTATTTTGTATTTCATATAACTTGAGACATCTTGATACTCTACTTACCATGGGAAAAAAGTATTTTAAAGTGTATAGATTGGCATAGTTTTATAGTTATTTGAAAATATGTAATTTATCAAAATTTATTAATCAATTTTAACATAAGACTTGTTTGTATTTTGGGATAAATTTCATCAGATTATGTTAATTCATTAGGATATTTTATTTTAAAATATTTATTTTCTAAGGATAATATTGAGTAATTTATTTAATGGAACATAGTGAAATATCATGGAATAGCTAAATAAGCTTTATAATTTTCCCTAAGCTCTATTATAAAAAGAGAATACTTACTATTAATACACTTGAAATTTTTGAATTATTTTTATATTTTATGTCTCATTCTATATGTAACATATTAACCTTTTACATTTTGCTTATTTTTGTTCTTATAAATGAAATATATTTTTGAATAATTAGATATATGTTTTAATATAGTTTTTTAATTAAAATTAATTTTTCCATTTTGATGCTGAATTGCTTTTTTCTAGCTACTGGCATACTTTGTTTTATTGTGCTTTGCTTTATTACACCTCACAGGGAGCATGTTTTTTACAAATTGAAGATTTGTGACAATCCTGCACTGAGCAAGTCTATCTGCAACTGTGTTTCCAATAGCTTTTGCTCATTTGCTTTCTCAGTTTTACATTTTGATAGTTTTCACAATATTTCAAAGTTTTTTAGTATTATTATGTTTATGGTGATCTTTAATCAGTGGTCTTTGATGTTACTAGTATAACTCACTGAAGGCTTAGCTGATGGTTACCATTGTTTATCAATAAAATTAAGCTATGTACATTAGTGTTTTTTAGACATAATTTATTGAACACTTAATCAACTGCATTATAGTAAAAACACAACTTTTATATGTTCTGGGAAACAAAAAAAAAAATCATGTCACTCACTTCATTGTGTTATCAACCCTATTCAGGTGGTCTGGAAGCAAATCCACAGTATCTGGGAGGTGTGCCTGTATGTATGTATTACTGCAGTTCTACAGATGCATTGCTAGACATTTGCATAGCATTATAAAGTTTTAAAAATCTGCTCGCATTTATTTTATTTATAGAAGACAACTTTTTTCTAATCATTTACTGTTCATTCAAATGCCATTTATATAGCCTTCTTACATACCTAGGGAACATTTCATGCAAAGATGAGTACAATGAAAAACAGAAACAGTATGGCTCTAACAGAAGCAGAAGATATTAAGAAGAGGTGGCAAGAATACACAGAAGAACTATACAAAAAAAAGATCTTAATGACCTGGATAACCACAATGGTATGATCACTCACCTAGAGCGGACATACTGGACAGCAAAGTCAAGGGGCCTTAGGAAGCATCACTGTGAACAAAGCTAGTGGAGGTAATGGAATTACAGCTGAGCTATTTCAAATCCTGAAACATGATGCTGTGAAACTGCTGTGCTCCATATGCTAGCAAATTTGGAAAACTCACCAGAGGCCACAGGACTGGATAAGGCCAGTTTTCATTCTAATCCCAAAGAAGAAAAAATGAAACTGAAGTCGTTCAGTCGTGTCTGACTCTTTGTGACCCCATGAGCTGTAGACTACCAAGCTTCTCTGTCCATGGGATTTTCCAGGTAAGAGTCCCAGAGTAGGTTGTCATTTCCGTCTCCAGGGGATCTTCCTGAATCAGGGATCGAATCCAGGTCTCCCACATTGCGGGCAGACGCTTTACCTCTGAGCCACCAGGGAAGTCCAATCCCAAAGAAAGGCATTGCCAAAGAATGTTCAAACTATCATATAACTGCACTCATCTCACACATTAGCAAAGTAATGCTCAAAATTCTCCAAGCCAGACCTCAACAATACCTGAACCGTGAACTTCCAGATGTCCAAGCTGGTTTAGAAAAGGCAGAGGAACCAGAGAACAAATTGCCAGTGGCCTGTTGGATCATAGAAAAAGCAAGAGAATTCCACAAAAAATCTACATCTGCTCCACTGACTATGCTAAAGCCTTGGTGTGGATGACAACAAACTGCGGAACATTCTTAAAGAGATGGGAATCCAGACCCCCTTACCTGTCTCCTGAATTGTATGCAGGTCAGGAAGCAGTAGTTAGAAATGGACATTAAACAATGGACTGATTCAAAAATGGGAAAGGGGTATGTCAAAGCTATATATTGTCACCCTGCTTATTTAACTTATATGCAGAGTACATCATGACAAATGCTGGACTGGATGAAGTACACACTGTAATCAAGATTGCTGGGAGAAATATCAGTAAGCACATACATGCAGCTGACACCACCCTGTGACAAAAAGCGAAGAACTAAAGAGCCTCTTGATGAAGGTGAAAGAAGAGAGTTAAAAAGCTGACTCAACACTCAACATTCAAAAAACCAAGATCATGTCATCTGGTCCCAAAAATTCATGGCAAACAGATGGGAAAACAATGGAAACAGTGATAGGCTAATTTCTTGGGCTCCAAAATCACTGCAGATGGTGACTGCAGCCCATAAATTAAAAGACTCTTGCCTCGAGGAAGAACAGCTATCACAAACCTATAAACCATAAGCAGAGACATGACTTTGAGACAAAGGTCCATATTGTCAAATCTGTGATTTTTCCAATAGTCATGTATTGATGTGAGAGTTGGACTGTAAAGAAGGCTGAGCACCAAAGAATTGATGCTTTTGAACTGTGGTGTTGGAGAAGACTCTTGAGAGTCCCTTGGCCTACAAGGAGATCCAACCAGTCCATCTTAAAGGAGATCAGTCCTGGGTGTTCATTGGAAGGACTGATGTTGAAGCTGAAACTCCAGTACTTTGGCCACCTCATGCGAAGAGTTCACTCATTGGTAAAGACCCTGATGCTGGGAAGGATTGGGGGCAGAAGAAGGGGGCGACAGAGGATGAGATGGCTGGATGGCATCACTGACTCAGTGGACATGGGTTTGGGTGGACTCCGGGAGTTGGTGATGGACAGGGAAGCCTGGCGTGCTGCAGTTCATGGGATTGCAAAGATTAGGACACGACTAAGCGACTGAGCTGAGCTGAACTGAACTGGAGACTGTTTGCTTTTAGTATAGCTACTACAGTACTTACACTGAAATGTATGGTCTTAATATTTGTTTTTCTATTTCTCCCACTTGTTCTGTGTTTCCTTTTGCATCCCTCTGAGTTAAATATTTTTAAAATTATTGTTTTCTTTTTTTTTACATTTTAGTTATTCAGTATTTAAAATCTATCCATTTTATAGTTATGCCAGAGATTATAGCATAGGTCTTTGACCTAGAAAAAAGTACTTTAATTAAATATATAATTTCCTATATAATGGTAGGCCCTTAAAACACATACTTTCATTGCTTATATTTCAGAGTTAAATTTTTAGCTTATTTTAATTCTACAGATACATACCAATAATATGTTAGCATGCCTTCAAGGGTTGATAAGATTTACCAAGATATTTACTGTTATCTTTGAACTTGATACATTTCTACATCTCTGTGCTTTTGTCTGAAATTATTATTGTTCTAATGCCTAAAGAGGTTTTTGACTATTTGTTTTAACATGGGTATGTATACTGTTGATGAATTTCTTCTGTCTACCTCTCATTTTTTTCCTAAACTATTCATTTCAATTTCATTTTAAGCATATTTAAATGCATGTAAAGTTCTATGATTGCAGTTTTTATTTTTAGCACTTTTGTTTTCTGGCTTCCATTATAGTGGCATTTTTATTATTGCTGTTTGGAAGGTAAAGTGTATTTTTCTAGATGATTTTATCCTTTCTTTGGCTTTTGGTTTGATGTGCTTTTATATAGAATTTTCTTTTTCTATTTTTCCTTCTTGTGGTTCATAACTATGGTTATTTGAAACCATCTGATTCAGGATCTCTTTAAATATTGCTTCTCCCCATTTCTCTTATTTACTTTTAAGAGTCCATTTATTTATATGCTGATGTTTCATCATATACCTTATATATCCTTATTGGCTATATTTCCATTGTTTATCTTCAGTTCAGTTCAGTTCATTTGCTCAGCTGTGCCTGACTCTTTGTGACCACAAGTCCAGGTTTCCTTGCTTCATTATGAATATTTTCATCTGACTCATATTTCATTTCACTTATCCTCTTTTTAGCTGTATTGAATCATTTGCTAACCATCTAATGACACTAGATTTCAATGACTGTATCTTTCAATCTATTCAATTTTGTGTTATATATTTTTAATTCTCTGATGGATTGTCCATCTTGCCATGTAATTTCTTAAAGATATAAGTTACAGTGAGGTTAAAGCCCATGTGTTGTAATTCTATATCTGACTCTCCTTTGGTTTTGTTTGTATATCTGTTTTTTTTTATTGTTGTTGTTGTTTATTTATTTATTTATTCGGTTCTCTCTCGTGGTGTACCTGTTAATGTGAATTAAATTGAAGCTGTAGATTTCATTAATTTCCTACAGAAAGGCTTAACTTTTTGTCATTTATTTATTTTTTTATTGAAGGATAATGGCTTTATAGAATTTTGCTGTTCTTTGTCAAACCTCAACATGAATCAGCCATTAGTATACATATATCCCCTCCCTTTTGAACCTCCCTCCCAACTCCCTCCCCATCCCACCCGTCCAGGCTGACACAAAGCTCCTATTTGAGTTTCCTGAGACATATAGCAAATCCCATTGGCTGTCTATTTTATATATGGTAGTGTAAGTTTGCTTGTTACTCTTTCCATAAATCTCACCCTCTCCTCCATCTCCCCATGTTCGTAAATTTATCCTCTATGTTTTTTTCTCCATTGTTGCCTTGTAAATAAATTATTCAATACCAGTTTTCTAGATTCGGTATATATGTGTTAGAATATGGTATTTATCTTTCTCTTTATGACTCACTTCACTCTGAATAATATGTTCTAGGTTCATCCACCTCATTAGAACTGACTCTAATGTGTTCCTTTTTATGGTTGAGTGATATCCCATTGTGTATTTGTACCACACTTCTTTATCCATTCATCTGCTGATGGACATCTAGGTTACCTCCATGTTTTAGCTATTGTAAATAGTGCTACAATGAACAATGGGCTACATGTGTTTTTTCAATTTTGGTTTCCTCAGGGTATATGCCTAGGGGTGGGATTTCTGGGCCATAGGGTGGTTTTAATCCTAGTTTTTTAAGGAATCTCCATAACTTCTTCCACAGTGGCTGTATCAATTTACATTCCCACCAACAGTGCAAGAGCATTCCCTTTTCTCCATACTCTCTCCAGCATCTATTGCTTATAGACATTTTGATGAGGGCCATTCTAACTGGTATAAGGTGATATCTCATTGTAGTTTTGAATTTCATTTCTCTAATAATGAGCGATGTTGAGCATGTTTTCATGTGTTTTTTAGCCATCTGTATGTCTTTGAAGAAACATGTTTACGTATTTTTCCCACTTTTTGATTGGCTTATTTTTCTGGTATTGTATTCTGGAGTTGTATGAGTTGCTTTTATATTTTGGAAATTAATCCTTTGTCAGTTGTTTCATTTGCTATTATTTTCTCCCATTCTGATGGTTGTCTTTTCACCTTGTTTATAGTTTCTTTGCTATGCAAAAGCTTTTAAGTTTAATCAGGCCCCACCTGCTTACTTTTGCTTTTATTTCTGTTACTCTACGAGGTAGGTCACAGAGGATCTTGTTTTGGTTTATGTCATCGAGTGCTCTGCCTATGTTTTCCTCTAAGAGTTTTATAGTTTCTGGTCTTACATGTAAGTCTTTAATCCATTTTGAGTTTATGTTTGTGTATGGTTTTAGGAAGTGTTCTAATTTCATTCTTTCGCATGCAGCTATACAGTTTTCCCAGCACCATTTACTGAAGAGGTTGTCTTTGCCCCATTGTATATTCTTACCTCCTTTGTCAAAAAAAAGGTATCCACAGGTGCTTGGGTTTATTTCTGGGCTTTCTATGTTTGTCCATTGGTCTGTATTTCTGTTTTTGTGCTAGTACCATACTGTCTTGATGACTGTAGCTTTATAGTATAATCTAAAATCAGGAAACTTGATTCCTCCAGCTCCATTCTTCTTTCTCAAGACTGCTTTGGCTATTTGGAGTCTTTTGTGTTTCCATATGACTTGGTAAAATTTTTGTTCTAGTTCTGTGAAAAACGCCACTGCTAATTTGATAGGGATCACCCTAAATCTGTAGATTGCATTTGTTAGTCTAGTCATTTTCACAATATTGATTCTTCCTTCCCAGAAACATGGAATCTCTCTCCATCTGTTTATATTGTCTTTGATTTCTTTCATCAGTCTTATACTTTTCTGTTTACAGTTCTTTTGTCTCCTTAGGTAAGTTTACTCCAGATATTTAATTATTTTTTGTTGCAGTGGTGAAAGGGATTGATTTCTTAATTGCCCTTTCTGATTTTTCATTGTTAGGATATAGAAATGCAAGTGATTTCTGTGTATTGATTTTGTATCCTGCAACTTTTCTAAATTTTCTGATTAGCTCTAATAATTTTTTGATACTATCTTTAGGGTTTTCTGTGTACAGTATCATGTAATCTGCAAACAGCGAGAGCTTTACTTCTTTTCTGATCTGGATTCCTTTTATTTCTTTTTCTTCTCTGATTGCTGTAGCTAGGACTTCTAGAATTATGTTGAATAATAGTGGCAAAAGTGGACACCTTTGTCTTGTTCTTGATCTAAGGGGAAATGCTTTCAGTTTTTCACCATTGAGAATAATGTTTCTTGTAGGCTTGCAAATATGGGCTTTACTATGTTGAGATAGGTTCCTTCTATGCACATTTTTTTGAAGAGTTTCAATCATAAATGAGTGCTGAATTTGTTAAGGGCTTTTTCTGCATCTGTTGAGATGATCATATGGTTTTTATCTTTCAATTTGTTAATTTGGTATTTTGCATTGTTTGATTTCCTTCTACTGAAGAATTCTTGCATCCCTGGAATAAACCCAACTTGATCATGTTGTATGAGCTTTTTGATGCATTGGTGAATTCTGTTTGCTAAAATTTTTTGAAGATTTTTTCATTTATGTTCATCAGTGATATTGGCCTATGAAGTTTTATTTTTTTGTGTTGTCTTTGTCTGATTTGATATCAGGGTGATGGTGGCCTTGTAGAATGAGTTTGGAAGTGTTCCTTCCTCTGCAGTTTTTTGAAAGAGTTTTAGAATAGGCATTAGCTCTTCTTTAAATGTTTGATAGAATTCTCCTGTAAAGCCATCTGGTCCTGGGCTTTTGTTTTGGGGGAGATTTTTTATCACAGCTTCAATTTCAGTGCTTGTAATTGAGTTGTTCATAATTTTCTATTTCTTCTTGGTTCAGTCTTGGAAGACTAAACTTTTCTAAGAATATGTCCATTTCCTCCAAGTATCTATTATATTGCTATATAGTTGTTCATAATAGCCTCTTATAATCCTTCATGTTTCTGCACTGTCTGTTGTAACCTCTAGTTTTTAATTTCTAATTTTGTTGATTTGATTGTTTTCTTTTTTACTTGATGAGTCTGGCTAATGTTTTGTCAATTTTGTTTATCTTCTCAAAGAACCAGCTTTTAGTTTTATTAATCTTTACTATTGTTTCTGTCATTTATTTCTGCTCAGATGTTAATGATTTCTTTCCTTCTACAAATTTTGGGGTTTTTTCTGTTCTACTTTTCCAGTTGTTTTAGGTGTAATGTTAGGCTGCCTATTCGATGTTTTTGTTGTTTCTTAAGGTAT
The DNA here is from genome assembly GCA_007570785.1 of Antilocapra americana. Lineage (NCBI taxonomy): Eukaryota > Metazoa > Chordata > Mammalia > Artiodactyla > Antilocapridae > Antilocapra > Antilocapra americana. Next base: position 8,325,894 of record ML662438.1, read on the forward strand.
GATTGTATTGCTATAAACTTCACTCTTAGGAATGCTTTTGCTGCATCCCATAGGTTTTGACTTGTCATGTTTTCATTGTCATTTGTTTCTAGAAATTGTTTGATTTGCCTTTTGATTTCTTCAATAACCTGTTTGTTATTTAGAAATGTGTTGTTTAATCTCCATGCATTTGTGTTTCTTACAGTTTTTTATTGTAATTGATATCTAGTCTCATAGAGTTGTGGTCAGAGAAGATGCTTGATATGATTTCCATTTTCTTAAATTTGCTAAAGTTTGATGTGTGACCCAAGATATGGTCTATCCTGAAGAATGTTCCAGGTGCACTTGAAAAGAAGGTGTATTCTTCTGCATTTGGATGGAATGTCCTAACAATATCAGTGAGATCCATCTCATCTAATATATCATTTAAGACTTGTGTTTCCTTATTACTTTTCTGTTTTGATGATCTGTCCATTGGTGTGAGTGGGTTGTTAAAGTCTCCTACTATTATTGTGTTACTGTCAATTTCTCCTTTTATGTCTGTGTTTGTCTTAATTATTGAGGTGCTCATATGTGGGGTGCATAGGTAAGGCTTCACTTTTTTAACCAGTAAAATCTAGGCATTTCACCTCAGTTTATTAAGGGATTGGTATGATTCCAAGTTGTATGCCAATCACTGGGAACCTAATGGGATTACCAATGGAAGAAAAGCCATAAGTTTCTCTAAGACTTATCTTCCTTAAAGTATTTGAATTAAAATATTATTCTCTTAGTATCACTGCTGATAACTCTGCATAAGATCTCTCATTCTTAGCCACTGCTTACTTCTCAAATTCTCAGCTCTTACTTTCAGATTTGCAAATGACTCTTTAAGGGAACACTGTATTTTTCTCTCTCTTCTCCACTACCACTACCCTCAATACTTCTGACATCAGATGTTTGAGAAACTTGTGCAGAGAAAACAATTCTCCAGTTCTCTATAGACACCAACAAAGTGTTCTATAATTCAGTTAACTGTTAACTGAACACCATGTAGGAAGCATCAGAAAATATGTTCTCTTGTTGAGTAAATTGCAAAATATAATCTTTGCTTCGGTCTTGCTTTAAAAAAAATGATGTGTTTTAGATTTCTCCTAAGTGAGAACTGATGAGCTATAAAAACTAACTTGTTTCTCATAAATTACCATTTCATGGGGGAAAAAAAACATAAAATAAACTGGCTGTCAGAGCATTAGTGTTCCCATATAAGCTCTGCTACTTACTATATTATCTTGGATAAGTCATTTTTATTTTCTTCATCTCCTTTAACTCATTATGCTAATTATGCTCTAAGATTTTCTAATTGTATCATTTTATGATTAAATTAAAAAGGAAAAATGCATGTATTTTAGTCTGCCATATCAAGGCATATTAAATGAGTCTGTCAGTGTTAAGATGCACTCTAATGGGGTTATTTTTTCAGCTGGGAGACTCTTGTAAAGTGCAGAGTATTTTAACAAAGTTTGATTTGTGTTTCCATATAGCTAAAATATGTAGTTTAGGAAAAAATATAAATTATTAATAATTGCAACCTATTTTTAAGAAAATAGCTTTAATGAAAGCTAGTGGTCTTACTAAATCTGTTACTCTCTTATAACTCCTGCTCCTCATACTCTTAAAGCCTATATGTCAGGCATTAAAGTGACGTCACTGTATCTGACCCAGGAGCTACTTTCTCAGGAACATGGAATTCAAGGATGCCTCTTAAATCTTATTTTCTTTCTCTTGCAGTTATTATTATTATTATCTAGGAATACTCAGGCACCAACATTATGTTATAGTATCTTAAAGGATATAATATTTATTTTAAAAATTGAGATCCCTTTTGGTAGTAGCTTATTATGCTTTTGTTCTCTATTTGAGAGGGATTAAGATAATCATCTTGAGTTGACTTTCTGATTTGGGTCAGTAGAATAGCTACACTATTCCTTTTCACCTTAATAATTTGTTAGTGCATTAATATATTACCATTTGAAACCTAGAGGAAAGAAATAACAATAATTTATCTTGGTGTGCAGTTGGGCATTTTGTATACATTTATTTCATTTAATTCTTATAATTTTTTAACAAATGGGGAGTAACATTATCTTCACTTTATAGATGAGAAAACTGAGGTCCAATCAGATTCACTACTTGAGTCAAGTACTCAGAGAATATGTAGTGAATTGGATAAGAATATATGCCTGCTCAGTTTCAAAGCTAAGATATTTCCACTATACTGGGAATTCTAGCTACACATAAAAATCACCTGCATAACTTTTAAAATATCAATGATGTGAATGTTCAGAACCAATGAGAATCACTAAAATACCCTATTCTTCAAAATTTTTGAAATATTTATTTAAAAATAATTCAAAGATGCATAAATCAAATCCAAAATATTGTCAAGTGTGTTATTCTCTAGAAGAATACTTTGTTGATAGCAGATGTTTCACTATTAGTTATATCTGTATGACCAAGAAAAAATAATAATGTGTTATTAGTACTGTACCCAGATGTCAAGGATGACTATTTCTAATTCTAGGCAAAAGATTTTTAATATTTTTTGCTAGTCATTTGAAAGCAAGCTAATGCCTAACAATATAAATTACCTGTGTACAACTTCCCTGGTGGCTTAGATGGTAAAGAACCTGCCTACAATGTGGGAAACCCGGGTTTGATCCCCAGGTTGGAAAGATCCCCTGGAGAAGGAAATAGCAGGCCACTACATATTCTTGCCTGGAGAATCCCAAGGACAGAGGAGCCTGGAGGGCTATAGTCCCTAGCATTGCAAAGAGTCAGACATGACTGAAGCAATTGAGCATGCATGCACTACCATTTTAAAGATAGGAATTGGTTTTTGGTTCAGGGATAATTTAAAGCAAACTCAGTTTACAAAGGATTCTATGCACAAAATTACTTTGAGACATTCATGTTCGTGATTAATTTTTAAGAATCAAAGGATAAACTTAAAATAACGAGGTTATGAATATGATAAAAAATAGTCTTTGGGGTTGCAAAACAGTCGACATGACTTGGCAGCTGAACGACAATATTATTTTACTGAATCTTAGTGTTTAGGGCTTCCCTCATAGCTCAGTTGGTAAAGAATCTGCCTGCAGTGCAGGAGACCCCAGTTCGATTCCTAGATCAGGAAGATCCCTTGGAGAAGGGATAGGCTATCCACTCCAGTATTCTTGGGTTTCCCTTGTGGCTCAGCTGGTAAAGAATCCACCTGCAATGTGGGAGATCTGGGTTTGATCCCTGGGTTGGGACGATCCCGTGAAGGAGGGAATGGCTACTCACTCTAGTATTCTGGCCTGGAGAAGTCCATTGACTATATAGTGCATGGAGTCACAAAGAGTCAGACCCAACTGAGCGACTTTCAGTGTCATGGTTAGAGGATCTTGACAAGATTATTATTAATAAGTTTTCCCATTGAAAGTGAGTGTTGACAAATTCATGTCCATTTTCAGTGAGTTTATTTTTTTAATTTCTGTTGTTTGTTTAGTAAAATACCATCCAGTTCAATTTTATTGAATGCCTACTAATTTTAAGTACTGTGTTAGGATACCGTATGGCTACAATCAATAGTGTGGTTTCTAACAGGATAGTAGGGAGGAAAAACAGAAAACAAATGCTTATGAGTCAAAAAAAAAATACTTATGTGTCATGTATATAGTGTATTTTCTGAGATTTGGAACACATAATGGTAATCTAGGGCGGTAGAGATTCTGAGTACTTAAACCTGCTGAGCCATGAGAGATGAGAGCAGAGGAATTCCAACTGATGAAAATACCATTATAAAGGTTCCAAGGCAAGATATCTAGGAGGCAGTGGTGTATTAGCTTCCTACTGCTGTTGTAACAAATTACTATAAACTTGGTAGCTTAAAATAATTCACTGTTTCAGAGTCTTGTAAATCAGAAGTTTGGGGTGGAGATTTTGTCTGATTTCTTTGATGCAGGTCTCACCAGGAAAAAGTCAAGGTGTCAGCAACAAGGGCTCTTATCTGTAGGCTCTGAGGGAGAGGAGGATGGAAGGAGGGAATTGGTTTCCAAGCTCATTCAAGTTGGTGGCAGAATTCATTTCTTTATGGTCTTAGAGTTAAAGTTTCCACTTCCTTGTTGTCCTCTCTCAGCAACTTAATGTCTCTTGCATTCCCTGCCATGTTGCTCCCTCCAATAACACGTGGTTTGTCTCACCATCATGTCTCTCTAACTTCCTCTAACTTCTCTTTCTGCATTGTTTCCTCTGAGCTCTCTCTCTCTCTCTCTTTTTTACCTTCACCTGAGAAAAAGCTCTGCTCTTCAAAGCCCATGTGGTTATATCAAGCCTACCCAAGTAGTTCAGGAAAATCACTATATCATAAAGTCACTGGTTAAGGCATACATTTTTTTATTCTTCTGTGCCTTATTGTACTTCACAGATTTTTTAAAAAAATACAAATTGGACATTTTGGACCATCCTGTATCTAGCATGTCTCTCAGAATCTTTTCTTTTTTCCAATGGCATTTGCTCATTTCATGTCTCCGTATCCCAGTTTGGTAATTCTCAAAATATTTCAGAGTTTTTCATTATTATCATATTAGGTGATCAGTGATCTTTGATAGTACTACTATAGTTCACTGAAGGCTCAGAATGCTTGTTAACACTTTCAGCTATAAAATATTTCAAAATAAGATATGTTCATTGTGTTTCTTTAGGCATGATGCTGTTGCACACTTTATAGACTATAGTATAGTGTAAACATAACTTTTACATACACTGGGAAGCAAACAAACAAAAAATTGTGTGGCTTTCTTTATAGCAGTGGTCTGGGACCAAAACCACAACGTTTCTGACATACGGTTGTAATAATTTTAATTACATTGGAAAAGTCTGTTTTTTCCCAGGTGATGTAACATCTTCAGGCTTGACACCATAGGCATAGATCATGGGGCCAACATTCTTCCTACCACCACAGGAAATTTCACTACACCTGAAGAAGACAAGAAACATAGAAGTTAAGTCATTTTTGCATCATATATTTGGATGCTGAAATCAGTCAAATAATGACAGGGTTATAGTGAGAGAAAACCTGATGTCAAATACAAAAGCCTCCAATAAATAAAGGGCAGTTACATGGAGGCTCACAGTGAAGAGACACAAGACTGGGTTGAGTGCAGCATGAGCTTCAAAGACTGTAAGGAATCTGCAGACTCTGGAGGGGTGATCTTTGGGAAGCCTCCCAGGAATGCCCCTCAAATGCTGAAGACAGAGACAGCTCCAGCTGAGAAAGCTCACAGGAGTCCAAGTACTTGGGAGAGGGTCAGGTTTTAGAAAGGTCAGATGTTGAACTGAGTGTTCCCACAAACAGTTTATGATGTTGATCACTCATTATCAGAGAAATGCAAATCAAAACCACAATGAGGTACCACTTTACACCAGTTAGAATGGCTGCCATCCAAAAATCTACAAGCAATAAATGCTGGAGAGGATGTGGAGAAAAGGGAACCCTCTTACACTGTTGGTGGGAATGCAAACTAGTACAGCCACTATGGAAAACAGTGTGGAGGTTCCTTAAAAAGCTGCAAATAGACCTGCCATATGACCCGGCAATCCCACTGCTGGGCATATACACAGAGGAAACCAGAATTGAAAGAGCCACGTGTACCCCAATGTTCATTGCTGCATTGTTTACAATAGCTAAGACATGGAAACAACCTAGATGCCCATCAACTGATGAATGGATAAGAAAGCTGTGGTACATATACACAATGAAATATTACTCAGCATTAAAAAAAAAAATTCATTTGAAGCAATTCTACTCAGATGGACGAAACTGGAGCCCATTATCCAGAGTGAAGTAAGCCAGAAGCAAAAACAACAATACAGTATATTAACGCATATATATGGAATTTAGAAAGACAGTAACGAGAACCCTACATGGGAGACAACAAAAGGAACGCAGATGTATAGAATAGACTCGTGGACTTCGTGGATGAGGGTAAGGGTGGGATGATATGGGAGAAGGGCATTGAAGCATGTTAATTGTCATGTGTCTAATCAATCGCCAGCCCAGGATTGATGCTCGGGACTGGTGCAGCGAGATTTCCCGGGGGGGAGGGAGGAGGGAGGGGGGTTCCGGAGGGGAAGCATATGTAAACCCATGGTGATATCATGACATTGTATGGCAAAAACAAGTAAAAAATAATAATAATAAAAAAAAGTTTATGATGTTGAGGAGTTCATTTACAATGAAACAGGCTCTCTAGGGATAACACAGAAAATTGGGGAGAGAAGGGAACCATCAGGGGAATGAATGAACAGAGAATATGAATTTCATCATGGAGATGGGAACATTGGAGAAAGATGGCAGGTGAAGGTAAAGTGAATTCAGTTTACGACAGAAATCCTAAGAAAATCTAATGTATGTATACTAATCCTTAGGAAATAGATACATTCCTTTCTGTAGTTATCAAGTGATCTGCAGAGGAAGTCCAGGAGCTGAAAACTTCATGGTCTTCAGCAGTGGGTGGTAGAGTTGATACTGAGCACTTTGGCGGCTTTGAGGTCTAGGAAGAGCATATATGATCCAAATCAGCCATGCGTTTCCCTCATTATTTGTTATGTCTTCTGAGAGTCAGTACATCTTAATGGTTAGGAACACACACTGTGGCAGCAGGGTATGTGAGTTCCAATCTTAGCCTTGTAATCATGGACAAAGTACTTCATTTGTGTGCCTCACATTTTTCAGCTGCAAAGTAGAAATAATGATGATAGTGACCATTTCATTATATAGTTGTAAAGATTAAATGAATACATGGCTATGATAAGCATTTGTAACTGTTAGCTCTCATTATTTAATGGTCACTTATACAATGTTTACATGCTTTTATAAAATTTAAATATTATAGAACATGCAAGGAAAATCAACGTCTTTTCATACTGGAAATCTATGCTAAACTTGATTTTTTTGTGCATGTCATTTTGATTCAATTGTGCTGCCCAAGAATTACAATGTTAACCTCAGGAAGATATGTATTATTGCCTCTGTGTTCTGGCCAAGCTGCTTCAACACAGCTGATGGGAAAATAAGTAACAGTTTAAGTGATTCTGGTAGATCTAAAGATGTCAATCTGAGTAAAGTAAACTTGCCTGATGGATTATTTTTTCTTTAATAAAAAGAGCCACAGTGTTCAAGAAAATACTCTTGGGAGACGTATTTGTCATTAAAAACAAAGGGGATCAAATGATTTTCTAGTATAGTAGTCACACTGGATATTTACTGTCACCTATAGGGAGGCAGAAGAAATATACTGTCACTTCTGTTATTGGAAAACTGTCCATCTTTTCCCTAGCTCTCACCTCTAAGCACCATCCCATGGGGAATTACCCTTGTACAACTCAATTTGCAGCAGAGTAAAAAGTTTTTAAGATAAGAAAGCATTTCCTAAAAGGTTAGCCTATTGTCATTTAGGATTGCCACATAGTTCAAATTATACAAACGACAATTTGAAACCTCCTAAATGTTCATTTTAATGCTGTGTTAGTTGAATATGTTATAGAATGCATTCTAACTTATTATTTTACAAAGAGAATATTATAAATGTATTAGAGTTTAGATCCTGAATCTGATAAAAGGAAGGAATGATTTCATAAAGATGTAAAAATACATATTTTTAAGAGATGTGAGATGAAATGTGTTTTCAAATATATCTTGATTAAAATAGTTCATTTCAGTAGATTCAAAGCTTTCAAAGAATATTGATAACAGATACTAATTAATTGTTTGGTAAGTGTGATTTTAGCAATTGTTTTTTAGATCAACTTTTTCTATTCATAGCTGTAAAATTAATACCATCCTTTCAGCATATTTTGATTGGACTCTGGGTTATTTTTCTTAAAACTGATACATATAAGGCCCTTGTTTAGGCATTTTATGAGATGTAAAAATTATTCAATTTAGTTCCTACCTAAAGTTACTAATGAAACTAAAAAGGTGGATTATATACACACATTAACTATTGTGTAAGTACAGTATAATAAGAACCATTGGGAAATGCAAAGCAGAATAAATTGTAAAAAGAGAGGGATTACCAGAGGTTTAACAATCAAAACTTCCTTTTTATATTGCAGATAGACAATGGAAATATTAAGTGGAAAAATCAGGTAGAGAATGTATAATATAATCTCAAAATAGAAAACTCTAATAAGGCACATTTTTATGAATACATATATACAAATAAAAAATACTGGAAGAAAATGTCTTAAAATACAGTGACTTATGGTTTTAGGCATCCCCTACTAGTATTTTGTTTACAATGTGTTCTCAAGATAAGTGTGTGAAGAAAGTGAGAAAGGGCATCGCTAAGTAAAAATGTGATGTTCCCTTGAGTCTAGATTCAGCCTGACTTCATGGAAACTGAAGGAAAGTTTGTTGCATGACTTTCACCATAGTTGTTCCCACCTTGAGACAAAGGGACTGGCCTCTTGTACGTGCTTCTATTAGTTATTGACTTTGGGGAAGAAGACTGTAATCTCTTAGGTGAAGCAGCTTCCTGTAGCAAAGGGAAATTCTCCAAAGGAATCAACTGTGAATCTTTAGCAGGCAACACTCATAGCAACTGGATTTAATAAAGGAAATACAGACAGGCACCAAATGTTTTCAGTGTACTTTATTGAGCTAGCAAGAGTATAGCCATATTTATACACACACACACACACACACACACACACACACACACACACACACACACACACACACACAGTCTTCTTTATCCAAGAAGATGTCAATATTTCTGGAGGCAACAGTATATCAATATTTATGTATAATGGGTGATGTGGTAAAGTAATGTATCCATTTAAGTTCAGTTGCTCAATCGTGTCCAACCCTTTGTGACCCCATTGCAGCACTCCAGGCCTCCCTGTCCAACACCAACTCCTGGAGCCCACCCAAACTCATGTCCATTGAGTCAGTGATGCCATCCAACCATCTCATCCTCTGTCGTCCCCTTCTCCTCCTGCCCTCAATGTTTCCCAGCATCAGGGTCTTTTCCAATGAATCAGCTCTTTGCATCAGGTGGCCAAATTAGTGGAGTTTCAGCTGTAACATCAGTCCTTCCAATGAACACTCAGGACTGATCTCCTTTAGGATGGACTGGTTGGATCTCCTTGCCGTCCAAGGGACTCTCAAGCGTCTTCTCCAACACCACAGTTCAAAACCATCAATTCTTTGGTGCTCAGCTTTCTTTATAGTCCAACTCTCACATCCATATATGACTGCTAGAAAAACCATATCCTTGACTAGATGGACCTTTATTGGCAAAGTAATGTTTCTGCTTTTTAATATGCTATCTAGGTTGGTTATAACCTTCCTTCCAAAGAGTAAGGGTCTTTGAATTTCATGGCTGCAGTCACCATCTGCAGTGACCTGGGAGACCAAAAAAATAAAGTCTGTCACTTTTTCCACTGTTTGCTCAGCTATTTGCTATGAAATGATGGGACCAGATGCCATGATCTCAGTTTTCTGAATGTTGAGCTTTAAGCCAAACTTTTCACTCTCTTCTTTCACTTCATCAAGAGGCTCTTTAGTTCTTCTCCACTTTCTGCCATAAGGGTGGTGTCATCTGCATATCTCAGGTTTCTCCCAGCAATCTTGATTCCAGCTTGTGCTTCTTCCAGCCCAGCATTTCTCATGATGTACTCTGCATGTAAGTTAAATAAGCAGGGTGACAATATACAGCCTTGATGGACTTCTTTTCCTATCTGGAACCAGTCTGTTGTTCCATGTCCAGTTCTACTTGTTGCTTCCTGACCTGCATACAGGTTTCTCAAGAGGCAGGTCAGGTGGTCTGGTATTCCCACATCTTTCAGAATTTTCCACAGTTCATTGTGATCCACACAGTCAAAGTAATATATATTCAACCATTATACGATGGAGAACGCTCGACTATTTCTACTTCTGCTTACATATTTTTGAAGTGCATGAAGCAAAAAACTATGTATTTTTACCTTAAAAGTTTAAACCTCATTCCTCTGAAAAATTAATTTTTATGGATATCATACACCTCTGGGTTGGTATGTATGTCCACATACCTTCACCTGTTTTATGACATGTGTAGTAATATCTTATTTCTCCAGTTGCCACATATCTCCAAAGTCAAACTAACTAAAATATGATGTGAATCATTCATTATTCTCTGAAAACTGTTAATGAGCTCCCAAGAGTCACAGTAAGTGGCACAAAATATTGTGCTGGCTGAGACAATGCCACCTTTCTATTGGAAATATATGCTTATAAACAAAATATTTTCAACCCCAGAAATCCTTAAAGGTAGCAGAGAAGGAAGATGCTTTTATGATTGAATAAGGACTGCAAGGAGATCAAGCCAGTCAATCCTAAAGAAAATGAATGCTGAATATTCATTGGAAGGACTGATGCTGAAGCTCTAATACTTTGGCCACCTGATGTGAAGAGCTGACTCATTGGAAAAGACCCTGATGCTGGGAAAGATTGAAAGCAAAAGGAGAAGAGCATGGCAGAGCATGAAATGGTCAAATAGTATCACCAACTCAATGGACATGAATTTGAGCAAACTCTGGGAGACAATGAAGGACAGGGTGTGATAGTGAAGACTGGTATGCTGTGTAGTCCATGGGATCATAAAGTCAGACATGACAGCAACTGAACAATAGCAAAGCATTAAATTAGGGTGTGGTGGGTATTACAGGCAACTCATCAAGTGATAGCAAAGACAGAAAACTCACCCTTTTCGTATAAGTAACTGAATTCAACCCCCTGCATACGTGTTCTCAGTATATATGATAACTAGTCCTCAAGTAGAGAGAACTTGACAGCATCATTTGTCACAGGTAACTCATCGTAAATTTACCTGGTAATTGGGATGACCATCTTTGCTAATTGGTTAGCTTTATCTGGGGAGAAACAACCTTCTCATCTTTTGAGATCTTCATCTATCTTCTATATCTTTTGTCAGAAGAGAGTTTTGCCTCTTGGAGCAAGGTGCCCCAAAAGTTGAACCTCACTCCCACAGGAACTGGGAGATGGGGGTGCTGGTTCCCTTGATGATGTCCCTTGATCTAAAAGCTGAAAAGAGGCCCATCTAGGTTTCAAAATGATCCATATATTTCAAAGAGAGGAAAAGTACTTCAAGTTTTCCAAAGTAAATGCTTTAAGAAAATCAAAAGGAAGGAAATAGTTTCTATTAGTTTTGACAGGGAGAATTAAACCTCTTATCTTGAATTTTAATTTTTATTTAATGCAGTACTCATGTTGGAGTTCCTTAACCTCAGGGGAATCATTTACTCTTATTTCTAACACAGTTACAAAGTTTCAAAATCCGCAGCTTATCTGTTATCTAGGATGCAGGCTTTTTGTTAGAGGCAGACCCCTGCTGCCTACAGCATGATGAAGGGAGAGTTGTCAAGTCTGACAGTGACTGAAAAGAGAATACTTATAAAAAGCGCATGGAGAAGAATGACAAGGAAGACAGGAGGAGGGGCAGGGTAGGAAAAAGGAAGCAGTCAGGAGCCTTTTCTGGTGGGATAGACAGTCCTGCAGCCATGGAAACCCCTGAGGGCATCAGTTCATCACCACCCAAAATTATAAAGACCTTTAAGATCATTTATGATCTCTAAGACTTCCCTGATAGCTCAGATGGTAAAGCATCTTCCTACAATGCGGAAGACCAGGGTTCAGTCCCTGGGATGGGGAGATCCTCTGGAGAGGGAAATGGCAACCCACTCCAGTGCTCTTGCCTGGAAAATCCCATGGATGGAGGAGCCTGGTAGGCTATAGTCCATGGGGTCTCTAAGAGTTGGACATAAATGAGCGACATCACTTTAATGATCTCTAAATTGTTTAACACTTTCAATCCACAGTCCATCTCAAGTCTGCCTTGAGGTCACATTCTTGATATCATGGAAGATGCCAGTTGATCGTATCTCTTTCACATTTCTCTCCTGTTCCCATAGCCTATGAGGAAATAGGTACAATGTCTGTAAGCAAGTGGTTGGTCTTTTATAAGTATATTAGGGTTTTGTACAAATTGTTGTGTATGTGGGTAAGACACCCCTAGGAAGCTTCAGAGAAGCCTAACCCAGGATGAAGGGAAAGAGTAATTGCTTAAGTACATGTATAAGCAAAATGTTTTTGTCCTAAAGTTATTATGGCTATTTTTCAGTGAGTGGTTTAGTAAGTGTAGCATATACTTAACAAACATCAATTCAGTCTCTGAAACGAGACTGCCTAGGTTAAAATCCAATCTCTCCCATGTGTGTAACCTTGAGAAAATTATTTCAACCTCTATCACAGTTTTCTCACTTTAAAATGTGAGTATTTATAGTATTTACCTCATAGGATTGTTATGAGTATTAAATGAGTTTTCAGCTAGAGAACCTGTCAAAACAAATCTACAAATATAAGCTATTCTTTAGAAACTATTACTTATAGTACAAGTCTTACTTCAACCTGGAAACAACCTGTGCTTTTATTTAAAGAAGAAAAAAAGACAAGTAATGATATTTCTTAGATCTCCTAACCAAAATGCATGTTTTTATCACATATGGAGAGTGCGTTCTCTAAATATGTGAGAAAAATAATATTATGTTGATATATCATCATATATTCAATAAGTGTCTCTTGTAAGCTAATTATATCTGTGCTTTTTTTTAGCTTCACAAAATATTAATTTGAAATCATATTGGAATTGTTTTAGCTTAATTATGTTGGTTTCTGGCTTCCCTGGTAGCTCAGCTGGTAAAGAATCCACCTGCAACGCCTGAGACCTAGGTTTGATCCCTGGGTAGGGAAGATCCCCTGGAGGAGGGCATGGCCACCGACTCCAGTATTCTTGCTTGGAGAATCCCCATGGACAGAGTAGCCTGGTGGGTTGCAGTCCATGGGGTCACAAAGAGTCAGACACAAGTGAGCAACTATGCACAGCACAGCACACATGTTTGTCTCAATTTTATGATTTCAGGTGTTACTATGGATCTTATAGTCGGACCATTTTTTTTGTCATTCATTGATATGTATTTTGATGTTAATGATATATTTAAAAATTTTTGTGTTAATACAGATAATCAAATTCATTTTTATTTATGTTTCTATCTTGCATGGCAGCCCATGTTTATTTATGGACTAAATTGAGAAGTGAGAACTGCGCAAACTTCACAGAACTCAGGAAAATTGTAAATTTTTAGAAGTATTTTTGGTATTGCAATCTTGGGAAATAAAATAAAGGGTAGGAATGTCAAAATATTTACAGTTTTCAAATTTTTCCTTAAGAAAGTAAAACTTGTCCACCCTGGATGACACTAGATTGAGTCAAAATAAATTATTCATTTCTAACATTTATACATTTCACCAAACTGCCGATGCTAAAAGCTCTTGAACAAATGTGAAGCAAGCTTTCCCCTATTTCTTTGACATTCCAACACTAATGTCAGTTAGCCTGCAAGAATGACATCCTCACTTTTACTTGGCAAACTCGGAGTAGGTAAATCATCTTGGAGATTACATGTATGTATATACATATGTATGATTATTAATATTCTTCCATTTATATATATATATATATGTGTGTGTGTGTGTGTGTACACATACACACACATATATAAATGCTTTCCAGAATGGGTTTAGAAGCAAATCTACCTTATACTTTAAATTCTGATAATTCTATTTCTATTGAATTCACCATAAATTGTGTCTGTGCTTAAAAGAACAGACATTAGACTTAAAAATGTGTCATCAGCTTAATTAGACCTTTTCACATCTTGAAAAATATATATATATATATTTCTGTGTGTAGAATAAAAACAAGTGCTTTTGACCAGATTACAGTATATACATGAATTGGTGAATGGCGTTTTCTTTCTTCTTAAGATTACAGAAAATTGTTTGTCCAAGAGATTTGTATTAGTCAGGATAGCTGAGATTTCATGTCAGTAACCTCAGATTATCACAAAATTTCAGTGGTTTAACATAACAAATGGAGAAGGAAATGACAACCCACTCCAGTATTCTTGCCTGGAGAATCCCATGGACAGAGGAGCCTGTCAGGCTACAGTCCATGGGGTTGTAAGAGTTGGACACGACTTAGAGACTAAACTACCACCACAGCCAACATAAAAGTTTACTTCTTGCTTTGCAACATGTCAGTTTTCTAGCCAAAGCTTTGTTCCATAAACTCCAGAACAAAGGGTTCTGGGGTCTGTTAAAGGGTCCCAGACTGTTGAAGGCACCATATATCCTGCAGCTGCATCTTCTTGATCACCATAGCAATAAAAGCAAATACATGCACTCATGCCCATTCTGGGCTTTATCTCCTGTTAGATGTAGTCCCAGTGCCCCATTTAACCAAGGGAAATGGAAAGGGGAGGAAAAAGTGGTTATTGGTGAGCACTAGTAATGTTTACTGACAGTCAAGGGCTCATTATGCCTTCAATATATGTAGGTTTATGTAAACTCTCAGAACTTGGGAACTACATGGGTTCTGCTGTACCCATCTTGCTTCATTAATTACTGTGTGTGTGTGTGTGTGTGTGTGTGTGTGTGTGCGCGCGCGCGTGTGCGCACGCTCCATCGTGTCCCACTCTTTGTGACCTTGTGAACTGTTGCCCTCCAGGCTCCTCTGCCTGGAATTTTCAAGGCAAGGGCACTGGAGTGGGTTGCCATTTCCTACTCAAGGGATCTTCCTGACCATGGGATCCAATCCACGTCTCTTGCGTCTCCTACATTTGCAGTGGATACTTTATCACTGCAACATCGGGGAAGCCTAGCTTTAAATTTTGAATTGGTTTTTCATTATTAAAATTTATAATTATTTTCTTTTTAATTTTTTGCCAATAAATTATAATCTTTCTCGGTTATTTTTGAACATCTAATTATAGTAAGCTACTGCTTTGCCTAATGGCAATCATATTACTCTTAGTTAACCCATATTTTCCACAAGTTTATATACATCATAGTCTAATTAATACATAGCACAGACATGTTCTGGCTTTCAGTAATCTGAGTCATTTACAGCTGACATTTTAAAAATTTGACTAGTTGTTAAATAATCTCATTATGAGAAGACTTTGAGGGGAAATTAACAAGTTTTACAGTGAAAATGATTTTAAAATAGACAAATTCTAACTGAATTGTTTTGAAGCCAATTTTTTTTATTCACCTAATATATGAATTTAGAAATGTTTTCTGCTACAATGATTAATTATATTTAATTTATTAAAAAGAAAATAGCATACCTATTTGAATCAATGGAAAATTATCACATCCCTAAAATGGAGACTATGGGATTTTGCTAAAATTAATAAAAATATAATGTCTCAAATAATAAATTAATTGGAGATTGTATGTTTCGTAATAGTCTGAAATTGTCTTGCGAGGCATGTTTCTTTGATTGAAGGAACGAGTATAACAAAATAATTGCTATCTTTTTTCAGTCTTTTCCTCTAACATATTTCTAAGCTTTCGGTATTTAATAACAATTATACAAAGGATGCTTTCCCAGATCCTCCAACCTGTCATGCTTTGTTTTATTTGTACTCTGAAGAATGCCCAAGTTTAACTGTTTCAGAGTTTTGAATGAACTAAATAGGTTTTGAATGAACAGCTTCACATTATCTCCTAAAATTTAAAATAGAGTCTTATAACTGTCAAAATTAGAAAAGTATTGATCATAGTTACCATTTTGTATAACAAAGGACTATATGTTATTTTATTTTATTTGGGGATATAATCATTTTCTTTAGGAAAATGTGTTGTGTCTGCGAAAGAAGGTTTGAAATATGTTTCCTCTAACTCACTGAGCTTCATTTCCTTGTTTCCAACATGGAATATAAATCTCTCTCTCTTTTGAGGATCAAATGATATAACTAGAATAGTGCCCCATGTGCTATACCCACTTTAAAAATAATACATTGTATTATTTTTGCTCTTTACTGTTTAAGCTTGTGTTTGTTCAAGTTTATAAATTCTTCGATCTAGAAGAAATTTTTTATCTCCCATGATTTCTTTACAGTTTACATTTATTTTATATTTCTTCATTATTTTAGGCAGATGTATATTTCTTGATTTAAAACTTCAGAGACAGGAAAAACAGAAAACAATAAAATGGGCTGGGTTAGAGTTATTCATTAATGTTTTTAAGGCTTCCTTGGTGGCTCAGATGGTAAAGAATCTGTGTGTAATGCGAGACCCAGATTCAGTTCCTGGGTTGGGAAAATCCCCTGGAAAAGGGAATAGTAACCCACTTCAGTATTCTTGCCTGGAGAATCTCATGGACAGAGGAGCCTGGTGGGTTACAGTCCATGGGGTTGCAAAGAGCTGGACACAATTGAGTGACTACACTTTCACTTTTTGAGTTACTCATTAATATTTTTGCTTTTATAGGAATTGATAGGTAGTTATGGTTGCTTTAAACATTTGGACCCAGTTCCATCCACTGAAAATCTACTGTATAGTATAGAATGTTCTGATCTGAAGTCACAGAAAATCTCAGCTTGAGCCTGCTCATGCAACATCTAAAAATGGCAGTCTGTGGTAGGGTCGGCTCTAGGCACAGAGCAGTCATCCAGTGCCCAGGTACTTCCAAATATTCTGTTGTGTCTCTGGTAATGGCATCAACTTCAGGCTAATAACAAGAGGGCAGCAGCATTTCCAGGCTATACCTTCAGACACAACCACATCCTAATGAGAGGACATTTATGACTCTATTTCATTCTTAAGATTGAGGAAACTTCCCCCCAGGGATTCCAGTGGATTTATCAGAATTATCCCATTCCTATAAAGAATATTAGAAAGTAGAGCATAATTATCACTCACTTAGGCATGTAATGGATTTTAGGGCATCAGAGACACTACTCTAAGCCACATTTTTAGCTACTCAGCCTACAGACACACATTCTTCCCATATATAAGCATGGACATGCTTATCTCTTTGGAAATGCCTTTCATACCTTCTCTAAAATGGGACAAAACAAAGACTCAAGAGTTATTAAATACTAAAGCAAATTCAAGTTCAGGATCTCTGCGCCAAGTGTAGACCTTTCTATTAAGTTGGAATGTAACTCTTTATAGTCCAGTTAACGAGTTTTTCACTTACTGTCTCAGGTCAGCAACTTCTCTTCCTGGAGAACAGGAAAGATTATTATCATAGAAGCTACTTCAAAAAATGGTGAAGACAAAACACTGTGGTATTCCTGGAAAATAATAATGAATAGTGGATATTCTTTGGTAGTTGACTAAATTCCTTATTTTGCATCTGAAGGCTCCTTCTCAGGGGATGGGGGATGTTGGTGGCAACTTCTTGCTCATATTGACAGTGGGCATGTGGGGGATGGGCGTGTGAAAGAATGCCTGGTCCTGGGGCTGCACAGTTTTAGCAATTCCCTCCTTACTGAGTGAGTTTGTTAACAGGAAAATGGGTCTAATTACAGGAATATACTCTTAATGCGACTTAGAGTCATTTTTAGTAATGCAATTTCCTTAAAAATGTTGGATTCTAACTCATTCTCATCTGATTGCATAACCTGGTAACCAAGCCAGAGAGCTGGGTCTTCAAATTATTTTTACTGTCAGTCTCATCCACCCTCTCCCTCAGTCTCTTGATCATCATTTTGTAAAGACCTCTGCCATGAAGACAATCAAAAGAATAGCCTGATGTGGGAATGCACATATATACCTTATCCCATCCATCCATCTTTTAAAGATAAGATTGTCTCCTTCTCTGGGTGAGTATTTAACTGGAGGTGTTTGCTGGAAATCTGGAGTTACAGGGTTTCCTTTTGCTCTGATCAAACGTTGCGTTCTGTTTCCATTCTCACTGTCTCTCTGTACATTATGCACAGCTTGGGATAGAAAGTGTGGTTTTTCAAACCCCTCGATGCTCCACATAATTATTAGGCTGTTAATCAACTAACATTATAGCTCATGGCATGAACAACCTCTTTAAGGAGAATTGTAGTTTACACCTTCTTTGCTTAGTAACACATCAACTTTAGCCTAGGCATAACTCTTTCTTGACGGACTTAACTGAAAGTTTCAAGAATTAGTCAAAATACCAGTGTGCTGAAAATTTCCTATTGGTTTGCAAAAGGAGTAGCCATTTAGCCAAATGTTTCCAAACCACACAAGAAGGGTCATTAACCATGAATCTTTGAAGAATCAAGTGGATCATTCTCTCCCTTGCTTTATCTCTTTTTCAACAGTTAAACAGTTTAGGGTCTGTTACTTGTGACAACTCTTTTCTAGTAATAGATTTGCTATCAGGCTACTTCTATAACCAAGGAGGGCTTCTCAGGTGGTAGTAGTGGTAAAGAATACACCTGCCAATCCAGGAGAAGTGAGAGATGTGGATTCAGTCCCTGAGTCTAGAAGATGCTATGGAGTTGGAAACGACTGAAGCAACTTAACACGCGTAAGTGAGGAACTGAAAATATTGATTAAAGAAATAGCACACAACTGGATGTAGTGAGGTTCCTATGTGCCTTATAATAGGATTCAACTTGACTGTAATTTTCTCAGTCACTGTGTTTCCCCAGGGCTGGTAGCAAAATAGCTTCAGTTCTTTCAGATACGTTACGAGTCTGGAATAGAAAGGAATAATTTCTTCACAGGTCTTAGGTCTGAGTTAATTTTTCACAGAAGCTCTTCAAAATTCTTATCTTAATATCTAAAACAAAATTCTTGAGAGCATATATTTCATAATTGACAGATGACCACCAATGAGAAGTGGTTACTTCATGCTACCAGGAAATAAATATATTTCTGAGAATCAGGAAAGCAAAGGACAGAAATATGTTTTAGAGACTCCTGGGATCTAAATTTGATCCAGCTCCCCAGACCATCCCCAACCTCACTCATCTTTGTTAACATGGCCTTGTTGATGCTGAGTTTTATTAAAGAAGCTAAGAAATTTTGAGAACCATAAGCATTTCTTTACATGTAAAAGCACAATCTTTAGGGTAAATTTTTCTGAGATGGTAATATAACCCCAAATATAAAAGGGCATTGGTAGAGAAAACATTAATCTATGTTCTCAACTCTGTCTAGGGGCAATGTGCAAGCCACACATGTATTAATAAGACTATATGGGTCCTCTTTGGGCTTCCCAGGTGGCACTAGTGATAAAGAATCCGCCTGCCACTGCAGGTAGACGTAAGAGATGCAGGTTTGATCCCTGGGTCAGGAAAATCCCCTGAAGAAGGGGATAGCAATCCACTCCATTATTCTTGACTGAAGAATCCCATGAACAGAGCAACCTGGTGGGGTACAGTCCATGGGGTCACAGAGAGTCCCACACAATTGAAGGACTGAGCCCACACACACACACACACACACACACACACACACACACACACACACACACACAGACAAAGAAAATTTATGGCAAGCTTATTTAACTGATACATATATGAAACTTTTAAACACTGAATGAATTATCTTCTTTCTCCTGGCAAATATTTATAAAGTTACTATTTGATAAATCAGTTGTACTTTCAGATTCTGAGGCACCTCAAGAGAGATAAGTACAAGTTGGTTACTTGATGAGTAACTTTTAAGAATATACTTAACTGCTCAATCTCAATTACTTCTTCTAGAAAATAAGAAATTATAATCTTCCATATCTTGTATGGTTGTCTGAGTTTTAAATGTATGCTCAGTGCAATGTCTGAGATATGGTAGATCCTTAGTAAGTGATTAACAACTTTTGATAATAAAATTTTAATAATAAAAATTTGTGATTAATTATCCTTTTACAATTCATTTTTAAATACATATGAAAAATACCAAACTCATTTATAGAGTTCTTGTGATTGTGAAAAATCTGGTTTAAGAAAGTACTTTTCATTTGCAAATCCCATCATGAAGTTGAAAGCTAAATTGCATAAAACTTTAACCAATTATTTTCATCTTTTTTTGGATTCATAGCTTTGCTAACTACCTGTCCGATCGCTGGTCTAATGTGCCTTGACTTACAATGTTACCTGTCTTTATTAGATTACTAAATTTTTTAAATATGATAATCAAATGCCAATCATCTAATCATTTCTAATCTCAAATGCTTTGGGGGCATCTACTGTAATCTTAGAGTACATTTTATTTCATGACTTCCTTGTTGTGTTCTATTTATGCATTGCAATATGAAAAATGGTGCATGGTCAAGTAAGTTTTGAAAACCCTAGATTAAAAGTAATGAATTTAGGAGAGAGATTTGCTAGAGGCATAGTGATGGCAGTAACATGAAGTGACACTTGACAGTGTGGCAGTAATTCAAGCTATGGTTTCAGCATAACAAAGCATAGAGTAATTGATGCTTACAGTGATATTCCTATCATAAATTAGAATGATATGTGCTTCAATATACTCAAATTAATAAGGTGGGTTATATATAACAGATTTTACAATAATATCTATTCAACATAGAACTTTTAAAAGAAATTTTGAAATTGAACTGAGAACTTCAGTTATACTGAAAATTATGAAACACCTTATTCCATAATGGTGCATAACTTGTTAAATAGTTTGTTGATTTTGAAGAATTATTTCTACTTTATGAATGACCATTACCCTTTAACTCTTTCAGTTAGCTATCATAATATGGATAGTGTGGTGCCTCAAACACGTTATATTAGCTAAACTAAGTGCTTCAGTAGGTGCATCCAGGCTTTAACACAGGTAACCATATATTACAAAATTATTTTACTTTCTTTTAGCCCTTTAAGCAAATACCATACAGCAGGATCAATTATAACAGTATCAAATTCAGCTTAAAATTAAGTGATCTATTTTATTTTGTTCATTTTCCATTCAAATGTAATAGATGACCTATTGACTGTCAAAGTTATTTCTACTTTTCTCATTTTAAATGCAAGTTTTTAATTCTTTCTAAATATGCCTATTTGTGGAAGGGGATTAAAGAAACTAATACTATTCTAGAAAATAATACTATCCTAGAAATATGGACACAGCTTTGTAATGTCAGACTCAGAGGTAAAGCTTGATAGAGTGGAACTTCTAGGCATGAGGTTGATGAGGAGGATGGGTGAATTAAATATTATTCTACTTCACAGTGGCCTGAGTCTTCAAATTCTTGTTAAAAGATAGTTAACATTGTTAGTAACTAAATGACAGTTACTGATCTAAGACTAGAGCCTTATACATGTAAACATATTTAATCTGCATAAAAATCTCATAGGATAAAAACAATAACAAATGTTAAGATACTATCTTTATTTTAGAGATGTGAAACATATTTTGCAATTATACTTTAAAATAATTTTACCCTAAACTCATATGTTCCCATTTACTCTTTCCCAGCTACAAATTAAAGTTGGATTTTCTAGATTTTGAAGAAAAGGAAGTAATTGAAAACTCAATTTGTGTTTCATTCCAGAAAGGAAATTTACTAACAGGATGGGATCTGTCTAGAGAATTCATTGATGTGAAAAAAAAAAAAATATGAACAAGTCATAAAAGCAGAGGCATGGATACACTTGAATACTATCAATAGTTCACCGTTCAGTTGACTGTCAGCTGTAAGGCTTGGTTTTTGTCATATTTTGCAACTTACCTTTGTGTTACCTCTGAAAACTCTCCAGGTTTTAATCTTCTATAAAGTAAGGTATAAATCTAAATTATTCCTAAATTGTCTAATTTTTGTGATACTCTGAAGTTATGCTACTATACAGACACCAAAGCCAATTCATTCCTGAAGTGTCTAATATATGTCCTGTACAATACTACTATAGGAGGGAAGGGAAGAAGGGACTGGAAAAGCAAGAAAGGTGGGAGGGGAAGGAAGTGGAAGAGAGGGAAGGAAAGAAGGGAAATTCCAATCTTTCAGTATATAATTTAGTTGTCAGAAAAAAAAAGCGCACACATTACAAATTTGGTAAACAATCTTTTTATGACAATGAAAGTGCCATGGCAATTTAGAAACTCATATTTGCTATAATAGTCTTAACCAAGACAAATGAACTGAAAGAGAGTAATAGCTAGTGTGGTAGGTAAGAACACTGGACTAGGAGTTAGAAAATTTCAAATAAATCCCCTTTATTTCCAAATTGTTCTTATTGAGTAGAAATAATAATAATTATTGAGCATCTGTCATGAATTAGGTACTTCACTAACCACTTGATGTATAATAATAATCCTAAGTTTTATTGAACCAAAGTTGAAGTCTTCAAATTTTACTGATTAAAAGCATAACTTATTTCTTTTTTTTTTCTGGTAGAAAAATTCTATTTGTGTTATAAGCTTTTTCATGAATCCTTATATTCAATAAGTTGTAGAAATTGAGTGTGCAGTCACTTACTGATGGCTGGTCAGCTAATTTAGTTAGTTTGCACTATGATGGTAACTTCCCCTGCTTAATTGAGAGAAAAGGTCAGTCACCAGTGGATTGTTTGTGCCGTAGAGAAACCTAATGGTTCAAAATGTTCTTTTCTTTGAGGGTATAGAAAATGGCTTCATGTTTGTTTGGTTTGTTTCCTTAAGAAAATTTCCTTAAGAGCTGGGATTAATTCTTACAATCTTTTTTCAATCTTACAAAGAGTCAGAGCTTATTAAATGTGGCAATCTCTGCCAAATGTTCCCTTCAGTATAAAAAGCTCCATTAAGCCAGGATATTGGGTACTTTCTCACTGCATGATACGTCTGTGTAAGTGTCTGTGTGTGTGGCTGTGTGTGCATGCATGTGTGTTTCTGTATGTGGTTTAATTTATGAAACCAGTTTAAACACTGCATTCTTAAAAAGCTGGCTACAATCCTAAATTGTATAGAGAAGAAAAGATGTTTAGAAATCATTTACTACACTACCAAATCTGAATGCCAATGAGCTACCAATATAACGTATTCTTTACTAATGTTTGTTTCTTTTGCTTTCAAAGGAATGTAAGGCGAAGGCCAAAATTGGCAAAAATGGTTTTTTGTGGGTTTTTTTGCCTTTTTTTTTTTTTGCTAATCCAGAACTTTTGATCTCTAAACACTTTGGCAAACATTACGGCAGTAGAAGATCTGTAAAAGCTAAAATGTTAAAGTTGAGGCTTTGAATAAAAGTCTCAGAAAATTTGAACTTGATATGTTTCATCCATTATAAATGAAGATCTTGCATGAATGAGAAATTTTGTGACTTGTGAGACTAAAGAAATTTTAAAATTACCTCTAATAAAATGAAATATTATAAAGAATTAATTCTTAAACCAAATATTTGATCTGTAGAAATTCAGTGGTAACATTTCCTTTTTCTTTTTTTTTTTTTGCAGATTTTCACTGTATATAATATTATGTGAGAACCCTAGAACTTGGAGCTGAAATGAATCAAAAAATGCTCTTTATTACTTTACTCTTTGTTGTTGTTCAGTCACTAAGTCCTGTCCAACTCTTTGAGACCCCATGGACGGCAGCACACCAGGATTCCCTATCCTTCACTATCTCCCTGAGTTTACTCAGATTCATGTCCATTGAGTCAGTTATGCTATCTTACCATCTCATCCTCTGCTGCCCTCTTCTCGTTTCACCTTCAATTATTGCCAGCATCAGAGTCTTTTCCATTGAGTTAGCTCTGCTTATCATACCACCAAAGTATTGGAACTTGAGGATCAGTCCCTCCAGTGAATATTCAGAATTGGTTTCTTTTAGGATTGACTGGTTAGATCTTGCAGTCTAAGGAACTCCCAAGTGTCTTCTCCAATACCACAATTAAAAAGCATTAGTTCTTCGGTGCTCAGCCTTCATTATGATCCAACTCTCACATCTATACATGACTATTGGAAAACACCATAGCTTTGACTATACAGACATTTGTTGGCAAAGTGATTTTTCTGTTTTTTAATATGCTGTCTAGGTTGGTCATAGCTTTCCTTCCAAGGAGAAAGCACCCTTTAATTTCATGGCTGCAGTCACCATCCTGAGTAATTTTGAAGCCCAAGAAAATAAAATCTGTCACTGCTTCCACTGTTTCCCTATCTATTTGCCATGAAGTGATGGGACCAGATGCCATGATCTTAGTTTTTTGAATGTTGAGTTTTAAGCCAGCTTTTTCACTCTCCTCATTCATCCTCATCCAGAGGCTTTTTAGTTCCTCTTCACTTTCTGCCATTAGAGTGTCATCATATGTATATCTGAGCTTGTTGATATTTCTCATCCTAACCTTGATTCCAGCTTGTGCTTCACCCAGCCCAGCATTTCATGTGATGTACTCTGCATATAAGTTAAATGAACAGGGTGACAATGTACAGTCTTTTCATACCCCTTTCCCAATTTTGAACCAGTCCATTGTTCCATGTAAGGTCCTAACTTGTGGGTTACTTCTTGACTTTCATACAGATTTCTCAGGAGGCAGGTAAGCTGGTCTGGTATCCCCATCTCTTTTAGAATTGTCCACAGTTGTTGTGATCCACACAGTCAAAGGCTTTCACATAGTCCATGAAGCAGAAGTAGATGTTTTTCTGGAATTCCCTTGCTTTCATTATGATCCAAGGGGTGTTGGCAATTCAATTTCTAGTTCCTCTGCCTTTTCTAAATGTAGCTTGTACATCTGGAAGTTCTCAGTCCACATACTTCTGAAGCCTAGCTTGAAGAACTTTGAGCATAATTTTACTAGCATGCAAAATGAGCAAAATTGTATCATAGTTTGTCCATTCTTTGGCACTGCCCGTTTGGGGGATTGGAATGTAAACTGACCTTTTCCAGTCCTGTAGCCACTGCTGAGTTTTCCAAATTTGCTTGCATATTGAATGCAACACTTTAACAGCATCATCTTTTAGAATACTGTATAGCTCAGCTGGAATTCTGTCACCACTAATAGCCTTGCTAACAGTAATGCTCCCTAATGTCCAGTTGACTTCAGACTCCGGTATGTATCTGGCTCTAAGTGACCGACCACACCATTGTGGTTATCTGGGTCATTAGGACCTTTTTTGTATAGTTCTTCTGTGTATTCTTACCAGCTGTTTTTAATGTCTCTGCTTCTGTTATGTCCTTAATGTTTCTGTTCTTTATTTTGCCCATCCTTTCATGAAATATTCTCTTGATATCTCACATTTTCTTGAAGAGACCTCTAGTCATTCCCATTCTGTTGTTTTCCTCTACTTCTTTGCAGTGTTCATTTAAGAAGGTCTTCTTATCTCTACTTGCTATTCTCTGGAACTCTGCATTCAGCTGGGCGTATCTTCCCCCTTCTCCCTTGCTTTTTCCTTCTATTCTTTCCTATATGTAAAGCCACCTCAGACAACCACTTTGCCTTCTTGCATTTCTTTTCCTTTGGGATCATTTAACCTAATAATTCTCGATATTAGTGGCAAATGAAGCAAGCTAAAGAGCTTTTTATAAAGGAGTATAAAAGGAGAAAATTGATTATGGGTTTTTGTTTCTAATTTCTAATGCAAATGAGTTTTTGATGATAGAGTTACTGGGGAAGGGGATTTCCAAATGTTTAGGGGGAGACATCTTAATTAATGTAAGCAAGTTAAGTGTCAGGATGGGAATTATGTTTAAAAACGATTATTGTAAAAAAAAAGTATGATAATTTTTCTTGAGAGTTGGACTGACTTAAGTAAGTAAAGATGAGGGAATTACAACAGAAGATTGTTCTCAGTTAGAAGGACCTGAATGCCAGTTGAAAGGGTGTGGAATTCATTCATGGTCTAAGTGAAGTGCTGTCTTTTGGAAAAAGAGACACATGAAAAACCATGTTTCAGAAAGATCAGTTTGATGTTAGGGTGTGGGAAGAATTGACAAGGGGGAGACTGAGTTAGGGGCACCTCTTAATATATAATAGTACAAGCAAGGATTTTAGTATATTAAACAGGTTTTCACGCCACTAAGAGATGAAAACACAGAAAATGAAATTTTGCAAAACATGCCCCATTCTTGTATTTTGTGATTGTTTCCTTCTAGAAAGTGAAGAAATTAAACAAATAAATGGAAGTGAAGCTTCATCTAGTCTCTGCTGAGGTCTTGTGTAGCTGACTGTATGCAGTGTATGTCTGCATGTTGAATATGTGCAGTTCTGTGAAGGTTGATGGTTAATAATCAGCTCTCCAAATAAAAATGCCTTAATTTGTAACATGTGCCAGTTTCTGTGGTGTAAAATAATCATTCCCTTTGGCCAATTTCAAGCTATCAATGTGAAAGAACTATCATGTAAATGAATGTGAATTTGGGAAGTTTTGGGAAGAAAACGTCTTACTGGATTAGGACTGACAGGTCTTTTTGTTTTGTCACTCAGTGTGTCCAACTCTTTGTGACCCCATGGACTATAGCACACCAGGCTTCCCTGTTCTTCACCATCTCCTGGAGTTTGCTCAAACTCATGTCCATTGAGTGAGTTATGCCAAACAACCATCTCGTTCTCTGTCATCCCCTTCTCCTCCTGCCTTCAATCTTTCCCAGTGTCAGGGTCTTTTCTAATGAGTCAGCTCTTCACAGCAGGTGGCCAAAGTATTGGTGATTCAGCTTCAGCATCAGTCCTTCCAATGAATATTCAGGATTGATTTCCTTTAGGATTGGCTGGTTTGATCTCCTTGCTGTCCAAGGGACTTTTAAGAGTCTTCTCCAACAGTACAGCTCAAATTCTTTGGTGCTCAACCTTCTTTATGATCACTCTTTTTGTGTTGAGGGTCAATCTTTTCCCAAATAGGAAAAATTCTAGGAGAAGGATCAATGGAAGCTGTATTTACCAGAGATTCTGCTTACTTTAAGATAATGTTTAATTCTGTGGCTACTGACTGTTCAGAAGATATTGTTACTGAGTCCAGGCTCACTCTGTTCATCACACGATAGGCCAATGAATCTAAGAAATGAGGTGTTGAAGCAAGGGAGAGACTTAATTGGGGAGCCAGCAGACCAAGAAAATGGCACTCTAGTGCATCAAAATAGCCATCTTCTTAGGGTCTGGATGCCAGTTTCTTTTAAAGATCAGAGAGAAAGAAGCAAAGAGGAACTAAAATTAAAAGGTAGAATAGAAAGGGAGAGGCAGTGGGGAAGTAAAGTGAAAGGGTCTTCAATCTTGCAAAACATCTCCAAAGGAATGGTCATCCTTTGGAAGGGGTGTGTCAATTTCTTTTATTTACAGATGGGCATGGTCAGATTCTCTCTCTAGGAGCTGTAGGAAGGCACTTTAGTTTATAGTCAGGCAGAGCTACTGAGGCAAGCTACTGAGTATGAGTATAATAATAAAAGCAACAAAAAGCAAGTCAAAGAAACAGTTTCCAACATGGAATCAGACTTGGCTTCCTCCCTGCAACAATATCAGTTTAAAACATTTTTTAGGCTTCTTTGACGGGCTGTTCATGCTCCCAGGAGGAGATTAAAATAATTAGAGGGTGCCCTGGCAAGGTCACTCCTTCACATCGTCACGTGTCCCACCTCAAAATTGTCTTTTTCATGTTTTGAATTAAATTCTTTGAAAATAAATGAAAACCAGAAGTTTCCTGTAATTGTTGTGATTGTTGTGTAGTAGTGGAACTGACACATCAGTGATCAGGATTTAGCTATCAGGAATGGACAGATTTTGGTGAATACTACAAGATTTCTTGATAATTTGAGGACATTTAGAAAGTGTGAAAACAGAGGTAAACTGTGTGATACTCAGCTGAAATTTTCTAACCAAAATTGGCAGTGGGAATAAAGTTGAAGTAGATATGCTTATTCTTCTCATTACCTTTTTTTTTTTTTCCTTTGTTATAAATTGGTTAAGTTGGTTCTACACGTATTGGCTACAGGAAGATGCGAAACTTCTTGTCTTCCTTGAGAAGGATAGTGAAAGAATAATTTAGGTGAGGTCATTTTGGTTTCCAGGTAGCATAAGCTATGTGGTGGTGATTTTCCTGATCACATCTGTACAGTATGGAGTCCAGAGAAAAAGCAGTTGTCCTTCTTGTTCCTCTTCATAGTTTTCTGACAGGTATCTTTCCTGTTTCACTAATAACACTTGGTTAAAAGCTTGAAGCCCATCAGACTATTCTACTTGTTACCCCTCTTCATTGTAGTTTTCATTAGACCCCCATCATATTCTTCCTCTAGTCTTTAAAAATTATAGATCCTTACTCATTTTCATGATTTCCAGTATTGCTCCTGAAATATTTATTTATCCATATCGTTCCCTCACCTTTCAGCTCCTTGAACTGATTTTTTCATAATCTTCTCCATCCTATCTCAGGAAGTGTATCCAAGTGCTTACCTGGCATTTCCACTCTTATATCTGACTGAACTTTCAAACTTAACTTGAACAAACTAAACTGTTTGATGTATATATATATATTTTTCACTTCAAATGTGTTACTCCTGCAATATTTCCTATGCACTGTAAATTCCTACTTAATCCTTACATTGATTTAGACCCAACCTTAAAAATCAACCTTGTCTTCTCTATTTCTCTCCTAGACCATATCCAAACAATCAGGAAATTCTGTCATTCTACCTTCAAAATATATATACTCTTCAATCAGTTTTCACCATCTGTACTGATGAAACCTTGTCCCAACCACCATAAGCTCTCAACATATTACAATCACCTTTCAAGCAGTCTTGCACCTTCTGTGCTTGCCTTTGTGCAATCTCTTTTAACCTGGCATTGCCACATTTGCTGAGTTACCAAATCCAACCCATACTCAAGGGGAGAGAATTATACAGCAGTGCAAAGGCAAGCAAGCAGGGATCATTGGAAGCTATTCTAGAAGCCTATTACATTATGCAGTATATCAAGTTTTAAGTGCTAGGCCTGGCATGCAGAATTTAAAGCTAGAAGCTTACTAGCATGCTATAGCAAACACAGATTTCAGCTTTTAATTTGAAAGCTGCTAACATTCTCCTACCTAAACTGAAGAAGTCCAAGAATGGAAAGGCACTCTTTTCTTCTAGTTCAATACTATACCAGCCAAATCTGCTGATGAAAAGATGATCTGTGTAGTTCAAAGTCAACCAGCAGCTCCTGAGGCCCTGGCACCTGTGTTTTGACCGAGTCTATTCAAGGCCATTGTCTTTCTGATGTTTCTGGCACCCAGAGGCTTTGTTGAGGTCCATTCATCCCAAAACTATCACTTAAGACTCATAACAATGTAAAAATAACTCCTGCCCCTGGGGAAAGTCTCCATAAGCTGAAGACAACCTTTCAGGATAAAACTCTTAGGATCTGAGGCTTAAAGCTCTTACTCAGAATTAAGCAGTTAAAAAGCGTACTGCAGAGCTGTTGAATAGAACACATGTTCTCTGCATGTGATCCAGCTAGCAAAAGAAAGAGGAATGAGCTGAGCCAAGCACACCAAGTTCATCTATCCCAAATTTAGCAGCAAGAAAAGTGATGCTTCTTTGCTAGGCAGAGAAGCTGAGAGTGTAACACTAGTAAAGCTCCTTCTATATGAAAGGAAATATAAGGAACGAGGAATAAGTGTTCCCTACAAATTTCAGCAATTCTAATATTTTATTTGCTTTATAACTTTGTTTTCATTAAATATAGAAAATTAAGCATAGACACAGATATTTGACTTTATGGTTTATTAATGTTTATATTCAGAAAAGACCTCCACATTCTATAACTGAGAGATGTTTACCTGTATTTTCTTTAAGGTTCTTTTGCATTGTCTTTATATTTAGCACTTTAATATATTTAAAGTTTATTTGAATGAAATTTAAGGATATACTCCTCCCATACTTAACTAACTAGGAAGTTACAGATATTAGTAAATAACCTGGTATTTTTCTCTATGCCTATAGCCCCTGATAGCTCAGTTGGTAAAGAATCTGCCTGCAATGCAGGAGACCCCAGTTCAATTCCTGGATCAGGAAGGTCTGCTGGAGTAGGGATAGGCTACCCACTCCTCTACTCTTGGGGTTCCCTTGTGGCTCAGCTGGAAAAGATTCTGCCTGAAATGAGGGAGACCTGGGTTTGATTCCTGGATTGGAAAGATCTGAAGAAGGGAAAGGCTACCCATTCCATTTCTCTTTCCTGCAGAATTCCATGGACTGAATAGTGCATGTGGTTGCAAAGAATTGGACATGGCTGAGTGACTTTGACTTATAGAAAGTATAATAAATTTAGAACTCTCAAACTTCTCAAGTAGGAGTATTAGTACATTAGTCTTGAAGGAAATTTGATAATGCATGTGAAATTAACCAATTATATGCACATTGTTTAACTGTCACTTTACAATTCTATAAACTTATTAGAAGAAATAACCAAAGATTTGTTTTAAGACTATCATCACAGCATTAATTGTAAAGAAAAAATTAAAATGCAAAAATGTCAAACATTAGGAGCTTTGCCAATGTATAAAGTATGCTTATGTGATAGTGTTTTATGTACTCATCATAAAGTACATTGCAGAAAAATATTTGATACAAAAAAAATCCTGAGAATGTAGTTTTTGACATAATTTAGAATACATAATGTACATTATTTCCAATCATTACATCTCACAGAAAAAGACTAAGAAATGAACATACATATTAATCAGTGAATATCTTAATTAGTTAGATTTTTATTTGTTTCCTTCTCTGTATACTTATAAATTCCTTTTTTCTAGTTTGTACTTTTCACAATGGTTTATCTCCTCTAATGAATTTAAGATAATCTGAGGCAGGGATTTTTACTGAACATACATCACAACTCTGGTTTCTGGTAGATTCTCAGTTCAGTTCAGTTCAGTCACTCAGTCATGTCCAACTCTTTGTGACCCTATGGCCCACAGCACACCAGGCCTCCCTGTCTATCACCAACTCCCAGAGTTTACCCAAACTCATATCCATTGAGTTGGTGATGCCATCCAAACATCTCTTCCTTTATCAGTCCCCTTCTCCTCCCATATTCAATCTTTCCCAGCATCAGGGTCTTTTCAAATGAGCCAGTTCTTTGCATCAGGTGGCCAAAGTATTGGAGATTCAGCTTCAATATCAGTCCTTCCAATGAACACTCAAGACTGATCTCCTTTAGGATGGACTGGTTGGATCTTCTTGTAGTCCAAGGAACTCTCAAGATCTTTTCCAACACCACAGTTCAAAACCATCAATTCTTTGGCACTTAGCTTTCTTTATAGTCCAACTATCACATTCATACATGACTACTAGAAAAAACGTAGTCTTGACTAGACGGACCTTTGTTGGCAAAGTAATGTCTCTGCTTTTTAATATGAAGTCTAGGTTGGTCATAGCTTTCCTTCCAAGGAGTGAGCATCTTTTTATTTCATACCTACAGTCATCATCTGCAGTGATTTTGGAGCCCAGAAAAATAAAGTCAGCCACTGTTTACACTGTTTCCCCATCTATTTGCCATGAAGTGATGGGACTGGATGCCATGATCTTAGTTTTCTGAATGTTGAGCTTTAAGCCAATTTTTTCACTCTCCTCTTTCACTTTCATCAAGAGACTCTTTAGTTCTTCACTTTCCACAAGGGTAGTGTCATCTGCATATCTGAGGTTATTGATATTTCTCCCGGCAGTCTTGATTCCAGCTTGTGCTTCATCCAGACCAGTGTTTTTCATGATGTACTCTTGAAAGATTGTTGCTTGAACCCGCGAAAAGAATGCTGGGATTCTTGGCCTCTGGAGGAGAAGAATTCAATCTGGGGCCAGAGATGAGGCTTGATTGCTCAGAGCTTTTGTGTAATGAAGTTTTATTAAAGTATAAAGGAGATAGAGAAAGCTTCTGACATAGGCATCAGAAGGGGGCAGGAAGAGTACCCCCTTGCCAGTGTTAGCACTCTAGTTATATACTCTCTAATTAGTTATTAAATTGAATCAAAGGAATATCTGGGGGCTGTAAAGACCTCACCAAACCTACTCCCATCATCTACATTTTAAGATAACAAGATTAGCATTTGACAATAGACAGATCCTCCAGACCCACTCCCATGATATACATTTTAAGATATCAGGATTAGTCAGAAGGTTTTCAGGAAGGAGAAACAGTCCTCCAGCTGGATACATTGTTGTTGTATAATATCTAGTATAAAGTTTTAACTGAGTTGTGTACTTGACTAAGGCTGAAGAATGCACAGAAAAAAAAACATTTGTCCTTTTCTCCTTCTTGAGAATTCCAGACCCCTCTCTCCTTGGGGACCCCTAGCCTTATTATCAACCTTACTAGAAAATGACTCTCTCACTCTGCATATAAGTTAAATAAGTAGAGTGACAATATACAGCCTTGATGTACTCTTTTTCCTATTTGGAACCAGTCTGCTGTAACTGTTGCTTCCTAACCTGATACAGATTTCTCAAGAGGCAGGTCAGGTGTCTAGTATTCCCATCTCTTGAAGAATTTTCCATAGTTTGTTGTGATCCACACAGTCAAAGGCTTTGGCATAGTCAATAAAGCAGAAGTAGATGTTTTTCTGGAGCTCTCTTGTTTTTTTATGATCCAACAGATGTTGGCAGTTTGATCTCTGGTTCCTCTGCCTTTTCTAAACCCAGTTTGAACATCTGGAATTTCACAGTTCATGTCTTGCTGAAGCCTGGCTTGGAGAATTTTGAGCAATACTTAACTATCGTGTGAGATAAGTGCAATTATGAGGGAATTTGAGCATTCTTTGGCATTGCCTTTCTTTGGGATTGGAATGAAAACTGACCTTTTCCAGTCCTGTGGCCACTGCTGAGTTTTCCAAATTTGCTGGCATATTGAGTACATCACTTTCACAGCATCATCTACTAGGATTTGAGGTAGCTCAACTGGAATTCCATCACTTCCACTAGCTTTGTTCATAGTGATGCTTCCAAAGGCCCACTTGACTTCACATTCCAGAATGTCTGGAGGTGAATGATCACACCATTGTGGTTATCTGGGTCGTGAAGATCTCTTTTTGTACACTTCCTCTGTGTATTCTTTCCCCCTCTTCTTAATATCTTCTGTTAGGTCCATACCATTTTTGTCCTTTATCGAGCCCATCTTTGTATGAAATGTTCCCTTGGTATCTCTCATTTTCTTGAAGAGCTCTCTAGTCTTTCCCATTCCGTTGTTTTCCTCTGTTTCTTTGCACTGATCACTGAGAAAGACTTTCTTAACAGTGCTGCCCTTTAAATGTTTTTAATGAAGTAAGACCAAAATTTCACTTTGTGGCAATAGCAGACCGTACCAAGAATGTTCAGAAAGATAAACAGATTGAGGGATAGTGGAGATTCAAGACATAAGGAGATCCAGCACTAGTTAGTTTGAATAAGCCTTAGATTAGGATCAGGAACAGACTTTCTTTCCTCTGGAGAAATAGTGGATAAAAACAGAAATGCAGTGTTTGAATATGTGTATAGTAATTTGTGGGAAATGATATGGGACCTTACGGTTCAAATATCACGCACTTCCATAACTGGGATACATGAGTTGAAACTACAGTGTCCTAAAACTGAAGCAAAATAAGCTTAGTCATTGTTGAGGTCACCAATGCCACCATCAACATAAATAGCCTGGTTTAAAAAATATATTGTTAATAAGATTAGCCA
This sequence comes from Antilocapra americana, assembly GCA_007570785.1. NCBI lineage: Eukaryota > Metazoa > Chordata > Mammalia > Artiodactyla > Antilocapridae > Antilocapra > Antilocapra americana. Next base: position 8,359,330 of record ML662438.1, read on the forward strand.
TTTCTGCCTTAAATTATGTTGCAGTGTATCTGGAATGAAGTCATTTTGCTTTTAGTGGTTGATTTTTAAATTATTTTAAATGAATGAGAGGATATGGATTTTGTCATTATGGTGACACTCTAGCACTGTTCAAAGGAGAACGTGCTTGGTTTGTAAATGACTTGTGTGTCTTTGCACGTACCAGAGCTTGATATAAAGGATACTTTGAGAGAATCTAGTTACTACTTTTTTTCTAACTTTATACTAAACAATGAATCTTCTGCTCTAGAATGCGATTTCTGAATGGTTCTCCTCACCAAAAAGAAAGAACTCAAATAGTTGCCACTAATAGTTCTTAGTAAAGTTTAGTTTTTATTGTTAGTTGATATGTTGGCTAATATCTGATTAAGTACAGTCTCTTATTTATTTTATTATTCTGAATCATTTGAATCATTACTTGTCCCTATTTGAGTTAATGTAATTTCATTTCTAAAACATCTAAACTAAGTACCAAGTCCTTATTTCTCCTTTGAATGAGCTAGCTTATGTCTCTGATATAGCCCAGTAATTTAGGTTAGTTTGGGGTTTGATCACAACCTTGATACATGTTTGATTTAGTGACAAAGCAAATAATGAGATTAGTAATTGAAATTGATCACAGCATCAGAATAGGGCTAAGAGCAAAGCTAACCCAATACTGAGCCAGGCATTCATTGGGATATTGTTACTCTCAACTATTCAATTATTGATACCAGGCAGAAAGAAATTTTAAAAATGTCTGTGAGTTTAAGAAGGTGAACTTCAAGCAGAGCTCTTGCTTACCTTGTGGATCTGTACTAAAGGCATTTTGAAGTAGACAATGCTGGTCAGGCAGTGGAGATACTCACTTTTAAGTGGATGTGTGAACGGAATCTCCATACAGGAAAATTTAGTAGCATAATTCAAAATTATAATTGAGTATCTCTTTTAGCCCAGTAATTCTGCATACTCAAAATTATCTTATAGATACATAAGCATATAGTGTAAGATTATTAATTTCATTTATGTTTGTAATAGTGAAAGAGTGAGAATATAGCACTGGTTAACTTTATTATGATATAGCCATAAAATGAAATATTGTGTAATGACACAAAAGAATGAGGGAACTCATTACATACAAATACATGGTAATTTTAAGAAGGCAAGCTGGAGAACAGTATTATAACATGTTACCCTATATGTAAAGAAGAAAATAAAAATTATCCTCTGTGTGTATATATAGATAGATATATAGACAGAGATATACAGAGGCATGTATGTTTCTAGTATATACATATAACATCTGTAGAAAGTTATGCAATAAATTGGTAAGATTAGTGGGCTCTGGATGGCTGAAGACTAGGAGTGGAAGATAAATCTTTTCCTGGAAAAAATGTTATGCTTTTTGAATTTTGGACTATGTGAATGGTTTTTGTAGTCAAAAATAAATTTGCATTTATATATATATATGATTTACATACATATTTATGATTTACATACATACATATATATATATACACATATATAGTTTGTAAATACATATATTTACATACATACATATAGGACTTCCCTGGTGTCTCAGATGCTAAAAAATCCACCTGCGGTGTAGGAGACCTGGGTTCCATCCCTGGATTGGGAAGATCCCTTGGAGGAGGACATGGCAACCCACTCCAATAGTCTTGTCTGTAGAATAACCATGGACAAAGAATACTGGCAGGCTGCAGTCCATGGGGTCACAAAGAGTCAGACACAACTGAGGGACTAAGCACATAAGATAGATATATGAGAATAAGTAAATATAGTCCTATATCCAAGAATTTTTTAATCAGATCACATGAAGCTCCAAATTAAAAAATATGTGAGTCCCCCCAAACTTAGAAAGCAATTCAATAAATTATTTTACTACCACATAAATGTTGTTCCTATTCTCAAGACAAAATAAAATAATATTATGGCCTTCTACTTCTGTTAGCCAATTCAGATTTTAGATTCTACAATTTGCAATTTTAGATTCTGTAACACAAACATAGTGCTTATTCCTGTATTAGAAAGGATTCCTAAATCTCAGATGTACTGTTTTGTGAAAATGATTTGTTCACATAGCCCTGATTTATCAACATGTCGTATATGTCCTTAGGACTCAGTTCCTTTCTCTCCATTTCTTGGATAGTCTCTACATTGGATTCATTTCTAGGGATGTCTCCTCTACTCAGTGGCCTCTGTCAATTCAAATAGAAACATACTCTATGACCTTAGCAGCATTGGCAAATGAAAGTATCTTTTTCTTAAAATTTCAACACAATTCTCAGATTTTATCTTCTTTTAATAATTTGGATTTTGTGCTTTTTGTGTCCAATAAGAATGGTTGGGTAATCCTTGGGTATATGCCCATGCCTATTTTGAGGCTATTGGATCAACACTACTCAATACAAGTAGAACTTGCCTGGTAGCACAACTCGTGAAGAATCTATTGCAATGCAGGTGAACTGGGTTCAATCCCTGGGTGGGAAGATCCCCTTGAGAAGGGAACAGCTACTTACTCCAGCATTCTGGCCTGGAGAATTCCATGGACTGTATAGTCCATGGAGTTGCAGAGTTGGACACGACTGAGTGATTTTCACTTTTACTTTTTTTTCTTCACTTAAAACAATGGGTTGGGAGTTTAGGAGAAATCACTCCCCAAAGGAAAATTCAAATGTTGTTAACATAGTAACTGGAGTGGATGTTGGGGAAGCAAAAACATCAGACATCAATTACACAAAGATATGAAAAAGAAAAGAACACTAAGGTTCCATTTAGGCAAAACAGGACTAATAAAAGATGTGACAAAAATTGATAAGCTTGATGAACTTAGTCTAAGTCCAAAGAGTTGGTCCTGATTTAGATATTAAACTAAGTCTATTATTGCTCTCATTTTGAGTTACTGCCAAAACAATAAGCAAGTAAGCATAAAATAGACACTATTTTAGGACTGAAATGAGTAGAATCAGCTTCCCATGACTAACCTGTTTCCTCACAGAGTTAAGCTTGAAATTCAAGGGTCAGCATCCTGAATTGGAGGAACCCAGGGCTGCTGGCTCATTGCCATATGAGGGTACACTTGGTGAAGGATACTTGATGAAGGATTAGTATGTTTAAGTCAATGTCCTAATATAATATATAAAGACTGTCTTTCTGTGTCACATTTAAATGCTCTGCATTCTCTTTCTTACTTTTTGGAACAACAGCATCCAGTGGGAAAAATGATGGCAAAATGTCTAAGGGTAGAGAAACATAACATACTCAATTGTTATTGAATGGCTGGATGAATAAATAAATTTTCATAGAAAATTGGCATGTCTAATAAAAGGAAAACATTTTCCAAGAAAAGTTTCCCATTAAAACTACAGAAATCTGAATTATTCTATGTGATTTATTACTAATAACACCATTGACTATTAGAACATAATACTTGTGGACACAGTGGGGAAAGGAGAAGATGGGACAAATTAGAGAATATCATTGAAACATATACATCACCATGTATAAGATAGATAGCTAGTGGGAAGCAGCTATATGACACAGGATGCAGTCTGGGGCTCTGTCACTGTGACAGCCTAGAGAGGTGGACAGAAGTGGAGGACAGAGGGAGGCTCAGAAAGGAGGGGCTATTTATGGGTATGTGTGTGTATGTATAGCCACACACTTATGGCTGATTTGCATTGTATGGCAGAAACCAGAACAACTTTTAAGGCAATTATCCTCCAGTTAAAAATAAAAAGATACATTTAGGTGACCATTTAATTAGACATGAAAAAAAAATCCTGTATAACCTGTAGACCATATTTCTTATCCTAATATTTTAAAAATTAAAATATTCCACTTACACTGAAATCTGTTTATGTACTCTACAAATTTGAGCCAAATTGACCATGTTTCACTTCAAGAAATACTTATAAATAATTTCAATTCCATAGGACAGATCCATTAATTATGCTTTCAGAGGAGCTATAATTAATGGATTTGCACTATAGAATGAAGGCCTTTAGTAAATATTAATAATGCAAACTCATTCTACCAAGCACCTTAAGAGTCCCGAAACAAATAGATCATCTTACATGGCTGAAACTTTCTTTCCACATCGCATGTGGAACATGAAAACATTCAAAATAATTTAGCATCAGCTTTTTGGTGAGTTCTTCATATAAAATTAAACATTATTTGGTGAAAAGGTTATGCATCCCAATAAAATCATCTGTCATGATTTATTTTTATGAAAGTTAGAACAGCTCTGATGAAAGCTTAGAATATGACTGTAATAACAGAATATTTATTATAATCTTGAAAAGCCCAATTATATTTCTAATGAAGAATATTTTAAATAAACATTTTTTTAAATTTCAAAATACCTTCAGATGAGTAGAAAAGCTCATCTGAAGAAAAGCTCTTCAGATGAGAGTAGAAAACTGTCATATACCCCTCATCCAGTTTCCTCTATTGTCATCATTCTCTCTTAGAAGAGTCTCTTTATCACAACAAAGAACCGATATTGATACATTACTATTAATTACATTCTGTGTTTATTCAGTTATCACCAGTTTTCCCTAATGTCCTTTTTGCTGTTTGAAGGTTTGATCCAAGCTGCTTCCTTGCATTTAGTCATCATGTCTCCATAGCAACATAATCTGTAATAGTTCTGAATCTTTCCGTGACAGTGGTAACCTTGACTTTGGTCAGATTTTGCAGAATGTTTCTCAATTTGAGTTTGTACAGTGTTTTTCTCATGATTAGACTGATATCATTGGAGAGGAAGACCACATAGGTAAAGTACTCCTCAGGAAGACCCCCTGGAGAAGGAAATGGCAACCCACTCCAGTGTTCTTGCCTGGAAAATCCCACATAGAGAAGAGCCTGGCAGAAAAGAAAAAGAAGAGCCTGGCAGGCTATAGTTCATGGGGTCGCGAAGAGTCGGACACGACTGAGCGACTTCACTTTCTTTCACTTTCATTGCACTGTATCATGCTATTATAGGCTCTCCACAGGATGCTAACCTTGAGAACTTGGTTGAGCTGGTGTTTACCATGTTTCTCAGTTACCTTTCCCCTTTCTCATTCTCTTTTCTTTGGAAATAAGTCTCTAAGCACAGCCTGAGGCTGGCTGTGATGATAAGCTCCATTTCTTAAAGAGGGGGAGTATTTGTATAATTTATTCAGAATATTTTTGTAAGAAGGATTCATCTCTTTTCCCCAATTATTTATTTATTCATTTATTTACATATAAATTCATGATTTTTTGTTTTATGTTTTGATTATAATCCATTACTATGCTGTTTACATTGTTGCTCAAATTGTTCCAGATTTGGCATTTGGGTGCTCTCTCGTGTTGGCTCATTTATCTCTTTGGCACACTCCTTTCTTATATCTTTTGAGAACTTTCTGGCACAAGTTGTTCATTCCTTGCCTCGTCCAAGAAATCCTCTACTTCTCCAAGGAGCTCTGGTTCCCTCGTTGGACGAAGTCAAGACCCAGACACTCGGCATTAATATAGAATCTTATATTTAAATAAAGTATGGCTTAATTGGAAAAATATTTTAATACTTGTAAAATATTCTGTCATTTTCGTGGATAAAAAGTAAGTCTTTAATTTATGAGTCAATGAAAAGTATTTTAGAATTTAATTTTCATTTTTATGTCATACAAATGGCTGGCTGATTGCAAATTTTGTACCCAAAGATCGACAGTAAGAAGTGACAGAATCAACTGAGAGTATTTTATTTCTCAGTGTGGAAAGAAAGAATAGTATGTTTCTCAAAGCTATTACAATGAATTCATATTTGTATTTTTCAGTAGTAGATAGAATAGTAGAATCTAAGAGAAGATGTAATGTTCAGGTTTCAACATTTTTTTCTGATTTACTAAATATTTAATGCTATCCCTTATTCTTTACTTTCACTGTTTCTTTGGTGACAATAAATTGAGTGCCAAAGCTCTCAAATGTATACTTTGGCCATGGACAGTTGAGCAGTGACAGTTGAGTGTGAGTACATGTATAATCAAACAGTTAAGTGTTATTTATAATAATGGATGGACTTCCCAGATGGCACACTAGTAAGGAGTCCGCCTGCCGGTACAGGAGACACAGGGGTGCAGGTTTGATCCCTGGGTCAGGAAGATTTCCTGGAGTAGGAAGTGGCAACCCACTCCAATATTCTTGCCAGAAAAATTCCATGGACAGAGGAGCTTGGTAGGCTATAGTCCAAGGGGTAACAAAGAGTAGGACATGACTGAGTGACTAAGCACAACTGCATGTAAAAATATATATTAATATGATGGCATTTTCCAAATTGGGATATAAATTTAGCCTGGAAAAACTGTTATTAGCAAAAATAATTCCTTTCTTGCTCATTATTTATTGGGAAAAGACTGCCTATTGTGATTTACAAATACTATTCACTTTCTCATTTTTTAAAATTAAGTGTAACTGTGTACTTCCCCCTACCCCAACAGTAATTTCTAGTAATTCTGACATCAGTGTTGATAGAGTACTAGGTTGGTAGTCAAGAGTTAGTACCAGGATATGTTGAAACTGAGGATTTAAAACATCAAATATAACCTGAGAGTACTTTATTAATTTGTATTTAGATACAGAGTGGCACTGGTGTTACTGTCATTGAATGAAAGGGTAAATTAATTAAAATATGAAGTATCAGAAGGATTTAGTATAGTATTTTATCTAAAGGATGAATAGATTGGAATGCCACCTGTATTACAGATCACTGAAACGCAAATAGGAAAGCAAACTGAAATTGAAGATATTTTTATCTTATTTTTTGCTGTGTGTTTCTCAACTTGATAATAAGTGCAGTTTATCAGATGCTGTCATATAAGATTTATATACTTTTAAACACATTTTCCTCAAGATTTCCTAAGAGCAATAGAATTAAAGTGTCACACTATAAAATGAATCTGAAAGTTAAAGCTAAAACAAAGTTTTCTCTAAGAATGACATTCAAATAATCAAGGTTACATGATGCATATTTTAGAGTCTGCTTTCCATAGTACTTAGAATGACACATTTATTTCTGGGAAGTTGTGGGAGACCTTAACCCTAAAAGAAGTTAAACATGAAGCTTAATTTTCAGTTTGTCTTCTTACAGAAGTTAAAAGACGCTTCATCTGATCCAGGCTTTCAGATTTTCATAGCTGAATGTTATCTCTTTTTCCTGAATACCTCATTTTCAAAGACATAATACTTTCTTACGCTATGCAAAATATCAGTACTTTTAGGAACATACCAGATAATTCAACTACATATGAACTGTGTTCTTTCACTTACTTAATTTGTCATGAAAAACTAATGATAGAGAAACAGCTTGAATTTTGTTTTTCTGTTTCTGAAAAAATGTTTCAATCATTTCTTATGTTAGAGTTCTGCAGTAAGTTCATTCCTAAGAAAACTCTTTGTTTCTCCATTACATCATATGATCAAATAATGGAAGTCATCAGTCCAGAATATTTCCTGATTTTGTGCTAATAAATGGCCAAGAAGCACTGAATATATTTAGAAATTAGTAACTAACTCGCCTCAGTTATCTGGTGCATGTATTTTCCTGTTTCCTTTAGTAGATTATTATTCAGTTTTTATCTAATTTCCTCCTTTAGGCACTGTAACTCAATGTTCAGGCTTATGTCAATTTCTAAACAAAGTACATGTTATGTACAAATATATATATACTGAGTATCTTGGTTCTTATCTTTATAGTTCATATCCATTTTTTTTCTGGACTTGATAGTCAGAAGTAATCCTTTTTTAATTAATATTTAAAGTGTTTCAGTTTATTGTATACTTGAATCAAATGAATTGAAAATGATCTTTGAGTAAAAAGAGCATCTGCAGCATCTATTCTTTGAGTGTGTTCTTTTGTTTGAATTTGTTTGAATTTGTGAGCCAAACTTGTGTACTTGTTCCCTTATCTCAAGGTTAATCATGTTTTGTTTTAATCTCTACTGTAAGCTTTTTTCTCTCTTTGTGTTCATCTTTATTTGGAAATGGAGCTAAAAAAATGTAGGTGTGCATTTTTTCCCCAATGTTTTGTTTTCTTATCTACTTAAATGAAAATAATTCCTCTGAGAGAATGACTTAAAAGTACAGTAAAATAACTTCTGTTGCTGCCTATTATCAGTATATTTTTATTGCTTTTAGGAAAAATGACAAGTCTCTAATCCATAAATTTTAATTGACTGCATTTTTTAAAGGACTAGAAGAACAGCATTAACAACATTCCAATAATTCTCTTATATTTCTGTAAATCTTGTCCATAAAGTTTTGTTTAGTTGCATATAAGAAAGTTTGTCAAGAGCTATCTGGTCCCATCACTTCATGGGAAATAGATGGGGAAACAGTGTCAGACTATTTTTCTTGGCTCCAAAATCACTGCAGATGGTGATTGCAGCCATGAAATTAAAAAAACACTTACTCCTTGGAAGAAAGGTATGACCAACATAGATAGCATGTTTGAAAGCAGAGACATTACTTTGTCAACAAAGGTCTGTCTAGTCAAGGTTGTGGTTTTTCCAGTGGTCATGTGTAGATGTGAGAGTTGGATGGTAAAGAAAGCTGAGTGCCGAAGAATTGATGCTTTTGAACTGTGGTGTTGGAGAAGACTCTTGAGAGTCCCTTGGACTGCAAGGAGATCCAGCCAGTCCATTCTAAAGGAGATCAGTCCTGGGTGTTCATTGGAAGGACTGATGTGAAGCTGAAACTCCAGTACTTTGGCCACCTCATGTAAAGAGTTGACTTATTGGAAAAGACCCTGATGCTGGGAAGGATTGGGGGCAGGAGGAGAAGGGGACGACAGAGGATGAGGTGGCTGAATGTCATCACTGACTTGATGGACATGGGTTTGGGTAGACTCTGGGAGTTGGTGATGGACAGAGAGGCCTGGCATGCTACAATTTATGGGGTCGCAGAGTCAGACACGACAGAGCGACTGAACTGAACTGATATGGAACTTTTAAAATTTCATGTTTCTTCATTTTATAGTTGTAAATTAATGGCAAATGCGCACTTTATGATAAATTAAAAACTGAATATGATTATTTAAATCTCCATAAAAGGAAAATAGAATGACACCTATAGAAAATCAGCCGGAAATGTGTTGAAATAGCACCATAGTGAACCATTATAGGTATAGGTTAACAATCAAAAAATGTAAGAATATAAGTGAAGTGTAATATCATCCTAAAATAAAAGATGATTTTCATATTTAATAAAATACACTTGAAATGCAAATTGAAAAGTGATCATTTGATTAATTTCTTTTTTTAATTTCTAATTTATTTATTTTCTTTACATTATCATATTGGTTTTGCCATACATTGACATTAATCCGCCATGGGTATACATGTGTTCCCCTTCCAGAACCCCCCTTCCACCTCCATCCCAATTCCATCTCTCTGGGTTATCCTGGTGCACCAGCCCTAATCACCCTGTATCAAGCATCAAACCTGAGCTGGCAATTGATGTTCATCACTGCATTGTTTACAATAGCCAGGACATGGAAGCAACCTTGATGTCTATCAGCAGACAAATGGATAAGAAAGCTGTGGCACATATACACAATGGAATATTACTCAGCCCTTAAAAAGAATACATTTAAATCAGTTATACTGAGGTAGACGACACTGGAGCCTATTATACAGAGTGAAGTAAGCCAGAAGGAAAAACCACAGTACAGTATACTAACGCATATATATGGAATTTAGAAAGATGATTAATTTCTTAAATAACTATTTCTAAATAAAAACTGTTTCATTTTAAAATAATAATTTGAAATTGTGTATGGCCAATTTTACTTCACTAGCTGAGCTGCTTGCCGGGTGGCTCAGATGGTAAAAAATCCATCTGCAATGCGGGAGACCTGGTTTCAATCCGTGGGTTGGAGAGATCTGGAAGAAGGCATGGCGACCCACTCCAGTATTCTTGCCTGGAGAACCCCATGGAGGGAGGAGCCTAGTGGGCCACAGTCCATGGGGATGCAGAGTCAGGCATGACTGAGCAAATAAGCACATTTTTACTTATTTGTTTTTTGTTTTAATAAGAAGAGTTAGATTGTAAATTAGGAATAATAAAAATGACTATAAAAATACCTCTTTAATTTAATTTTGTTTTTCTTATAGAGTGCAGATATGAGCCCAGCAAGTAGCACCACTTCACTTCCAGTTAGTCCTCTTGCTGAAGAGCCTTTGCCTTTCAAGGTAAAAATAAATTTTAATATGTTTTAAAAATTGTTCACAATATTTTTAGGATCTTTAAAATGTATTTATTTTGTTATGTATAATAGGTAGTTCAGGCATAGATGGTGAGATTAAATGCTTTAACTTGTAAAGATCTTGTTTCAGATGTCAAAATTTTGTTGTTATGTCTGTTGTCATTCTAGTTGCTAAATAAAGGTAAAGATTTTGAATAGAAATTGATATTTTATATAGCAATTTGTCTTGAATGTAAGAGACAGTGATTCATTATAATGGTTTGATGTCACATGAGTTATAGGTTTCAAATCTTATATTTATATTAAGCAATAAGTTTGGAATGAACTATTCAGCACTCATCCAGTGTTTAAACTTTCATTAGCTGGTTCAATTTTCTTTGATGACTTAGGTTATAATTAATTAATTGTGTATTCTTTCAAGACTAATGGTCAAATCAAAAATTAAAATATATAATCATTCCTCTAAACATTTCATTTTAAAAATAATTAATGCTAAATATTATTAGAGAATTCTTCTGTTTGGGAGTCTATATGCATTAAAAATATAAAGTCATCTTTTTGTTTTGCTATTTAAGATTGTTTCTCTTTAAGCCAAAGCTTGTAAATCAGCTATTTTAGATGTGTACTATAGATGTTTGGATTTCTTTAGGATTATTGTAAATAAAGGCACTCTTTAAGATCATGGGAAATTAAAAAAAAAACCAATTTGAAAAGTTGGGATGATACTCTTACTTAGGTGCAGTTGTTTTAATTTGGTTTAAAGACAAGTTAACATAGTTTTGAGGATTTATTATGATGATTTGTATTTTATCATTAACTTCTCATTGTTTTTCAAAATCTTATTCAACTTATTATTGCTCACGCTTCATACAGTGACTGACATGATTTCAAAATACAGTACTCAATATTTGCTGTTTTGTCAAAGTGAAATTAATAGGTTATAAGTCCAGTAACAGGTTATAAGTTCCATTATAAGTCTTTGGTTTTCTAATTATAAATGCTTTGCTATTTGATGTTAGATAATATAATTGTTAAAAGCTCATTTATATCAGAGAATTGTTAAGTAATGAATTGTGTTCTGATTGTATCACTTATTGAGGAATATTTTATCATTTTACAACAAAAGGAGAAAATACTACTAATGTTTCAAAGTTTATTATTCCTTAATATTTTGTCTTATGGTTATGGGACAAAATTTATAAAAGAATCGTATTTTTAGCAAGTTTTTAATTGAATTCTCAAAGTGTCACTAGAAACCATTTTCTCTTTTTAATATATTGATAATGACTGCCCTCCTTGAAAATTAATGTATTTTTAATAGAAGTAAAAGGAAAGGTCAGCTATATTCCAAAATGTGCTAACATAAAGCTAATATAAATATAATCATTTTAGTTAGTTTCACTGACTGGTTCTAAAAGATCAATATTTTTCTCATGTTAATGTGTACAAGTGGTTTTATATGCAATTAAAGTTTCAAAGTGCTTGTGATATATAATACTGGCTTTGGTAACCAATATAATTATAGTACCATTAATTCCCTTCTTCTGTGAAAGGAATATTATTTATATTTTTTAAAGAATTTTATTGGACCTAAAAACATTCTACTGGTATTTAAAAATATTTAAAATTAATGTTTCAAATTATAAAACTCCTGCATTTGCTTTTTAAATTTTTATCTTATAAATTGTTGTAATATAAATGAATAATAGAATTCTTATGTATCCTTATTTAAATACAAAAAAGATTAATATAGCTTTTTATTCCCTAAGATTGGCTAGTTTTCTGTGATTATGGTTTCAGTATGTCTGCCCTCTGATGCCCTATCGCAACACCTACCCTCTTGCTTGGGTTTATCTTACCTTGCACATGGGTATCTCTTCATGGCTGCCACAGCAAAGTGCGGCCACTGCTCCTTACCTTGGACGAGGGGTATCTCCTTACGGCCATTTTTCCTGACCTTGAACGTGGAGTAGATCCTGTCAGCCCTCCAGCACCTGTGCAGCCGCTGCTCCCTGGACATGGGGTAAGAATACACAGAAGAACTGTACAAAAATGATCTCATTGCTCTGATAATCATGATGGTGTGATCACTCACCTAGAGCCAGACATCCTGGAATGTGAAGTCAAGTGGGCTTTAGAAACCATCACTACAAACAAAGCTAGTGGAGGTGATGGAATTCCAGTTGAGATATTTTAAATCCTGAAAGATGGTGCTGTGAAAGGGCGGCACTCAATATGCCATCAAATTTGGAAAACTCAGCAATGGCCACAGGACTGGAAAAGGTCAGTTTTCATTTCAATCCCAAAGAAAGGCAATGCCAGAGAATACTCAAACTACCACACAATTGCACTCATCTCACACACTAGTAAAGTAATGCTCAATATTCTCCAGACCAGGCTTCAGCAATACGTGAACAGTGAACTTGCAGATGTTCAAGCTGGTTTTAGAAAAGGCAGAGGAACCAGAGATCAAATTGCCAACATTTGCTGGATCATCAAAAAAAGCAAGAGAGTTCCAGAAAAAACATCTACTTCTGCTTTGACTTGCCAAAGCCACTGTGTGGATCACAATAACCTGGAAAATTCTTAAAGAGATGGGAATACCAGACCATCTGACCTATCTCTTGAGAAACCTGTATGCAGGTCAGGAAGCAACAGTTAGAACTGGACATGGAACAACCAACTGGTTCCAAATAGGAAAAGGAATATGTCAAGGCTGCTTATATTGTCACCCTGCTTATTTAACTTCTATGCAGAGTACATCATGAGAACCGCTGGGCTGTAAGCAGCAGAAGCTGGGATCAAGATTGCCGGGAGAAATATCAATAACCTCAAATATGTAGACGACACCACCCTTATGGCAGAAAGTGAAGAGGAACTAAAAAGCCTCTTGATGAAAGTGAAAGAAGAAAGTGAAAAGGTTGGCTTAAAGCTCAACATTTAGAAAACTAAGATCATGGCATCCAGTCCCATCACTTCATGGGAAATAGATGGGGAAACAGTGTCAGACTCTATTTTGGGGGGCTGCAAAATCACTGCAGATGGTGATTGCAGCCATGAAATTAAAAACACACTCCTTGGAAGGAAAGTTGTGACGAACCTAGATAGCATGTTTAAAAGCAGAGACATTACTTTGTCAACAACGATCAGAATAGTCAAGGCTTTGGTTTTTCTAGTTTTCATGTATGAATGTGAGAGTTGGACGGTGAAGAAAGCTGAGCACCGAAGAATTGATGCTTTTGGACTGTGATTTTGGATAAGACTCTTGAGAGTCCCTTGGACTGTAAGGAGATCCAACCAGTCCATCTTAAAGGAGATCAGTCCTGGGTGTTCATTGGAAGGACTGATGTGAAGCTGAAACTCCAATACTTTGGCTACCTCATGCGAAGTGTTGTCTCATTGGAAAAGATCCTAATGCTTGGAAGGATTTGGGGCAGGAGCAGAAGGGGATGACAGAAGATGAGATGGCTGGATGGTATCACCGGCTCAGTGGACATGGGTTTGGGTGGACTCTGGGAGTTGGTGATGGACAGGGAGGCCTGGTGTGCTGAGGTTCATGGGGTCCCAAAGACCAGGACACGACTGAGTGACTGAACTGAACTGAACTGATTTCCTAAGAATAAAATGATATTAATCATATTTTTAAGTTTTCTAAGACAGTGATTTTATCACCTAACTCCCTAACCATCTTCCTTGACGTTAGAGCAGCAAGGCTTTTGAAAGCATCCTGGAGACTTTCCCAAGGAGTTAAGAGAGGTAAATTATCTCCTTTGGAGATGTAGCAATCAACAATGACAGTTAAATTTTGTTTGGGATCAGATGCTTCTTTCCATAATCAAACTGTATTTTTCAGCACTCATTAGTGTTGGAGTACATTCTTCAATTTAATTTTCAAACAAAAACATATCTGCTCTGAAAAATAGTGCAAGCTCTCATATACATACTTATGACTCTCTTCCCCATCCAGAACAATTCACCTCACAGTAAACTTCTTGTGCTTAGTTTTTTTTTTTTTAACTTTTTATTTTATTTTATTTTATTTTAACTTCCACCCTTTTATTGTTTTTGTCATACAATGCCATAATATCACCATGGGTTTACATATGCTCCCCCTCCAGAAACCCCTCCCTCCCCCCTCCCTCCTCTCTCCCCCCCGGGATATCTCGATGCACCGGCCCCGAGAATTAATCCTGGGCTGGCGATTGATTAGACATATGATAATTAACTTGTTTCAATGCCATTCTCCCATATCATCCCACCCTTGCCCTCATTCACAGAGTCCGCGAGTCTATTCTATACGTCTGCGTTCCTTTTGCTGTCTCACATGTTGGGTTCTCGTTACTGTCTTTCTAAATTCCATATATATGTGTTAATATACTGTATTGTTGTTTTTGCTTCTGGCTTACTTCACTCTGGATAATGGGCTCCAGTTCGGTCCATCTGAGTAGAATTGATTCAAATGAATTTTTTTTTAATGCTGAGGAATATTCCATTGTGTATATGTACCACAGCTTTCTTTTCCATTCGTCAGTTGATGGGCATCTAGGTTGGTTCCATGTCCTGGCTATTGTAAACAAAGCAGTGATGAACATTGGGGTACACGTGGCTCTTTCAATTCTGGTTTCCTCGGTGTATATGCCCAGCAGTGGGATTGCCGGGTCATATGGCAGGACTATTTGCAGCTTTTTAAGGAACCTCCACACTGTTTTCCATAGTGGCTGTACTAGTTTACATTCCCACCAACAGTGTAGGAGAGTTCCCTTTTCTCCACATCCTCTCTCCTTAGTTTTTAAAACCGTTGCTGAAGTGTTTTGTTTGGCTTGGTCTTTTGGAAATTAGGAAAGTTTTTGCAAACATTCATCTATCTTCTCTTAATCATTTGCTATATGTGGGCACTCTGTGCCCCCCCTCTTTTTTTTTCCCAGATAGAACTGATTGATCAAAGACAAGTAGGGTTTCTCCAGGTGGACAAAGCACAGGATACCAGTTCACCACAATCAGTGTTCCCTATTCACATCTAGCCCTGAAAGCATTAGAGTGAATCCCCTTATAGAAAAAGATGTATAAATCACAAGCCTCCATATATACCACAAGTAATCAACTCACAGATTTCCCAGCTTGACTCTTGGTTCTGAGAAGTTTCTACGAGTCTAAGTATTTATTATTGTGCATACTACTCTTACGGACATACATTTGGAAACAAAGGACAAATGGGTAGCCTCATTTTTAATAGTGTTATTCATCATTACAGAAAACATATATATATGGTATGACACATGCCACTGTATTTTTGTGGAAAGGCCAAGGGATAATTAATTTCACATGGATGGGGATAATATTTTATCAAATAACAATAATAGAATCATAATAGTGCAAGATAATTAAGTGGGACTTGATATGAGGAAAAAGAGAGTAGACTGCTTAACTGTTAATTCAAAGTTTTATGTTCCTCTGCAGAACAGCCAAGCTGACATTGTTGACTCTGAGGTCCCTGTTCCCCCCTACCCTGCCTGTTTCCTCTTCCATTCTCCCTGATTTCTCTGATCTGCCTCCTCTCTTCCTATGTTGGCCTCAGTCAGAGACACCACACCCAAAATTCCTTGGAGCCACCAAATATTGCTATTCTTTAGTAGGATGACACTGTTGACTTATTTGTATATACACAGTTATTAACAGCCTCGATCCATTCCTGAAACTAATCTTCTGGAAGCTGCACGTGTGCTAAGTCGCTTCAGTCATGTCCGACTCTTTGAAACTCCGTGGACTGTAGCCTACCAGGCTCCTCTGTCTGTGAGATTCTTCAGGCAAGAATACCAGAGTGGGCTGCCATTTCCTACTTCAAGGGATCTTCCCAATCCAGGGACTGAACCCACATCTCTTGTGTCTCCTGCACTGGCTAGCAGATTCCTTATCATTGTGCCTCCTGGTGACCCCTCCATTAATAGTACACTTGATCATGGGCCAGGTTCTTTTTGCCAATCACTTTCATCACATTTTTGTTGTTGTTGTTCTCACAGATTTTACTTGTTGTTTATTTATTTATGGCTGTGCTAGGTCTTGTTTGTCTGCATGCGGTCTACCCTCCTTTGACAGGTAGACTCCCAACCACTGGACCACAAGGAAGTTCCGTCACATATTTTTAAATTTATTTCTTCTTCAATAAGGCCCGCTATCTATGTTTTAATGCCTTTTACTCCAGAAAACATATTTTCTTTGATTAGATAAATTAGAAACAAGTATATTATCTTCCCTTATCCTCTCAGCCTTATCCTACAGTCAACATGAAAGGAACACATTCAACTCACCTTCTCATTAGATGTTGTGTCAAAAGTGTACCAAGAGTATCCTCCATGCACCACTTTCAAAGTCTGCAAACAAGAATAAGTCATTGCTTTCTTGGCCCACTGAGTGCTGCTTCTCTGTGACATTGTATTCTTGGCATGTGTAAGGTGGTTGGGTATCCAGTGCCAAGAATCCACAGTGGAACCAGCTTCCCTGAAGTCTAGCCATCATTCCTGGTAGCTGACACAGAATGGAACTGAGGTTTTACTTGGGTCTGCTCTCCTACAGAAATCCAGGGTTCTCTCACTACTTTTCTTTATCCCCAGAAATCACAATTTAGACTAGAGAAGCTTTCTCTCTTCCTAATTCCCTCAGAGTTATCCTTCTTTCCTCCAGCCAGCAAGGGTACTGGAAACATCACTTCCATGTACATTTTTGTTGTTGTTTAGGTTTATTTATTTGAACCTTTTATTTTATTTTGGAGTAGAGTTGATTAACAATGTTATGTTAACTTCAGAAAGATAGCAAAGTGATTCAGTTATGCATATACATATATCTATTCTTTTTCAAATTGTTTTTCTACTTGTTGTTCAGTCACTAAGTCATGTCTGATTCAGATACCCCATGGACTGCAGCATGCCAGGTTTCCCTGTCCTTCACTATCTCCCAGAGTTTGCTCAAACTCTTGTTTGTTGAATCAATGATATCATTCTGCTAGGTTGTTAAATAGTATTGAGCAGAGTTCATAGTGTTATCCATGTACTTTTGGGAGCTGAGAAAAGCACCTGTCTGAAGAGTCTTCTCCCCTGATACATACACCTTATTTTAAGAAGCATAGAACCACCTTATTTAAGCAGAGGACAGAAAAGAAGAAATGGAGAAATATACAAAGGTCTCCAAAATTTTATCCTGACATGCAATGCAGAGATGTTATGATATGTTTGAGTACGTATAGCCTAAACTCAGGACTTAGTAACATGTAGTAACACACATAGTTTCCTCTCAATTATATAAACTAAATATTGGGTAGAAAAAAATAGCAGAAAATATACAGTGATCCACCATCAACTATTTGGATGGACTGTACTTATTTTTTTCCTATAGTTTCTATAATGATCACATGGATTTATTTTAAGAACAATATTTATTTTCAAGAAAGTAGAAAAGAGAATTGGGAACCTTAGAGGCAGTATAGCCCAGTTAAGAGACTTCCTAAAATCAAATCTCAGTTCTCCCCCTTTCTGTGTGTATGGCCTTGACCCATTTACTTTGTGTTTCAGTTTCTCCATCAGTAGAATGGGAAGAATACCAGCCACTTCTTCACTGGGTTCTTGTAAAGTCAAATGAGTTATTAAATAAAAAGTGCTTAGGATAGCACATAATAAATGGTACATGAGTTTTGGTGTTAGTTCTAGAAGATGTTGTAGGTCTTCATTAGCACCTGTCAACTTTAGTTTCTTCAGCAGCAGTGGTTGGCAGCATAGACTTGAATTACTGTGTTAAATAGTTCCTGTGGAAATGAACCAAGATCCTTCTGTTGCTGATGATATTGCCCCAAATACTGAATTTCAGACTCTTTTTTGACTCTGAAGGCTACTTTATTTCTTGTAAGGGATTCCTGCCCACAATAGTATATATAATGGCCACCTGAATTTAATTCACCCATTCCTGTCCACTTTAGTTCACTGATTCCTAAGATGTCCATGTGCAATCTTGCCATCTCCTTGTTGACCACATCCAATTTACCTTGATTCATGGACCTAACATTCTAGGTGCCTATGCATTATTGTTCTTAACAGTATTGGACTTTACTTTCACAACCAGACACTTCCACAGTGGAGTGTTGTTTCTGCTTTGGCCCAGACGTTTCATTTTTTCTGGAGGTATTAGTAATTACCCTCCCTCTTCCCAGTAGCATCCGACTCAGGGGGGGTCTCATCTTCTGGTATCATATCTGTTTGCCTTTTCATAGTGTTCATTGGGATCTCCATGCAAGAATACTTAAGTAGTTTCCATTTGCCCTGGAAAATCACAGTGGTGTGGTCACACATCTAGAGCTAGATATCCTGAGTGAGAAGTCACATGGGCTTTAGGAAGCATTACGGCTAACAAAGCTAGTGGAGGTGATGGAATTCCAGCTGAGTCATTTCAAATCCTAAAAGATGATGTGATTAAAAAGTGTTGCACTCAACGTGTCAGAAAATTTGGAAAACTCAGCAGTGGCCATAGGACTGGAAAAAGTCAGTTTTCATTCCAATCCCAAAGAAGGACAATGCCAGAGGATGTTCAAACTACTCTACAACTGTACTCATTTCACATGCTAGCAAGGTAAATGATCAAAATACTTCAAGCCAGGCTTCAACAGTGCATGAACCAAGAATTTTCAGATGTGTGGGGTTCAGAAAAGGCAGAGGAACCAGAGATTAGTTTGCCGACATTTGTGGGATCATGGAGGAAGCAAAAAATAAAATTTCTACTTCTGCTTCATTGACTATGCTAAAACCTTTGACTGTGTGGACCACAACAAGCTGTGGAAAATTCTTAGAAGAGTACTAGACCACTTTACCTGTCTCCTGAGAAACCTATATGTGGGTCAAGGAGCAACAGTTAGAAGCAGACATGGAAGAACAAACTGGCTCAAAAATGGGAAAGGAGTATGGCAAGGCTGTATGTTGTCACCTTGCTTATTTAACTTATATATAGAGGACATTATGCAGAATGGCAGGCTGGATGAATTGCAAGCTGGAATGAAGATTGCTGGGAGAAATATCAGTGACCTCAGATATGCAAATGGTATTACTCGAATGGCAAAAATGAAAAGGAACTAAAGAGCCTCTTGATGAGAATGAAAGAAGAGAGTGAACAAGATGGCTTGAAATTCAGCATTGAAAAACTAAAATCATAGCACCCAGCCCCATAACTTAACAGTAAAAGGAAGAGGAAAAAGTGGAAGCAGTGACAGACTTTATTTTCTTTAATCCATTTTGACTGGGGACAGTTACTGCAGTCCTGAAATTAAAAGATGCTTGCTCTTTGAAAGGAAAGCTATGACAACCTTAGCATATTAAAAAGGATACACATCACTTTGCCAGTAAAGTTCCATATAGACAAAGCTATGATTTTTCAAGTAATCTTGTATGGATGTGAGAGTTGGACCATAAAGAAGTCTGAGTGCCAAAGAACTGATGCTTTTAAATCATGGTGCTGGAAAGACTCTTGATATTCCTTTGAACAGAAAAGAGGACAAACTAGTCAATCCTAAAAGAAATCAATGCTGGCTATTGATTGGAAAGACTAATTCTGAATGCCATAACCATCTAATGGGAAGAGTCAAGTTGTTGAAAAAGACCTTGATGCTCGGAGAGATTGAAGGCAAAAGGATAAGATGGCTAATAGCATGACTGACACAATGTACATGAATCTGAGCAAACTCTGGGAGATAGAGGAGAACAGAGGAGCCTGGCATGCTATGGTCAATGGGGTTGCAAAGAGTTGAATATGACTTAGCAGCCAAATAACAAAAATGATATAAATTTGAATCATTATTATTTTTTAAAGAAGAGATATGTCTAAGTTTAAAGCAAGAAAAATCATCTATATTAGAAATAACATGAACAAATATTTTTCTCAACTCCTTCTATTTAATTTCTAGATGTGAGAGTAGATGTGTAAAGTCTGATGAAGAATGGTGCTTCGTATTATTTCCTCAAAGGCATGTTCTTTATTTTATATCCTCGAATATTCATATGAGCTCTTATGAGCTCTTATATATCAGATTCCTCTTACAAAAAAAAAATAATGGAAATGTTTGTTAATTATGAGGGAGAAAGAGTAAATATAATGAATTTGTCTTAAGGAAAACCTAGTAGATATAATGAAAATTACTTGGAAAAAACAAATACATAATAGTTTGTATAATCATAGAATGTATTGTATATTTCTAAAAGACCACACTACAGTATATTTTTCTTTAATTCATGAAACCTCCCTTGCGCATTGACCTGATAACTTCCTAAATACAATCTCCACTGAAGGAAGATTGTTTTGTTTTAAAACTTTATTTATTTATTTTTAACCATGCTGGGCCTTCATTGGTGCAAAGGCTTTTCTCTAGTGGTAGAGGGTGGGGGCTACAAGTACTTCTCCCTGTGGAGATTTCTTTTGCAGGGCATGGGCTCTAGGCACAAGGGCTTCAGTGATGGGGTTTCCTGAGTTCTAGAGCACAGGTTCCTTAGTTGCTCAATGGTATGTGGGATCTTCTAGGATCAGAGACTGAATCCATGTCTCCTGAATTGGCAGTTGGTTTCTTCACCTCTGAGCCACCAGAGAAGTCCTGAACATTGTTTAATCACATAAGACTCTGGGAAAATCTTACTATGAACAAAGCACTATTGGTATATTCCTCTTCACGTGCTATAATAGCAATATAGTAGTGTTTGTTTATTTTGTCTAAAACACCATAGTGGAAAAGAGCTGAGTTGAAGACTCAGGGAGAGGAGTCAGGTAGTAGTGTTAGGACCTCATAACATCATCTGTTGTTTATCTTGCGTTGGTTAAGATTATTTTGTGTTTACTGTTATCTTTCATTTATTGAATTTAACGGCCTCTTCTTATTAGTGATATCACTGTTTAGATGTCTGAGAAAGTCTAAAATGGTATATTCTACATTTTTGGTTGATTTCTGACTAGGCCATCTATTAATTATTCATCTGTTGATGAATCAGTTTATAAAATACCTACCGTGTGCTTGGTGATATGCTAGACACTGGTGCTTCAGTGTAAAAAACACAGACTGAATTCCTGCTTTCATGATATTTGGGTTCTAGTGAGGAGTGATATACAGTAAACAGATAAATATATAACATATCAGGTAGGGATGATAGATGCTACAAAAAAAATGAAGCCACATTTGGAAGATAGGAATTGACTTTAAAGTGTGTATCTCTAGAGTTCAGATTTTTACATGTGAGTCATGCTGCTTAACTTCTCCACAAGTGGATGGGCGTCACTGCATGAAAGAGATCGAACCCTGAAAATTTGTACTGAAAGCACTGACTCCAAGAACCTAGGCTACAAGAGAACTAACCCTAGTGGAATCAAATAGTGAAAACTCACACAAAGGAAACCACTAGAGTATAAAACATGGCATCACCCAACCACCAGTAGAACCCTGTGCTGGACGCCTCATCTAAACAACAAACAAAACAAAAGTACAAACCCAATCATCAGCAAACAGGATTAGCACCTCCTCAGCCTTGCCTATCCGAGGAAAAAATAAACAAACAAAAACTCAGCACAAATCTCACTCCATAGGAAGCTTACACAAACCACTGGACCAAACATAGGAGAGCAGAAAACAAAAGGAAGAAAGAATTCAACCATGAAGCCTGGGAAAATGAGACCTCAAACACAATAAATCTAAAAACAAAATAATGAAAAGGCAGTGAAGTACTACACAAATGAGGGAACAAACTGGAAACACAGAAGTCCAAATAAATGAAGAGGGAATAGGCAAAATACCTGAAAGAATTCAGAATACTGTTAGTAAAGATGATCAAAAACCTTGAAAACAAAATGGAGAAAATGCAAGAATCAATTAACAAAGACCTAGAAGAACTAAAGAATAAATATGCAGAGACAAACAGCACAATTTCATGAGCACTATGAAAAGGCGAAAAGATAGGACACTGTAAGATGAACTTCCCCGGTCGGTAGGTGCCCAATATGCTACTGGAGATCAGTGGAGAAATAACTCCAGAGAGAATGAAGACATGTACCCAAAGCAAAAGCAACACCCAATTGTGGACATGACCGGTGATGGAAGTAAAGTCCAATGCTGTAAAGACCAATATTCCACAGGAAGCTGCAATGTTAGGTTCATGAATCAAGGCAAATTGGAAGGGGTCAAACAGGAGATGTCAAAAGTGAACATCAACGTTTTAGGAATCAGCAAACTAAAATGGACTGGAATGGGTGAATTTAACTTAGATGACCATTATATCTACTACTATGCGCAAGACTCCCTTAGAAGAAATGGAGTAGCCATCATAGTCAACAAAAGAGTCAGAAATGCAGTACTTGGATGCAGTCTCAAAAATGACAGAATGATCTCTGTTCATTTCCAAGGCAAACCATTCAATATCACGGTAATCCAAAGCTGGAGTAAAATCCTCATAACAGATAAAACAGACCTTAAAATAAAGAAGTTATAAGAGATAAGGAAGGACAGTTCATAATGATCAAGGGATCAATCCAAGAGGAAAACATAACAATTGTAAATATCTATGCGTCCAACATAGGAGCACCTCAATACATAAGACAAACACTAACAGATATAAAAGGAGAAATTGACAGTAACAGAATGACAAAAGGAGACTTTAACATCCCACTCACATGAATGGACAGATCTTCAAAAAAGAAAAGTAATAAGGAAACACAAGTCTTAAATGATACATTAAATGGGTTGATTCTCACTGATATCTTCAGGACATTCTATCCAAATGCAGAATTCACCTTCTTCTCAAGTGCATATGGAACCTGGAACATTTTCCAGGTTGGACCACATCTTGGGTCACAAATCAAACATCAGTAAATTTAAGAAAATTGAAATCAAATCAAGCATCTTCAATGCTATGAGACTAGATATCCATTAAAATGGAAAAAAAAATAACTGTAAGAAACACAAACACATGGAGATTAAACAACACATTTCTAAATAACCAACCGGTTATGGAAGAAATCAAAAGGGAAATCAAAAAGTTTCTAGAAACCATTGACAATGCAAGCACAACAACTCAAAACTTACAGGATGCAGCAAAGGCAGTCCTAAGTGGGAAGTTTATAGCAATGCAATCCTACCTCCAGAAACAAACAAAAACAACGAATAGACAACCTAACTTTACACCTAAAACAACTGAATAAAGAAGAAGAAGAACAACAACAACAAAAAATTAGTAGAAGAAAAGAAATTATAAATATCTGAGCAGAAATAAATGAAAAAGCGATGAGAGAAGCAATAGTAAAGACTAAAGGCTGGTTCTTTGAGAAGATAAACAAAATTGGCAAGCCTTTCGCCAGGCTCATCAAGAAAAAAAGAAGAATCAAATCAACAAAATTAGAAATGAAAAAGGAGAGGTTACAACAGCCAGTGCAGAAATACAAAGGATTATAAGAGACTATTATGAACAACTATATGGGAGTAAAATGGTAACCTGCAAGAAATGGACAAATGTTTAGAAAAGTTCAATCATCCAAGACTGAACCAGGAAGGAATAGAAATTATGAACAAACCAATTACGGTTCAGTTCAGTCACTCTGTCATGTCCAACTCTGAGACTCCATGGGCTGCAGCACACCAGGCCTCCCTGTCCACCACTAACTCCCAGAGTTTACTCAAATTCATGTCCAATTACTTGTTGATGCCATCAAACCATCTCATCCTCTGTCATCCCCTTCTCCTCCTGCCTTCAGTCTTTCCCAGCTTCAGGGTCTTTTCAAATGAGTCAGTTTTTCCCATCAGGTGTCCAAAGTATTGGAGTTTCAGCTACACCATCAGTCCTTCCAATGAATAATCAGGACTGATTACCTTTAGGATGGACTGTTTGGAATTCCTTGCTATGGTAAGGACTCTAAAGAGTCTTCTCCTACACCACAGTTCAAAGCATCAGTTCTTCAGTGCTAAGCTTTCTTTATAGTCCAACTCTCATATCCATACACGACTATTGGAAAAACCATAGCTTTGACTAGACGGACCTTTGTTGGCAAACTATTGAAAATCATTACTGTTTCTGAATATGCTGTCTAGGCTGGTCATAACTTTTCTTCAAAAGAGCAAGCATCTTTTAATTTCATGGCTGCAGTCATCATCTGCAGTGATTTTGGAGCTCAAAGAATAAAATCTGTCACTGTTTCCACTGTTTCCCTATCTGTTTGCCATGAAGTGATGGGACCAGATGCCATGATCTTAGTTTTCTGAATGTTGAGTTTTAAGGCAACTTTTTCACTTTCCTCTTTCACTGTCATCAAAAGGCTCTTTAGTTCTTCTTTGCTTTCAGCCATAAGGGTGGTATCTGCTGCATATTTGAGGTTATCCAGCTTGGGCTTCATAAGCCCAGGGTTTCTCATGATCTACTATGCATATAAGTTAAAAAAGAGGTGACAGTATACAGCCTTGACGTACTCCTTTCCCTATTTGCAACCAATCTGTTGTTCCATGTCCATTTTTAGTTGTTGCTAGTTGACCTGCATACAGATTTCTCAGCAGACAGGTTAGCTGGTCTGGTACTCCCATCACTGAAAGAATTTCCCACAGTTTGTTGTGATCAACACAGCCAAAGACTTTGGAGTAGTCAATAAAACAGAAGTAGATATTTTTCTGGAACTCTCTTGCTTCTTTCATGATTTAGTGGATATTGGCAAACTGATCTCTGTTTCTTCTGCCTTTTCTAAATCCAGCTTAAGCATCAGGAAGTTCATGATTCATGTACTGTTGAAGCCTGGCTTGGAGAATTTTGAGCATCACTTTGCTAGCATGGGAGATGAGTGCAATTGTGCGAAAGAGTGAGCATTCTTTGGCATTGTTTATCTTTGGGATTGAAATGAAAACTAATTTTTTCCAGTCCTGTGGCCACTGCTCAGTTTTCTGAATTAGATGGCATATTGAGTGCAGCACATTCACAGCATCATCTTTTGAAATAGCTCAACTGGAATTCCATCACCTCCACTAGCTTTGTTCATGGTGATGCTTCCCAAGGCCCACTTAACTTCACATTCCAGGAAGTCTGGCTCTAGGTAACTGATCCCAGCATTATGGTTATCTGGGTTGTAAAGATTTTTTTTTGTATAGTTCTTCTGTGTATTCTTGCCACCTCTTCATAATATCTTCTGCTTCTATTAGGTCCATACCATTTCTGTCTTTTATTCTGCCCATCTTTGCATGAAATATTCCCTTGCTATCTCTAATTTTCTTGAAGAGATCTCTAGACTTTCCCATTATATTGCTTTCCTCTATTTCTTTGCACTGACCACTGAGGAAAATTTTCTTATCTCTCCTTGCTATTCTTTGGAACTGTGCATTCAAATGGGTATATCTTTCCTCTTCTCCTTTGCCTTAACTTCTCTTTTCTCAGCTATTTGTAATGCCTCCTCAGACAACCATTTTGCCTTTCTTTTTCCTGGGGATGCCTGCCTCCTGTACAATGTTACAAACCTCCTTCCAGAGTTCTTCAGGCACTCTATCAGATATAATCTCTTGAATCTATTTGTCACTTACACTGTATAATCGTAAGGGATTTGATTCGGGTCATAGCTGAATGGTATAGTGGTTTTACCTAGTTTCTTCATTTTAAGTCTGAATTTGGCAATAAGAAGTTCATTTTCTGAGCCATAGTCAGCTCCTTGTCTTGCTTTTGCTGATTGTATAGAACTTTTCCATCTTTGGTTGCAAAGAATATAATCAATCTGATTTTGGTATTGACCATCTGGTGATGTCCATGTATAGAGTCTTCTCTTGTGTTTTTGGAAGAGGGCATTTGCTTTGACCAGTTCATTTCCTTGGCAATACTCTATTAAACTTTGCCCTGCTTCATTCTGCACTCCAAGGTCAAATTTGCCTGCTATTCCAGGTATCTCTTTACCTTCTACTTTTGCATTCCAGTCCCCTATCATGAAAAGGACATCTTTTCTGGGTTTTAGTTCTAGAAGGTCTTGTAGGTCTTCATTGAACTATTCAACTTCAGCTTCTTGAGCATTACTGGTTGGGGCATAGACTTGGATTACTGTGATATTGAATGGTTTGCCTTGAAAATGAGCAGAGATCATTCTGTTGTTTTTTGAGATTGCATCCAAGTACTGCATTTCGGACTCTTTTTTTGACTATGATGGCTACTCCATTTCTTCTAAGGGATTCTTTCCCACAATAATAGATATAATGGTCATCTGAGTTAAATTTACCCATTCCAGTCCATTTTAGTTTGCTGATTCCTAAAATGTTGATGTTCACTCTTGCCATCTCCTGTTTGACCCCTTCCAATTTGTCTTGATTCGTGGACCTAACATTCCAGGTTCCTATGGCAATATTGCTCTTTGTAGCATCGGACTTTACTTCCATCACCAGTCACATCCACAACTGGGTGTTGCTTTTGCTTTGGGTACATGTCTTCATTCTTTCTGGAGTTACTTCTCCACTGATCTCCAGTAGCGTATTGCACAGCTTCCGACTCTGGGTGATCAGTTTTTAGTGTCCCGTGTTTTTGCTTTTTATACTACTCATGGCATTCTCAAAGAAATAATACTGAAGCGGTTTGCCATTCCCTTCTTCAGTGTACCATGTTTTGTCAGAAATCTCCACCATGACTCAATTGTGTTGCGTGGCTGTATATGTCATGGCTTATAGTTTCACTGAGTTAGACAAGGCTGTGGTTCATGTGATCAGATTGGATAGTTTCCTGTGTGTTGTTTTCAGTCTGTCAGCCCTGATCAAGATGGATAAGAGGCTTATGGATGCTTTCTGCTGGGAGAGAGTGACTGAGGGGGAAACTGGGTCTTGTTCTGATGGGCAGATCCATGCTCATTAAATCTTTAATCTAATTTTCTTCCATGCGTGGGGTTGTGTTCCCTCCCTCTTATTTGACCTGGGGCCAAAGTATGGTGGAGGTAATGAAGATAATGGTGCATCCTTCAAAAGCTCCTAAGCAGGCACTGTTGTACTCAGTGCCCCAGTCCTGCCGCAGGCGTGTACCACTGACCCACACCTCCACCAGAGACTCCTGGGAATTCACTGGAAATTCTGGGTCATTCTGTTTTGGGGTCACTACTTTTTCCTGGGTCCTAGTGTGCACAAGCTTCTATTTGTGCCTCCAAGAGTCTGTTTCCCAGTCCTGTATAAGTTCTGGGGGCTCTATGGTGGGTTTAATGGTGACCTCCTCCAAGAGGGCTTATGCTATATCCGGGTCTACTGCACCCGGAGCCCCTTCCCCTGAGCCAGTCCACTGCTGATCTGTACCTCCTCAGAAGACACTCAAATACTGTTCTGTCTCAGTCTCTATGGGGTCTCTGAGTCCTGGTGCCCACAAGATATGTTTGAGCCATCTGAGTGTCTCTGGTTGGTATGGGGTTTGATTCTATAGGTGATTTCCCCCCTCCTACCATCTTTCTAGGGCTTCTCCTTTGCCCTTGGGCTTGTAGTGTCTCCTCGGTGTTGCTCTGATGCTGTGCCAGTGCCATGCAGCTATCGTTCCAGCAATGGAGGGACTAATTACAAGCACTGAAATTGAAGCTGTGATCAAAAATCTCCTGATAAACAAAAGCCCAGGACCAGATGGCTTCACAGAAGAATTCTATCAAACATTTAAAGAAGAGCTAATACCTATCCTTCTAAAACTCTTTTTAAAATTTGCAGAGGAAGGAACACTTCCAAACTCATCTATGAGGCCACTATTACTCTAATACCAAAACAAAAGAGAACACAAAAAGAGAAAACTACAGGCTAATATCACTGATGAACATAGATGCAAAAAAGACCAATAAAATTTTAGCAAACAGAATTCACCAATACATCAAAAAGCTCGTACTCCATGGTTAAGTTGGATTTACTCCATGATTGCAGGGATTCTTCAATATTCACAAATCAATGTGATATACCATAATAACAAATTGAAAGACAAAATCCATATGATATTCTCAAGAGATGCAGAAAAAGCCTTTAACCAAATTCAGCACCCATTTATGATTAAAACTCTTCAAAATATGGGCATAGAAGAAATCTACCTCAAATAGTAAAGGCCACATTTGTAAGCCTACATGAAACATTATTCTCAATGGTGAAAACATGAAAGCATTCCCCCTCAGATCAGAAACAAGACAAGGGTGTCCACTTGCACCACTATTATTCAACATAGTTCTGGAAGTCCTAGCTACAGCAGTCAGAGAAGAAAAAGAAATAAAAGGACTCTAGATCATAAAGGAAGAAATAAAGCTGTTTGCAGATAACATGATACTGTACACAATTCACCCTAAAGACAGTATCAGAAAATTACTAGAGTTAATCAGTGAATTTAGCAAAGTTGTAGGATACGAAATCAATACACAGAAATCACTTGCATTTCTATGTAATAATGAAAAATCAGAAAGAGAAATTAAGGAAACGATCCCATTCACCATTGCAACAAAAAGAAGTATCTAGGAGTAAACTTACCTAAGGAGACAAAAGAACTGTACACAGAAAATTATAAGACACTTAAGAAAACATAAACAGATGGAGAGAAATTCCATGTTCCTGCGTAGGAAGAATCAATATTGTGAAAATGACTAGACTACCAAGTGCAGTCTATAAATTCAATGCAATCCCTATCAAATTACCAATGGCATTTTTCACAGAACTAGAGCAAAAAATTTCACAGTTTTTATGGAGACACAAAAGACCCCAAATAGCCAAAGCAGGCTTGAGAAAGAAAAATGGAGCTGGAGGAATTGAATTTCCTGACTTCAGATTATACTACAAAGCTACAGTCATCAAGACAGTATGGTACTGGCTCAAAAACAGAAATATAGACAAATGGGTACCTTATTTTTGACAGAGGAGGCAAGAATATACAATGGGGAAAAGACAGCCTCTTCAATAAATGATGCTGGGAAAAGTGGAGAGCTACATGTAAAAGAATGAATTTTGAACATTTCCCAATACCATACACAAAGATCAACTCAAAATGGATTAAATACCTAAATGTAAGACCTGAAAGTGTAAAACTCTTAGGGGAAAATATAGGCAGAATACTCGATGACATAAATCAAAGCAAGATCCTCTGTGACCCACCACTTAGAGTAACAGAAATAAAAACCAAAGTAAACACGTGGGACCTGATTAAACTTAAAAGCTTTTGCACAGCAAAGGAAACTATTAGCAAGGTGAAAGGTCAACCCTCAGAATGGAGAAAATAATAGTAAATGAAACAACTGACAAAGGATTTATTGTCAAAATATACAAGTAGCTCATACAACTCAATACCAGAAAAACAACAATTCAATCAAAAAGACCAAAACATATATTTCTTCAAAGGAGACATAGAGATGGCTAAAAAACACATGAAAAGATGCTTAGCATTTCTCATTATTACAAAAATGCAAATCAAAGCTAAAATGATTCAGCACCTCACACCAGTGAGACTGGCCATCATCAAAAAGTCTACAAAAAATAACTGCTGGAAAAGGTGTGGAGAAAAGGGAATGCTCTTATACTGTTGATGGAGATGTAAATTGATACAGCCACTATGGAAGACAGTATAGAGATTCCTTAAAAGACTAGGAATAAAACCACCTTATGACCCAGCAATCCCATTCCTAGGCATATACCCTAAGGAAACTAAAATTGAAAAAACACCTTTATCCCACTGTTCATTGCAACACTATTTACAATAGCTAGAACATGGAAGCAACCTAGATGTCCATCGACAAATGAATGGATAAAGAAGTGTTGTACATATACACAGTGGAATATTACTCAGCCATAAAAAGGAACATATTTGAGTCAGTTCTGATGAGGTGGATGAACCTAGAACCCATTATACTGAGTGTAGTGAGTCAGAAAGAGAAAGGTCAATATTGTATTCTAATCCACATACATAGAATCTAGAAAAATGGTACTAAAGAATTTATTTACAGGGTGGCGATGGAGAAACAGAATAGAGAATCAAATTACGGACATGGGGAGAGGGGAGGGGAGGGTGAGATGTATGGAAAGAGTAACACAGAAACTTACATTACCATATGTAAAATAGATAGCCAACGGGAATTTGCTGTATGGCTCAAGAAACTCAAATAGGGGCTCTGTATCAACCTAGAGGGATGGGATAGGAAGGCAGATGGGAGGGAATTTCAAAAGGCAGGAGATATATGTACACCATTTTGAGGTTTGACAGAAAACAGCAAAATCCTGTAAAGCGATTATCCTTCAATAAAAAGATAAAAAGAAAATAAATGGGTGGCTCTTTCAAAAATCGTGGTCAAAAAATGTTACTCTGATCAGGGGATATTTTAAGACTTAACTGAGAGAAATGAGAAAGCTGTCATCTCTCTGTGGAAAGAGACTTGAAGACAAATGCAAACGTCATGAAGCAAGAGAACATTTGACCTTTTGGGATTAGCAAGAGTGTCACTATGTCTGAAACAGACTGAATAACTGTATAGGTAATACAAGATCAAATCAGAGAGAAACCAGATCATGAAAGTCCGTATAGCCCATGGTAAAGACTTGGAATCTTACTTTGTATGAGATGGAAAACAACTGAAGTGTTCTGGGAAAAAAGAATGACATAATCAGACTTGATTTTAAATCTATTACTCTGATTTCCATGTACATGTAGGCAGCAAAAGGACATGGTAGAAGAAGAAAGGCAAAGCTCTCAGAGGTGAGAGATAAGTGGTTAAATGTTAAGTGGATGAACACTGGTGAGATTTTAGACACATTTTGAATCTGAGTCATCAGAATTTGTTAATAGATTGTATGTGTGATATCAAAACAAAGAACAATGTGATAGATTATTCCTTTTTCTAAGATTATCTACATTTTCCTGTTTTTACCTCCTTTGCTATCTTCCTGATGTTGCAAATAGTAGGCATCATTATGTCGAGATTAAGGGAGCCTTCTCTGTGCATGCACATCCCAGATGTCTCTTCCTTCTCTCATAAAGAAATAAGTCATCTGGGGTTAGAACCCCCTACCCTGCTCTGCTCCCAGAAGTGTATCCCTTTGAAGATCTCATCTCCAAATATGGTTACATCCTGATGTGCTGGGATGTAGCCTAAAAATTTTAAGCGGAAACAATTCAGTCCATAACAGACAGACTGAAGACTGCTATGTTAAATCTTTCCCTGACTCAAGGGAAAGAAAAATAAATTGCACCTCTTGTTGGAGAATGACAAAGCTTTGGAACAATTTTTAATGTACCATATAAATATGTGATATTCCTTTATTAATCTAGTTTCCAACACTATTAAATTCTGAATCATTTGTGAAGGAGTTTTGATTCGAGAGAATGAAATAGGAAATAAGAGATTTTTAATGTTTTAAATGTTTCCCTGTATTCATCAGTGCACTCATTTGAGTATATTGTCCAATACTATTTTAATTTCAATTAAATTTGAAAATTTCATTTAAATATCATCATATATGAATTAGCTTACAGTCCTTAAAATCTTGTAGTTAAGAATATTAAAGAATTATGACTATAAAAGTATTTTACTTAAAGTTTTAATTATAAACACTGAGAGTAAAATTGAAATGCTAAATTATTTCAGTCATGTCTGACTCTGCAACCTATGGACTGTAGCTTGCCAGGCTCCTCTGTCCTTGGGATTTTCCAGGCAAAAACACTGGAGTGGGTTGCCATTCACTTCTCCAGGGAACTTCCTGATCCAGGGATTGAACCGTTCTCTTATGTCTCCTGCATTGGCAGGTGAGTTCTTTACCACTGGTGCCACCTGAGAAGCCTGAAATTGAAATAACAATTGCCAAACAATACTTTCTATATTAAGTTTGTATAGTATTATTTTATGTTAATTTTTTTCCTTCTGGTTTTGTCAAGATAAATTTTGAATAAATGTTATTTTATTTTTTTTTTGTTATTTAGCACTAAGTCCTGTCCAACTCTTTGTGAGACATAGAACTTGTCAATGTTAATACAAGCTAAAAATAACAGCATACTCTGTCCTATCTCAACCCCATCTTGTATGTTCTTTCTTAAATTTAAATTGCATTGAGTTTCTTCATTTTTGCATAGGTTGCTGCCTTAGATTTCTCCTAATGTTTTTGAGTTCTCCAGAATAGGAAGAAAGAATTCAGGTACGGAATGTGAAACTGTCTTGACTTTTATGTACATAAAAAGGAGGATATCGAATTATTGTTGGCAAAATCCTAAAGCCAATAAAAGCCTTCAAGTTTTGGGAAAAAAAATTATGCTTTTCTTGAAAAAAAATGAATTTTAAGAAATTAAGTCATTATGACCTCAACCTTGATTTGGGGATCCATTTCAAAGTGGATTGCCATCACTGAAATATTTGTTCTCAGTGCCAACAAGATAGCAGGACTGTTACCTGATAACAGTTGACTTCAATAGTGTGCTCTGTTTCTCAATACCCATTGATCCCAAGTGTCTAGAAACCTTGGTTTGAGGTAATAGGTGGCAGCCATTGCTCTGCACACCAATATTAATAAGCTCTCTTTTAACATGTAATGCAGGTGCCAGATACTGGAACTGGCTTGGGATTAATACTGTATTTAAGATGATATCATTATTAATGATACTTTAACCAATTGGCCTCATGTATAGTACATCTAGTGCTTATTTCTTATCTTGGCATTACCATTTCATGCACACTGTGGAGGGCTTCACGGGTGGCACAGTGATAAAGACTCTGCCTGCCATTGCAGGAGATGTAAGAAACAGGGTTCGGTCTCTGGGTAAGGAAGATCCCCTAGAAAAGGAAATGGCAACCCACTCCAGTATTCTTGCCTGGAAAATCCCATGGACAGAGGAACTTGGCAGGCTACGGTCCATGGGATCTCTGAGAGTCAGGTACAGCTGAGTGTACACACGCATGCATGTGGATCATATGCACTTACTTTTTGGTTTTAAAATATAACCTCTTGCATTATTTGAGTTTAAACATAAGTGAAAAGTATTACTCCAACATATTTTTTTAAAGTAAGAAATTAGTAATCAAGGTAACATTCAAAGATTGTAATCCATCATTAGCATGGCTATCTGTGATGGACCATGGATATGAGATGATATCAAAGTTGGGTCAGTATGAGTTTAGTTTATCTGGCAATGACTTCCATCTGTTATATTTTGGAATCATCTACTAAATAACAAATGGACTGTGGAAGTTGAATCATATCAGGGTAAAATAAAATGTGCAGGGAATTAAGTCCAGTGCTCAGTTGCTAAGTCGTGTGTGACTCTTTGCAGCCCCATGGACTGTAACCTGCCATGCTCTTCTTTCCATGGAATTTGCCAGGCAAGAATACTGGAATGGGTTGATGTTTCCTTCTCCAAGGTATCTTCCTGACCCAGGGATTGAACCTGCATCTCTTGCATTTCTTACGTTAGCAGATGGATTCTTTGTGCCATGGGAAAGCCAATGAATGCTACCATACATCAAATAATTTAGAAGTGATTGTATTTACTTTGGTTAACTATGTTAAGTTAAAGAATATTAGACCTACAGTATTTTATTAAGACATTTGGCATCCTTTGTTTTAATTATACTATATGGATGTATTAAATGGGTGTACTGACAAATGCAATACAATAAATTAAGCAAATATTCTGGGTAAAATAAGCAAATATTCTGTTCTGAGATTTTTTACATCACAAATTTAACATTTCTTTAGTGTATTTTTCATAGTGCATGTAGATAATTTGTCAGAGATTTTATTATCTATAGTAACTCTAATGAACAAAATTGGCATATTATTGATACAACATAAATGTTGGCTAGTAATTATGAAAAATCAGAAATTGCAGTTACCCTTGTCTAAAGTAAAAGATATCCTTAATAGTGTAGAGAAATGTATGAACATCACTATTTATTTGTTTTTTAATTAATTTTTTATTTTAGTATAGTTGTTTTACAATGTTGTATTATTTCCTGCTGTACAGCAAAGTGAGTCAATTATATATATATATATGTGTGTATATACATATACACACCCACTCTTTTTAAGATTTCTTTCTCATTTAAGTCAGCACAGAGAGTTGAGTAGAGTTCCCTGTGCTATGTATGGTAGGTTATTATCTATACACACACACACACACATTAGTGCATATATGTCAATCCCATTTTGATAATTCATACCAACTCCACTCCCCCCTTGTTAACCATGTTTGTTTTCTAATTTTTGACTGTATTTCTGCATTGCAAGTTAGTTCATCTGAATCACATTTTTAGATTCCACATATAAGCGATATATGATACTTGCCTTTCTCTTTTTGCCTTACCTCACTGTGTATGACAGTCTCTAGGTCTATCCATGTTGGTGCAAATGACATTAATTTGTTCGTTCTCATGGCTGAGTAGTATTCCATTGTATATAGGTATCAGATCTGCTTTATCCATTCCTCTGTCTATGGACATTTAGGTTGCTTCCTTGTTGTGGCTATTGTAAATAGTGCTGCAATAAACATCAAGGTGCACGCATCCTTTCAAATTATGTTTTTTTCCAGATATATGCCCAGTAATGGGATTGCTGAAACACACGTTAGGTCTGTTTTTAGTTTGTTAAGATATCTCCGTACTATTGTCCTCAATGGCTGGATCAATTTACATTCCCACAAACAGTGTAGAAGGGTTCCCTTTTCTCCACACCCTCTTCAGCATTTATTGTTTGCAGTTTCTTTGATGATGGCCAGTGTGAGGTGATGCCTTATTGTAGTTTTGATTTGCATTTCTCTAATAATTAGTGATGGTAAGCATCTTGTCATGTGTTTTGCTTAAAATGCATCCCAGAAGAGATCAGGAAAGGTGCAGATGCTTAACTTTTTTCCATCTTGGATAGTGACTGATACATAGCACAAGAAATTGGAAGGTGAACAATTGCTTGATGCATATTAGAGTCTAATCAATAGCTAAATAGCAATAGTTGTGAAGATACATTTAATTTGAATGTTCTAAGTAATTACTAATGTCAAATTCTTAGCTAACAAAATACTGTTTTCTTTTAAGTTCTTGCATTATACTCTCAGTTGTCACCTTCTGTCTTTACTGGGACTTGCCCTTTTTCTCACATAATCTTTTACTGAAATAAATTGGGTAAGAAACTCACCTCAGGAGATGTGACAAATATTGATAATATTGACTAAACCTGTTTCATTAGAATCTTATTCATGTTTTTCTTATTAAGAATAAAAATTCATTTAGAGTAATTAGGCCCTGCTTAATGAGAAAGTCTTTGGCAGTAGCATTTGCACTGAAAGTTTTTAAAAACCTGAGCAGAATTGTCAAAGCATAATTAAAGGTAGAAGAATTAAGCTCACTTTTCTCCCAAAAGTATCTTTACCAGGCAATAGAAACTTTGGCAATAGAGCCAAATTGGAAAACGGAGCCATGCTGGTTGCTATACCATGTTAAAGAATGATGGGTCATAATTTATGGTAATAATCCCCTCTATGATAAAGTCGACAGTGGTCTGTCTTCTTGCTAACATTAGCTGTTTTTTCTCCTCCTCTATCTTGTTCTTTTCTGTGGGCCTTAGTTACTTAGTGATGATAGTTCTCTTATTGTCATTTCTCACTATTTCTGCTTTTTTTCTTGAATGTAGTGAGTGATTCAGAACAATCAACAAACATTTATTGAGTTCTTACTATGTGTAAGATCTTATATAAAGGTACAGGGGCGGAAATATTTTATTCAAACTGTATAAAACGATAGCATGTCATCATTCTGGTTGTATTTGAACATGGCCTAGAAAAGTGTAAAGTATTTCAAAAGTGCAAAATGGGGTTGAGGAAAAGCAAGTATCATGAGCCAAGCGGGAAGGTAGAGGCAAGGTCTCAAACTAGACCACGAATGTCTAGAAATTATAAATGTTTCAGTTGCATGTTGCCCATGTGGTAAGGAAGAAGTCTGATGCAAAAGATTTCACATGCTTTGTATAGAACTTAGATGACCTTCTACAAACAGTAAAGTACAGGGAGCAAGCAAGAGTTGTGTCTTTAACTGTTCAGGCTGCTCTAAGAAAATATCATAAACTTGGAGTATATAAATAATAGCTCTAGAGACCGGGAGGTCCAAGATCAAAGCACTGGCCCATTCAGTGTCTGGTGAGGGCTCCCTTCCTAGACAGCTTATTTTAGTCTTTTTGTTATAGGCTTATATAGTAAAAATAGCAAGGGAGCTGTCAGGGGCCTCTTTTACAAGGGCACTCATCCCATCCCTGATGTTTCATGACTTACTTGCCACCCTAATATTATCACCTTGGCATGTTAAGATTTCAACATATAAATTTCAGGGAACACAAATATTCATACCATAGCAAGTTGGACAGATTTTAAGATGCAAAATTAAGAAAATGTTATAATTCTTCTTAAGCCCATTTTTCACAGAATGGGTTCTGAACTTCGTTCAAAATCTGTCAGTTCCTAGAAAATCAAATGGTGCTAATCAAATACAAATTATAAGAAATAGGAAGAATTTTTATATTATCCACCATTGTCGATTGCCTGCATCTCTACATGCAGGCGTAGACATGTTCATCACATAGGATGGGCACTGCCTAAGTAAGTAAATGTTAGTTTCTCCATCATGTATGACTCTTTGCAAACCCACCCACTGCCAGGGTCCACTATCCATGAAATTCTCCTAACAAGAATACTGGCATGAATAGCCATTCCCTTCTCCAGAGAATCTTCCCAACCAAGGGATCAGACCTGGGTCTCCTGCATTGCACGTAGATTCTTTACTGTATAAACCACCAGGGAAGCCTGTATCTATGTTGAAATAATAAAGTTTACAGGTAGTATACACCTTTATAAATAAATACTTAAATTTCTATAAATTCATATCTATCTAATTGTAATATCTTAAAAAGTTGTAGTGTGTTAACAGCAGTGTTACTTCACTGTGCTAGTTAGTGTGTTAATTAGTGTGTCACTTCAGTGTGTTAGTTTCATTTTATTCCTATAACAAGCTACCACAAATGTGATTTCTTAAAGCAGTTCTCATTTAGTTTCATATAGTTGTGAAATTCATATAGAATTCAGAATTAGGTGTTTCTGGACTGCAGTCAGTTGGCAGGACTGAGTTCTTGCTGGAGACTCTAGAGGATAATCCATTTACTTACTTGTTTGAACCACAAAAACTTGCCTGTATTCCTGGGCTCTTTTCTCCTTTCCATCTTTAGAACCAGCAATGGCCTGTCAACCATTTATTAGGCTTCATCACTCCGATTCTGACTCTTCTACTTCTTGCTATGATATTTCAGGACCCTTAAGATTTCACTAGGCCCACAAGATGACCCAGGAAAATCTGGGTCAGGTGGTTTTAAAAATGTTAAAGTCAGGTGGTTAACTACCTTACTTTCATCTGTAGCCTGAATCCTCCTTTGCCACAGATATCACTGGAGAAAGAAAAGGGATATTATTCTCCCTATCACAGTTAGTAGTGGCACATGAGTAAGATCTCAGTTTTATTTCTAACACGGGCATCTATTTCTTCATAATCATTGAGGTGGTTACTTACATAATGAGAGTGCACATTGCTCTTCTTTTTCTCTGAATTCTTAATTGACTATTATGTGACTACACAGTAAGGGATAGAAACATGAAACAACAGACTAGTTCCAAATAGGAAAAGGAGTACGTCAAGGCTGTATGTTGTAACCCTGCTTATTTAACTTATATGCAGAGTACATCAGGAGAAACGCTGGGCTGGAGGAAGCACAAGCTGTAATCAATGTTGCTAGGAGAAATATCAATAACCTCAGATATTCAAATGGCACCACCCTTATGGCAGAAAGCGAAGAAGAACTAAAGAGCCTTTTGATGAAAGTGAAAGAGGAGAGTGAAAAAGTTGTCTTAAAGCTCAACATTCAGAAAACTAAGATAATGGTATCTGGTCCCATAACTTCATGGCAAATAGATGGGAAAACAATGGCAGATTTCATTTTTTCACCAAAATCACTGCATATGGTGACTGCAGCCATGAAATTAAAGGACTCTTACTCCTTGGAAGAAAAATTATGACCAGCCTAGGCAGCATATTAAAAAGCAAAGACATTACTTTGCCAACAAAGGTCTATATAGTCAAAGCTACAGTTTTCCCAGTAGTCATGTATGGATGTGAGAGTTGGACTATAAAGATAGCTGAGCGCTGAATAATTGATGCTTTAGAGCTGTGATATTGGAGAAGACTCTTGAGAGACCCTTGGACTGCAAGGAGATCCAACCAGTCCATTCTAAAGGAATTCAGTCATGAATATTCATTGGAAGGACTGATGCTGAAGCTGAAGCTCCAATATTTTGACCACCTGATGTGAACTGACTCATTTGAAAAGACCCTGATGCTGGGAAAGATTGAAGGTGGGAGGAGAAGGGGACAAAAGAGGAGGAGATGGTTGGATGGCATCACACACTCAATGGACATGAGTTTGAGTAAACTCCCAGAGTTGGCAATGGATAGGGAGGTCTGGCATGCTGCAGTCCATGGGGTCACAAAGAGTCAGACATGACTGAGCAACTGAACTCAGCTGAATTGAACTGAAGGGATAGCTCATTGTGGTGAATTATAAAACCTATCAATTTACCTTTAATTTTCCTTTTGGCAAAATTTTAATCTTTACTTAATGCCCAACTAAATGCTACCCCAACTGGAAAATTCTTCTCCAAAGGCCCCACAATACTTTAATCCCAGTTCTAATATAGAAATATAAAATTATAAATATGTATGTTTACAGCCTTTCTCCAATTGATGTAGATTTTCATGAATACACACAGATGCACAGACACACACACACACATATAAAACACAGCAGTGGCCACAGGAATGGGAAAGGTCAGTTTTCCTTCAAACCCCATAGAAAGACAATGCAGAAGAATGTTCAAATTACAATACAGTTGCAATAATTTCAAATGCTAGCAAAGTAATGCTCAAAATCCTTCAAGATTGACTTCAGCAGTACATGAACCACAAACTTCCAGATGTGCACTAGATTTAGAAAAGGCAGAGGAACCAGAGATCAAGTTGCCAACATACACTGGATCATAGAAAAAGCAAGGGAATTAAAAAAAAAAAAAAAAAGGCAACACTAACTTCATTTCACTGACTATGCTAAAGCCTTTGACCGCATGGATCACGATAAACTGGAATATTCTTACAAAGGTGGCAATCCCAGACCACATTGCCTGCATCCTGAGAAACTGGTGTGTAGGACAACAAGCAACAGTTAGAACTGGACGTGAAACAGTGGCCTGCTTCAAAATTGGAAAAGGAGTACATCAAGGCTGTATATTGTCACCTTGCTTATTTAACTTATATGCAGAGTACATTATTCAAGATGCCAGGCTGGGTGAAGCACAAGCTGGAATCAAGATTGCCGGGAGAAATATCAACAACCTCAGAAATGCAGATGATACCACTTTAATGATAGAAAGTGAAGAGGAAATAAAGAGCCTCTTGATAAAGGCGAAAGAGGAGATTAAATAGGCTGGCTTAAAACTCAACATTCAAAAAGTGAAGCTCTTTTGGCATCTGTCCTATAACAAATAAGTGGGAAAAAAGTATAAACAGTGTCAGATTTCATTTTTCTGGGCTCCAAAATCAATGCAGATGGTGACTGACTGCAGCCACAGTATTAAAAGATGCCTGCTCCTTGGAAGAATAGCTCTGACAAACCTAGACAGTGCATTAAAATAAGAGATATCACTTTGCCAACAAAGGTCCATACAATCAAAACTGGTTTTTTCCAGTAGTCATATATGGATGTGAGAGTTGGAACATAAAGAAGGCTGAACACAGAAGAACTGATGCTTTTGAACTGTAGTCCTGGAGAAGACTCTTGAGAGTCCCTTGGACTGCAAGGAGATCAAACCAGTAGATCCCAAAGAAGTTGACTCTGAATATTCATCGGAAGGACTGATGCTGAAGCTGAAATTTTAATACTTTGTCCACCTGATGCGAAGAGCTAATTCATTGGAAAAGACCCTGATGCTGGCAAAAATTGAGGACAAGAGGAGAAGGGGGCAACATAAGGTGGTTGGGTCGTATCACTGACTCAATGAAGATGAGTTTGAGCAAACTTGGAGATAGTGAAAGACAGGGAAGCTAGCTGTAATCCATGGAGTTGCAAAGAGTCAGACACGACTTAGCAACTGAATAACAACATGCCTATTTAATATATAAATGTATATATCCAATTTTATTTATTTATTTTGGCTGTGCCATATCTTTGTTACTCTGTGGACTTTTCTGTAGTTGCAGTGAAGGGGGGCTGCTCTCTAGTTGCAGAGCATGGGTTTCTCATTGCTTTGGCTTCTCTTGTTGCAGAACCCTGGGTGTGCAGGCTTCAATATTTGCTGCTCCTAGGCTCTAGAGCACAGGCTCAATAGCTGTGGCACAGGGTCTTAATTGCTCCATGGGGACTGAGTTGCCCTGGGGCATGTGGGGTCTTTCTGGGTCAGGCATTAAACCTGTGTATCCTGCATTGGCAAGCAGATACTTTACCACTGAGCCACTTGGGAAGCCCGAAGACTTAAATGCTTTATATTCCTCACTTCAGTGCATAGTATAGAATTAGTATATAATATACTAATAGTAGATGAATGAGTGAATTGTTGAATGAATGAATGGTGAAAAAAGTCACCTAAGACCTAATTCCTTTTCCTACTGTTTTATCCTGTTGAAATTGAAA
The DNA here is from genome assembly GCA_007570785.1 of Antilocapra americana. Classification (NCBI taxonomy): domain Eukaryota; kingdom Metazoa; phylum Chordata; class Mammalia; order Artiodactyla; family Antilocapridae; genus Antilocapra; species Antilocapra americana. The sequence continues at coordinate 8,400,258 of ML662438.1, forward strand.
GTCATCTTATTAAATTAAACATTGATAAGCTGATGTATATAACAAAGCCTATCAAGCTATACAAGTGGCCTGCTAAATTTTCTGTAGCTTACCCATTTTTATCCCCTACAACTCTAAACAGAGCTGGACCAATCCAGGGTAGAAATTTTCTGTATGTGACTAACTCGGTGCTAGGCAATTCAGCATTTAACTGGTCTTGTTATTTGTCAGGATCTCATCTTGTATTCTGAAATTGTGGTTTCTGCTTAGCTGGTATTTATGTGATAACCACTGCCTAAGAGATAACAGCATTCCTGCCAACTGTTATTTGGATCTATAAATATTACTTTTCTTGTGATTATTCCGTAGCCAAATGCTATATACATTTCCAGTTTCTCCAGATTGAAAATTCTGAAAGCTGTCTACCTCTTTTGAGTAGTAATCTTCAATTCAAACAATGTTTTGTCTCATTTTACAGGTAAGGGTATTGAAGCTTAGTGCAGTTAAGAACCTGACTAGAGGTCGCTTTGCTGGTAAATGGCTTAGCTGGAATTTCAGCTTAGGTTTCTAAAATTCCAAAGAGTATAGCCTTTACTAGAGAAAGTCTGTGGTGTTTTTCTCTGAAGTGTGATAACTGCTCATTGGTTTTACATAACTGAAGGCAATAAAAATACTAATAGAGGTAGAGATAGAAGAGGAGACAAGTGAGAAGTGAGGAGAGGAAAAGAGAAGAAGAAAAGAAGCCTTCATTCTTGAGGCTTGAATTTTATTGAGACCATAATCCTGCTAAGATTATGTATTTTATTTACTAACAGACCTACTAATTCTGAGCCAACTTTGCAATCCTGGAATAAAAGCCACATGCAATATTGGTCATTTTTCATGAATACAAATAATATAATTTGCTTTAACTACTTAAAACATCAGGAATTTTATGATTTAGTCACTAAGTCATGTCCGACTCTTATGACCCCATGGACTGTAGCCCACGAGACTCCGTTCATAGAATTTTTCCAGGCAAGAATACTGGAGTGGGTTGCCATTTCCTTCTCCTGTTTGGAGAAGGAATTTTAATATCATATATTTGACAGTTTACACAAAAAGATGTCCTTTTTATTATAGGGGACTGGAATGCAAACATAGGAAGTAGAAAGATATCTGGAGTAACAAGCAAATTTTGCCTTGGAGTAAAAAATCAAGCTGGGCAAAGGCTAACAGTTTTGCCAAGAGAACACACTGGTCATAGCAAACACCTTTTTCCAAGAACCCAAGAGAAGACTCTGCACATGGACATCACCAAATGGTCAATACCAAAATCAGATTGATTATATTCTTTGTAGCCGAAGATGAAGAAGCTCTATACAGTCAGCAAAACAAGACCGGGAGCTGACTGTGGCTCAGATAATGAACTCCTTATTGCCAAATTCAGTGTTAAATAGAAGGAAGTAGGGAAAATGACTAGATCATTCAGGTATGATTTAAATCAAATCCCTTATGATAATACAGTGGAAGTGAGAAATATATTCAAGGGATTAGATCTGATAGAGTGCCTGAAGAACTATGGATGGAGATTCGTGACATTGTACAGGAGCCAGTGATCAAGACCATCCCCAATAAAAAGAGCTGTAAAAAGACAAAATGGTTGTCTGAGGAGGCCTTACAAACAGCTGAGAAAAGAAGAGAAACGAAGGGCAAAAGAGAAAAGGAAAAATATACCCATTTGCATGCAGAATACCAAAGAATAATAAGGAGAGATAATCATGCAAAGATGGGCACAATAAAGTACAGAAACAGTATGGACCTAACAGAAGCAGAAAATATTAAGAAGAGATGGCAGGAACACACAGAAGAACTCTACAAAAGAGATCTTCATGACCCAGATAACCACAATGGTGTGATCACTCACCTCGAGCCAGATATCCTGGAATGTGAAGTCAAGTGGATCTTAGAAAGCATCACTGTGAACAAAGCTAGTGGAAGCAATGGAATTCCAGATGAGCTATTTCAAATCCTAAAAGATGGTGCTGTGAAAGTGTTGCACTCAATATGCCAGCAAATTTGGAAAACTCAGCAGTAGCCACAGGACTGGAAAAGCTCAGTTTTCATTCCAATCCCAAAGAAAGGCAATGCCAAAGAATGCTCAAACTAATGCTGAATTGCATTCATCTCACACGCTAGCAAAGTAATGCTCAAAATTCTCCAAGTCAGGCTTCAACATAATCTGAACCGTGAACTTCCCAGTGTTCAAGCTGGATTTAGAAAAGGCAGAGGAAACAGAGGTCAAATTGCCAGCGACTATTGGATCATTGAAAAGCAAGAGAATTCCAGAAAAACATCTACTTTTTCTTTACTGACTGTGTCAAAGCCTTTGACTGTGTAGATCACAACAAACTGTGGAAAATTCTTTAGCAGATGGGAATACCAGACCACCTGACCTGCCTCTTGAGAACTCTGTATGCAGGTCAAAAAGCAACAGTTAGAACTGGGCATGGTACAACAGACTGGTTCCAAATAGGGAAAGGAGTACGTCAAGACTGTATATATTGTCACCGTGCTTATTTAACTTGTATGCAGAGTACATCATATGAATTGCCAGGCTGGATGAAACACAGCTGGAATCAAGATTGCTGGGATAAATATCAATAACCTCAGATATGCAGATGAAACTGCCCTTATGGCAGAAAACAAAGAACTCTTTCACTTTATGAAAGTGAAAGAGGAGAGTGAAAAAGTTGGCTTAAAACTTAGCATTCAGAAAACTAAGATCATGGCATCCGGTCTCATCACTTCATAATAAATAGACGAGAAAACAGTGGAAACAGTGACAGATTTTTTGAGGAGTTCAAAATCACTGCACATGGTAACTCCTGCCATCAAATTAAAAGACGCTTGCTCCTGGGAAGACAAGCTGTAACCAACCTAAACAATGTATTATAAAACAGAGACATTTCTTTGCCAACAAAAGTCCATCTAGTCAAAGCTATGGTTTTTCCAGTAGTCATGTATGGATGTGAGAGTTGAATTATAAAGAAAACTGAGTGCTGAAGTATTAGTGCTTTGAGCTGTGATGTTGGGGAAGACTCTTGAGGGTCCCTTGGACTGCAAGGAGATCCAGCCAGTCCATCCTAAAGGAAATTAGTCCTGAATATTCATTGGAAGGACTGATGTTAAAGCTGAAACTTCAAATACTGTGGCCATCTGATACGAAGACCTGACTCATTTGAAAAGACCCTGATGCTGAGAATGATTGCAGGTGATAGGAGTATGGGATGACAGAGGATGAGATGGTTGGATGGCATCACTGACCCAATGGACATGAGTTTGAGTAAGCTCTGGGAGTTGGTGATAGACAGGGAGCCCTGGCGTGCTGCAGTCCATGGGGTTGCAAAGAGATGGACACAACTAAGTGAGTGAACTGAACTGACTGTTTGCAAAATTTCTTTGAATGTAATCAAACCATGCTTGGATATCCTGGGACAAGATGCCTGGAAGGGATAAGCTGTACTGCCAGGGTGAAAGCAAGGAAGGGAAAAAATGTATGGGGGTATGGATGATTGATTTCTAGTATATTTGGTTAGAGGAGATGAGGTTTTCTGAGAGAGTTAGACGTGATGATGAAGATAATATTCATCTAGCCATATTAAAGTTTGCCTTTCATTTAAAAACTGAATACATTATTTTGTTTATTTTTTAAACTTGTTATTTTTACCTCCTGACTCCCTTCACCTATTTCTCCTATGCCTGGCCTCTGGCAACCACCAATCTGTTCTCTGTATTAATAAGCTTCTTTTTTGGCTTCCACATACAAGAGAGATCATATGGTATTTGTCATTCTCTGTCCAACTTATTTCACTTGGCATAATGCCCTGAGGTCCTTCAGTCTTGTCACAGATGGCAAGATTTCATTATCTTTTTATGGCTGAATAATATTCCATTGTGTGTGTGTGTGTGTATGTATAACACATTTTTTATCCATATTCATTAATGGACATATACTTTATTTCCATATATTGGCTATAATAAATAGTGTTGTCATGAACATGTGGTGCATGTATATTTTTGAGTTAGTCTTTTGTTTTCCTCTTTTTTTTTGGTAAATATACAAAGGTGGAATTGGTGGTTCATATGGCAGTTCTAAGGGCTTCCCTAGTAGCTCAGTTGGTAAAAGATCCACCTGCAGGCAGGAGATGTGGATTCAATCCCTGGATTGGGAAGAGCCCCTTGAGAAGGGAAAATCTACTTACTCTAGTATTCCAGCCTGGAGAATTCCTTGGGGGTCACAAGAAGCCAGACAGGACTGAGTGACTTTCACTTTCATGGCAGTTCAATTTTTAATTTTTTGAGGAATCTTCATACTGTTTTTCCTAGTGGCTGCACCAACTTATATTCCCATGAACAGTGAATGAGGTTTCCCTTCACATCCTCACCAACACTTGTTATATCTTGCCTTTTTGATGATAGTCATTCTAGCAGATGTGAAGTGATATCCCATTATTTTATTTTTAATTTGCATTTCCCCAAAGATTAATAATGGTGAGCATCTTTTTATGTACTTATTAACCATCTGTGTATCTTCTTTGGAAAAATTTTCCTGTTCATTTTTATTGAATTTATCACTTTTCAGAGGGTATTCCATTCCCCACTTTTGCCTGATGTTTATTTCATATATACATATATATATATATATATATACACATTTTTTTTTTTCTGAAGAGAATGAACATCTGGTTTCTGCTAGGGAAGAGAGTAGTTTGCTAGCTGCATGGGACTTTTTCAGCCAATCTCTGGTTGTCAGCTCCATTTTTATTCCCACCTTCACCGGTGCATAGCTTTTTTTTTTTTTTTTTTCTTAATGTACTAGTTTATTTATTTGGCCATGCTGAGTCTTAGTCGTGCCATGCAAGATGTTATTGCCATGTGAGGGGCCTTTAACTATGGCACTCAGAATCTTGTTTTTAGTTGTGGCATGTGAAATCTTCTAGTTGTGGCAAGGGGCCTCTTAGTTGCGGGATCTAGTTCCCCAACCAGGGATTGAACCCCGGCCCCCTGCATTGGGAGCACAGATTTTCAGCCACTGAGCCACCAGGGAAATCCTGGTACATCACTTTTCTGTGATTCCACAGTAAAAGTAGAGTTGTTTGGGAATGGAGAGGTGCACTACTATCTCAGTTATAAAATATTAAAAAAATACACACTCAATTTTATATGCATATTAGTAAAGTATATGAGTCAATATCTACTTAGTTTGACTGGACCAAATATGGTAATTAGCATTATGAATTCTGCTTTAATTTTAGTCTTTACTTGTTACACAGACTATATTTATTAAATGTTTAAGAATGAATCCAATTAAAGAATTTGAAATTGTCTCTTCTTTAAAATGTATCTTAATAAAGTGATTGTCTATTAGGATAGCACCAGAACTTCATGAACAATCATTTCTATTTTGTGGAAAATAGGCCGGGACTAACTTGTTTTAATTCTACTTAATTTGGCTCATGCAAAGGTTTGATAAAAGCTTCAGTGAAGTTCTGCAAAAGTTGGTGCATAACCTCAGATGTATGCACAGAAAGATTCATATGTTGTTCAAAATTATCTCTAGAAGATGAGTATAAAGTAAACAATAAAAAAGTGAGACAAATTTTCATAAACCAAATGGTGTAATGTCACTATTTGCAGTCTTATAAGTCAGTTTTAAAGCTTTAGTCACAAATACAGAATGAGATTTATTAATGTACACAAAATTTTGTTTTTCAGTGCATTCATGTTGTATAATTAGGTTATTAGCTACATAATTTAATACATTTTATGTGGTAAAAAACAGTTTAACAGTTAGCAGCTGCCTCTAAAATAGCTTTACACTTATTCACATTTAAATTACCTAGTGACTTGAGTAAGTAAGTATAATTTTGTCCTAACACTAAGTAACATATGGTGTTTACATTCTTCTCAAGAGCTCCTTGAGGGGAAAAATGATACAGAAAGATCAATATAAATAGTGATTTAAAGAACCAATATATACAAAGATTAATGGTAGCTAATGGGATATTAAATAGTTGTTAAAACGTTTGCATTTGTCTTATTAGGTTATTGAGTTTTGAGATCGTATTTCAATTGTTTGCTAGGTGTTAGCATCTTTATGTAACATATTCATTTTGACTAATCTGCTTTCTAAATTGAGGTTTATGGGCTTTTTTTTTTTAACATTATCACAGAATGCATTTTGAGCAGCATATTCCTCTTTCTGAATAACAAAGCTTTAGTTTTATGTTTGTGTATATAGTTTAGATTTCAACATGTAAGAGGCAGATAATCCAATATTTTTCAACTAAAAACTCTAAGACATAACATTTCTTTTAAGGTAACATTAAAAATTGTAAACACAGTCAGAATTCTAGTATATTTATTTAGGTGTCATTTTTTTAAAAAGCCATATTCCAAATGCTTGCTTAGAAATTATCTATTTAGAATCTTGCTCCTGCTCCACCATTGTTGTGGTTTAGTCACTAACTCATGTCTGAACTCTTTTGCAACCCCATGGGCTGTAGTCATAGACTCTGTCCTTGGGATTTCCCAGGCAAGAATACTGGAATGGGTTGCCATTTCCTTATCCAGGGGATCTTCCCAACCCAGGGAAAGAATCTGTGTCTTCTGCATTGGCAGGTGGGTTCTTTACCACTGTAGCACCAGAGAAGCCCTTCTTAACCATAAAGCCTCTTTAAAACCTATGGCTTACCTAAAAATAATAATAATAATAATAATAACTATTGTACAAATTTTAATTTTTTGAGCACTTCCAATGAATTGGACAGACCTTAAGATGTTTTACATGTATTTTTCCCAGGAAAAACTCCATAAATTAGACTATGCATCTTTAACCCTTTTTCCTACAAGAAGAAACTAAAATAGAGTCTTTAATATTTCCAGTATATCTCTAATAAATGGCAGAGCCAGAAAGATTTCAAAACTCATTCTTTAATGTATTATGTTGTTGAATGTGCTCAGTTGTGCCCAATTCTTTGCAACCCCATGGATTTATTCCATGGAACTCTCCAGGCCAGAATACTGGAGTGGGTAGCTTTTTCCTTCTCCAGGGGATCTTCCTAACCCAGAGATTGAACCCAGGTCTCCCACATTGCAAGCAGATTCTTTACCAGCTGAGCCACAAGGGAAGCCCAAGAATACTGGTGTGGGTAGCCTATCCATTTTCCAGCAGATCTTCCAGACCCAGGAATCAAATCAGGGTCTCCTGCATCACAGGTGGATTCTTTACCAACTGAGCTATGAGGGAAGCCCTTGATATATTATACTGCCAACTGTACTATATACAATTGTCTGTGGGCTTCCCCGGTGGGTCAGCAGTAAAGAATCTGCTAGATGCGAGTTTAATCCCTAGGTTAGGAAGATCCCCTGGAGGAGGGCATGACAACCCACTCTGGTATTCTTGCCTGGAGAATCCCATGGACAGAGGAGCCTGGTGGGCTACGGTCCATAGGGTTGCAAAGAGTCAGACATGGCTGAAGCAGCATAGCATGCAGTTCATATCATCTGTATTAACTGGATGAAGACAGGGACTAGATCAGAGGACCTTTTAGGACCACTTAAAGGATATTTTGACTAGATAGATAATTCAGTATCACAGAAGAGTGTATTACCATGATTGCTATTAACAAAACAATGATAATAAATAGTTTTAAATAAATCTAATGTCATATTATTCTTTTTAAGTTGAAGTTAACTCCTCTTTTCTGTGAAAAAATTCATCACACAGTTTACCTTGCTATTTAAGAAACTTGCTATCTTGAATTCAAGATAGACAGGAGAGGAAACTCTTCCATCTCTAATTGTATCTAGATTATTTCTAGAGGGTTAGATAAATACTTGAGGTGGGCCTCAAGTATTATATTAATCTACATTTGGATCATCATGGGTATTATTCAGGCTTCTCTCATAGTTCAGTTGGTAAAGAATCTGTCTGCAATGCAGGAGACCCGGGTTTGATTCCTGGGTCAGGAAGATCCCCTGGAGAAGGAAATGGCAACCCACTCATGTATTCTTGCCTGGAGAATCCCATGGAAAAAGGAGCCTGGCAGGCCACAGTCCATGAGTAGGATGTGACTTAGAGACTAAAGAGAGAGAGAGGTGATATTTACATTTTTAAAAATATGATACTCCAATTTATAGTGATTCAATTTTTAAAACTTTTGTGTGCCAAGTTGCTTGCCATGCCCAACTCTCTGCGACCCTATGGACTGTATACCACCAGGCTTTTCAGTCCATGGGATTCTCCAGGCAAGGATATTGGAGTGGGTTGCCATGCCCTCCTTCAGGAGATTTTCCTGACCCAGGGATTGAACCAGTGTCTTTTGCATCTTCTTCTTCAGCAGGCAAGTTCTTTACTGCTTGCAAATTTTTATTATTATGCTGTTATACCCACTTCATTGTCCTAAATCTATTTTTCTCTGAGTCTGCAGATCTTCACAATTTCAATAAATGGTTTTGTTGACTCCCTTGTTGCTCAGCCAAATAAAAAAGAAAAGAAGAAAAATTATTTCATCCTTGATTCTTCTCATTCCTCCTCACACCATTCCATCCACCAGCAAGTCAGCTCTGTCTTGAATATGTATAAGTATACTGCAAGTCTGTTCATTTCTTTCGCTTATGCTACCATCATCGTTGTCGCCTCTCACCCAGACCGTTGCAGTGGTTTCTTACTGGTCTTCTGTTTCTACTCTTGTCTCCTCTATAATCCATTTTTCACAAGGAGCCAGAGTTTTCTTTATGAAACAAAAGGCATTGTTTCTTTCCCTTGCTTAAGACACTCCATACATCCCATCAAACACAAGGTTAAAGAGAAACTAGATGCCAAAGGCTGTAAGTCTTATATCTTCTAGCTTGTGGTAGCCTTTCCAATCTTATCACTGGTTTCTCTAGCACTGTCTTTTTACCTTTGGCTGTGCTGACCTTCATACCTTCATGTTGTTTCCTATACAGAGCAAGTTCTCTCCTTCCTCAGGAAATTGTACTACATTTTTTTTTTTTATCTCCACTCTTCATTCTCCAAATTATCATATGACTCATCCGTCTTTGCATTTATGCTGTCTATGTCAGCTCATCTGAAGAGCTTTCCCAAACTACCCTGCCTAAAATAACTCTCATATTCTAGCTCCTTTTCCTGGTTTATTTTATATGGAATTTATTATTTTTCATAGTGCAAAACCTTTGTCATCTGACATGAAATTATATATATGTATTTATTACTAGTTTTGCTCAGTAGAATAGAAGGTCAGCGTGGGCACAGACTTACTCACCATTGTTTCCTTAGCTCATGCAACAGAATACCAATTTAATAAATACTTGTTAAATGAAAAGGCTAGTATGTGTTTTAACACATATCTATGGATATGATGCACTTCTCTTGTACGCATATATAGTTATATGTACACATTATATGCAAAAAAAAATAAGGATTTATTATCATTTGTGTTAATAGCCTGTTAGTCTCTCAGTTGTTTCTTACTCCCTGCAACCCCATGGACTGCAGCCTGCTAGGCTCCTCTGTCCATGGAACCCTCCAGGCAAGAACACTGGAGTGGACTGCCATTTCCTTTCCAGTGTGTTAATAGAGATTATGATAACATTCTCTTTCCTGATACTGAATTATCTAATCAAAACATCTTTTGAGTGATCATAAATTTAACCTGATCCCTATTATCATCCAGTTAATACAGGTGATATAGAATTAGCCAGACAATTGTATATAGTTGAAGGTAAAAACCTATATTTCTCCAAAAGAGAAAGAGTTGGATGCTTCAAGAAACCCAATATGGTAAAGTTATTTAATACTCTCTCATATATCCTTTCTTTCCCTTAACTGCATCTAGTCATTTTCTGACTTGAAAATCTTGGTAATTTTGTTAGTACCTCATTTTAGTTAGAAATTGTGTTCAGCTGCCAAAAAGAAAGAAAGAAAATAACAGTGACTTAAACCCTATTGTATTTAATCTTACTCATAAAGTAAGTCTGGAGGTAGCCGACCAGAGGAGGTAAATAGAGCTACTCTTGAAAGTTGTCTGAGACCCTGACACCTGTTACTGTTCTGTCTTGCTTTCCTTATCTCCAGCTTCTCTAATAAAGGCCACTTCAGTCTTGTGGAGTTCTTATTTTAAAGCAGTATTCCAAGAGGTAGTAGGGAGGAAAAGGGGAAAGTGAAAAGAGACATACTTGCTAATTGAGTCCCTTCATGTAAGAGTCGCTCTGGAAATACATGATACTTCTGCTTATGTATCATTGGCTTGACTTCACAGCAAACAAGACTGGAAAAATGTAATCTCTTAATTAAATGCTATCCCAAATAACACCAGGACTGTGTTACTAGGAAGGAGGAGTGGTTACTGATGGACAAATAACAGAGAATTTTAAATACATCTCTGTATTTCTTAAAAAAAAATTCTCTACATTTGTTACATTATTGGCATATGTTTATTTTCCCATATTTTCCTATATATTCCACCCCCATATATCACATTATTGTGCGTTCTCTGTAATTAGCCATGCCTTCTAGCAGTGTATTCACACAATAGTTAGTCAGTAAATACTTGTTACATTTGGATTCAAATGACAAACCCATTAGCTTGATTTCATTAGCACCTTATTCTGGCAGATGCTAACAAGCAGTAGAAGCCTTGTCTTCTTGTGTTGTCAGCACTTATACAGATACTTTAAAAACATGAACATAACTGACTGTATATAATTTCACTGTTTTTCATAGTTGAATTAATGATACTAAGATCTTATCATTACCATTTAGTAGGGGCAGATATGAGATCATTTATATTTTTCCATCATATAAAATGTGCATTCTTCTTCAGTAATTTGAATTTTTATTTTGTGATAATATATCTATTAATGTTTGAAAAAATGCCAAAAATAAATAATAATGCTATTTCTAATTCATTTAAGACAATGGATAAGTATTTTGTCTAATTTGTTGTTAATAAGTAAACTAGTAAAAAAAATAGAATATAAATAGAACTATAATTTAGGAAGCTGTTCAGCTGCTATTGAGAAGCTTAGACACCACCGCTTGGTCTTTAAGTATAAACATCATCACTAATAGAGCTGCATGTATGGAACACACAAAAAATGCTGACTAATTTTTCTCAGGTGTCTTATACAGAGAAATCACTTGTCACCCAATGATGGCAGTGTATGAGGTGTGGGCTCCATGGAGTGTCATAATGACAAGCCTTATTTCAAGAGAAAGCAAAGCCGAGTATCAAGGCCATAGTATTTTCTCTATAAGAATTGAAGTATTTATTAAAATAAAAATACAAAATTTTTAAATGTTAATTCTAATAGAACTTTTTACTACTCGGCCTATTATTAAGCTGTTTTAAAAAAAATGATGAAGAAAGTTAATTAATGCCATCTTTGGCAAAGCTATTTTTCTCAACTAGGAAATTAGTTGAAAATTCCTAGTCTATGATTTCCTAAAAAAAGTCTCTCATAACTCTGATATTAGTAGCATTTTATACTCTTATTTTCTGCTGCCCTATATCACTTCCAAATACTTTAATGATAACATTAAATGATGTGTTGTTAACCAGTATGTATTCTTCACTACCTATTAAAATGACCAATCATTTTGTAAGTACAAAATAATTTGCTTTATTGTATGAATTATCTCAATGTTTCCATTCTCCTTTGGTGGCTATGCTGCTTTCTCTAGTGAAATGTAGAGGGAAAAAAATCATAGCAATCCATTTTGTCTACAACAGTCTCTGTAAAATGCTTCTGTCCAAGTTTCCTTCTGATCAGGAACCTGTTTGCTCTTAGCAAACAGGTCACTAACTCAATTAATTAACTCCCTTGTTCTTAGAAGCATTTCTACATCAAGCCTGATTTTTATTTTTACAAAAAAAGGGTTATTAAATAGCCTTTGATTTCCTTAAATGATTCTGTATCACTGAATATAATCCTAGTACACTTATTAGCTGTATGTCCATATTCAGCTTTTAAACAGTGTGGGAGATAAATTTCTTTCCTGCCTCCTTAAGGGACATCCTAATATTGTGTTTCTTTGAACATTTCTTGACCTATGAATACTGATTACACAGATATTTTACCCAAGAATCACTCCAAAATATTTATGTTGAGAAATACATTTGAAGACCTGCATATAAATGCTCTATACTTTTCTTTGCTAAAATCTGTGATGCAAAAGTATAAAGGAGAGCCTTCTCCTCTTTGCATTTTTCCCACTCAGGCCACTTTTTAAAAATGTATTATTTTCCAGTTACTCCACTATAATCAGGCTTACAAAGTCAATTAAGCCATAATTTATTTCCTCTAAGAAACTGTCTTCTAGTGAGGAGTTGGGCAAGAAACAAACTACATTTATAGGCTAGATTTTTAAGGTTTAAAATAGGCTTCTAAGTAAATACATCTAATTTTGAACAAGAGGTTCAATAACTCCCAGAAAGGTAATATTTGAGCTGAATTTTTAAAAAGTCAGATAGTGCTAGAATAGAAAAAGGCCATTCTAAGCAGAAGGAAAGATGATGGAAGTATGGAAGTGAGTATGGTCTGTGTGAAGCTGTATAAGTGGTTCCGGTGTGTTAGCTGTATGGTCTCCTATAAGGGGAACTGGTTGAAGCCAAAAGGGTAACCTGGATCACTGAAGAAGGAATACATTTATAAAATTTTCATAAACTTACCTATACAGAAACGAATTTGTTAGAAATTTTAAGACTTGTGGTATGCCAAAAATCTAAATAAGAAACCCATCAATCTAACAGTCTACCTGTGTGTGAACATAGAAGATAAGTCTCTAATGCAGATCGATATTCTTTTTATGAAAATACAGTTGATCCTTAAACAATCAGGGGTTAATCCTAGTATAATTTATAGTCAACTAACCTCACAGGTTGTGTAGTACTATAATATTACTATTGAAAAATATCCCCATATAAGTGGACCTATTCTGTTCAAACTCATGTTGTTCAAAGATCAGTTATAACTTGAAAGTTTTTACACGTGTAGGTTTCCCAATTCATGTAAAATGTTCTTTAGGTCAAAGTTTTATTTATAACTCAGGTTTTCAGGATCATGTGTATTAACACCACTTCTCTCTACAACTAACTAGAAAAGTAAACTATCTTAATAATCAGATATTAATCAGTTTTATTTGTATATATAAACTATTTTTAATAAATGGTATGCAAATAATTTGAAGTAAATCATAATCAAAAGGATCTTGTCCTTATATGACAAAAGCCATCTGATATTACAATTAAATTTTATACACATGCAACCAATGGAATTCATTTATTTTTTTCTTTTGGAGTCTTTCCGTGTGTTCACCAATTCTGACAGTACTTCATATTTATTTTCTCTCCATTGATATAGAAGTAGAGACAGGTAAAGGTAAAGAACATTTATGAGATCTAAGGACTCTTACATTTTTGTTCGCTAGAGCTCCTATGAGATGAGCTCTCTACTCCGTGGTTTAGGAGATCCAAAGCAATTCATCCCTACCTTAACACTCAGTTTAACCTAAGATGAATTACTGGTCGAACATAATTGTACTACAGAGCAAGTTGAATGTCATTTATATCACTAGAGAATGGTATCCAGCTACCGCAAAGATGATCTGTGCATCACTCAAATTAAAAACAAAATGTGTATGATAGTCATTATCTTAATGTTCACAGTCTTTGCCCAACAGAGCCTCCTGGAGTGATTCCATAAGAGGATACCTAAAGAAATGTATGGTGTAATAGATTCATGATTCTGCTTCACTGTGTTCCTACAGTTTTTGTTTTGTTTTGTTTCTAGGGTATAGCAAACCAATCTGAAAATAATTTAGCAATAGTGCAGATATTCTCAATTCTAAAAGAGGCAGCATGCAATCATGTTGGATTAAATATGGAACTTTGGATTTGCCATTTCTTTGACTGAACCCGTGTTATAGGTTTAAACAGTCAGTTCTGCTTTAAAAATTGTCGGTCATCTTTTCTTCTGCCTAGAAATCAACTGAATTCCCATTTATGTTAAACTAAACCAAATGAATGTCCTAGTAAACTCAAAGGCTATTTTTTTGTGGCTATATTTGTGTGTCTTATTTTATTAACTAGATTGTTGAGAGAAATATAATTATTACAGTTATATATTAGATCATTCATGTCCAGGCTGCCTTTCTTGGTGGTTTCTCTTACTTGTCCTCTGGAAGTTTGTGTGTCCTGAGGACACATTCATTTTACTGAGTTTGAAAGAGGGTTCAATGCTTGTGTACTTGGCTGCTCAGCCGTGTCTGACTCTTTGTGACCCCATGGACTGTAGCTTGCCAGGCTCCTCTGTCCATAGGACTTCCCAGGCAAGAATATTGGAGTGAGTTGCCATTTCCTACTACAGATGATCTTCCCAACCAGGGATCGAAGCCATGTTGTTTGTGTCTCATGCATTGGCAGGCAGATTCCTTACCATGGAACCACCTGGGAAGGCCCGTTTAGCTCCCGTTGATCTGTATTAAAGAAGACTGCTGCCCTGGCTTACACCTTGATTACAACCTCTAGAGTCCTTAAGCCCATCACTCAGTGAAGCAACTTCCAGATTTTAACTCACCAAAACTGCGTGAGATAATAAGTATCTACTGTTCATTACATGCTTACATTTGATTAAGAGCACACTCAATAAAAGTTTGCTACAAAATATGTAAGTAGAAGTTCAAAAGCTGACAATCAAAACAAAAAAGAAAAAGAAAATTTAGGGGATATAAGATCTTTATTTAGACAGGGTCATATGTTATTTAGATTAATATTTCAGTTATATATATATATATATATATATATATATATAATGAGTTATTAAACAAGCTCTTCACTATCTTTACAGTATCATAAAATGTTAAGAAGAGAGCCCAAAGCAAGTTAATTCCTTGTATTATCTATTTTTATTTATTTGTTATTCTTTAGTGTATACAGGTGTTACCATATCTTGTACCAACCATTGTCTTCATTTTTGTTTCATTTTCTCCTCTTCCACTGCCGCTGTTATCCAAATTTCTCGCTATACCTTTCTTTCTGTTATTTGCCTGCTTCACTTTTTCCTTCTTTCTCACAAACTGCTTTTTTTTTCTTTCAAAGATGTACACACTCACAAAAGGACAACCACATACAGTGAAGAAACTGAGATATTGATAAAGTCAAAACTCTTAAGAGTTAAATAATTTCTAGCTCAATAATTTACTGACAGTCTGCCTAGAACAAGTCACTTGAATAATAATGTAAGTGAGATCTACAACATAGGTTAGGAAAACCATAATTTTGATGTTTTCCAATTGTTTCAAAGAAAAAAAGTAGACAAATTTTTTTTAAATTTATTTAGAAGCTAATGATTATACTGGTTTCTTCAATTTAAGCCTGAATTGGTAATAAGGCATTCATGATCTGAGCCACAGTCAGCTCCTGGTCTTTTTTGCTGACTGTATAGAGCTTCTCCATCTTTGGCTACAAAGAATATAACCAGTCTGATTTTGGTGTTGACCATCTGGTGATGTCCATCTGTACAGTCTTCTCTTGTGTTGTTGGAAGGGTGTATTTGCTATGACCAGTGTATTCTCTTGGCAAAACTCTATTAGCCTTTGCCCTGCTTCATTCTGTACTCCAAGGAAAATTTGCCTGTTATTCCAGGTGTTTCTTGACTTCCAACTTTTGCATTCCAGTCCCCTATAATGAAAAGGGCATCTTTTCTGAGTGTTAGTTATAGAAGGTCTTGTAGGTCTTCATAGAATCATTCAACTTCAGCTTCTTCAGCAATACTGGTTGGGGCATAGACTTGGATTACTGTGATATTGAATGGTTTGCCTTGGAAATGAACAGAGATCATTCTGTCGTTTTTGAGACTGCATCCAAGTACTGCATTTCTGACTCTTCTGTTGACTATGATGGCTACTCCATTTCTTCTAAGGGATTGTTGCCCACAACAATAGATATAATGGTCATCTGAGTTAAATGCACCCATTCCAGTCCATTTTAGTTTGCAGATTGTTAAAATGTAAATGTTCACTCTTGCCATCTCCTATTTGACCCCTTCCAATTTGCCTTGATTCATGAACCTAACATTCCAGGTTCCTATGCAGTATTGCTCTTTACAGCATTGGACTTTGCTTCTATCACCAGTCACATCCAAACTGGATGTTGTTTTTGCTTTGGCTCCATCTCTTCATTCTTTCTGGAGTTATTTCTCCACTGATCTCCTGGAGCATTTGGGCACCTACCTACCTGGGGAGTTTGTCTTTCAGTGTTCTACCTTTTTACCTTTTCGAATTGTTCATGAGTTCTCAAAGAGGCAAGAATAGTGAAGTGGTTTGCTGTTCCCTTCTCTAGTGGACCACATTTTATCAGAACTCTCTACCATGAGCCGTCCGTCTTTGGTGGCCCTACATGGCATGGCTCATAGTTTCATTGAGTTAGACAACGTTGTGGTCCCTGTGATCAAATCGGTTAGTTTTCCGTGATTGTGGGAAAACCACTGGACTATTCAGATATGGCCTAAATCAAATCCCTTACAATTATACAATGGAAGTGAGAAATAGATTCAAGGGATTATATCTGATAGACAGAGTGCCTGAAGAACTATGGATGGAGGTTCATGACACTGGACAGGAGACAGGGATCAAGACCATCCCCAAGAAAAAGAAATATAAAAAATCAAAATGGTTGTCTGAGGAGGCCTTACAAATAGCTGAGAAAAGAAGAGAAGTGAAAAGCAAAGGAGAAAAGAAAAGATACACCCTATTTGAATGTGGAGTTCCAAAGAATAGCAAGGAGAGATAAAAAAGCCTTCCTCAGAGATCAGTGCAAAGAAATAGAGGAAAACAATAGAATGGGAAAGACTAAAGATCTCTTCAAGAAAATGAGAGATACCAAGGGAACATTTTATGCAAAGATGGGCACAATAAGGGAGAGAAATGCCATGGACCTAAAAGAAGTAGAAGATATTAAGAGGTGGCAGGAATACAATGCAAAAAAGGTCTTCACTACTCAGATAATCATGATGGTATGATCACTCACCTAGAGCCAGACATCCTGGAATTCAAAGTGAATAGGCCTTAGGAACCATAATTATGAAAGAAGCTAGTAGAGGTGATGGAATTCCAGATGAACTATATCAAATCATAAAAGATGATGCTGTGAAAGTGCTGCACTCAATATGTCAGCAAATGTGGAAAACTCAGCAATGGCCACAGGAATGGAAAGGGTCAGCTTTCATTCCAGTCCCAAAGAAATGCAATGCCAAAGAATGTTCAGACTACTGCACAATTGCACTTATCTCACACGCTAACAAAGTAATGCTCAAAATTCTCCAACCCAGGTTTCAACAGTACGTGATCTGTGAATTTCCTGATGTTCAAGCTGGATTTAGAATAAGCAGAGGAACCAGAGATCGAATTGCCAACATCCGTTGGATCATCAAAAAAACAAGAGAGTTCCAGAAAAACATCTACTTCTGCTTTATTACTATGCCAAAACCTCTGACTGTGTCGATCACAACAAACTATGGGAAATTCTTAAAAGGATGGGAATACCAGACAACCTGATCTGCCTCCTGAGAAATCTGTATGCAGATCAGTAGGCAACAGTTAAAATTGGATGTGTAGCAACAGACTGGTTCCAAATAGGGAAAGGAATATGTCAAGGCTGTATATTGTCACCCTGCTTATTTAACTTATATGCAGAATACATCATGAGAAACGCTGGGCTAGAGGAAGCTCAAACTGGAATCAAGATTTCCAGGAGAAATATCAATAACCTCAGATATGCAGATTAAACCACCTTTATAACAGAAAGCAAAGAAGAACTGAATAGCTTTGTGATAAAAGTGAAAGAGGAGGGTGAAAAATTGTCTTGAAGTTCAACATTCAGAAAACTAAGATCTTGTTCCATAACTTTATGGCAAACAGTTGATGAAATAGTGGAATCAGTTACAAACTTTATTTTGGGGGGCTCCTAAATCACTGCAGGTGGTGACTGCAGCCAGGAAATTAAAAGTCGCTTAGTCCTTGGAAGAAAATTTATGACCAACCTAAACAGCACATTAAAAAGCAGAGACATTACTTTGCCAACAGAGGTCCGTCTAATCAAGGCTAAAGTTTCTCCACTAGTCATGTAAGGATGTGAGAGTTGCACTATAAAGAAAGTTGAGCACCGAAGAATTGATGCTTTTGAACTGTGGTGTTGGAGAAGACTCTTGAGAGTCCCTTGGACTGCAAGGAGATTCAATCAGTCCATCCTAAAGGAAATCAGCCCTGAATATTCACTGGAAGGACTGATGCTGAAGCTGAAACTCCAATACTTTGGCCACCTGATAACGAATAAGTGACTCATTTGAAAATACCCTGATGCTGGGCAAGACTGAAGGTAGGAGGAGAAGGGAACGACAAAGAATGAGATGGTTGGATGGCATCATTGGCTCAATCGGCATGAGTTTGAGTTAACTCCGGAATTGGTGATGGACAGGGAGACCTGGCGTAGCACAATCCATGGGGTCTCAGATTTGGACACAACTGAGTGATTAAACTGAGTTGAACTGAATTGATTATACTGCAAGTACAGAATTTTTAATTTAATTTAATTTAATTTATGGGGCTGCTTCTGCTGTCATAAATAGAACTATGGGTATTTTAGTGCATTATTAGTTTGTCAGCCTTTTATATAGCTATCATTTTGAAGTGCCTACATGCTTCTAATATTTACATAAATTATCCTATTAATGCCTGTTGGTTTTTGTTTTAACCAGCTTAGGTTGCTATAAGTAAATACCATAGATACGATGGCTTAAATGACAGATGTTTATTCTCATTGTTTTGGAGGCTAGGAAGGTCAAGATCAAGGTACCAGCAAATTTGATCCATTCCATCTCTTCCTGGCACACAGGCAGCCTCCTCCTTATTCTGTCCTCATATGCTGGACAGAGAAAGAGAGAGAAAAACCTCTAGAGTCTCTGTCTCATCTTAGTGGACACTAATTCCATTATGAGGACCCCACCCTCATGACCTCAGTTACTTCCCAAAGGCAACACTTCCAAATACCATCACATCAGCGGTTAGCCTTCAACATGTGAATTGGGGGACAAGGTCATTCAAGCCATAATAGTCTCATGTTTAGAATAAAGCCCCTTCATTAGAAATAAAAAATATTTTATATTTCATATTTTATTTCTCATGATATCTGTATATGTTTATAAAACACATTATTCTAAAGCTATTAATTGAATTTATCACCCACATATTCAAAGAAATAAAAATATGTTTTACATTGTTATGTATAAGAAAAATGTTTTTGGCTACTGATTTGATAGTCATCTATTTTTCTTTAAATAACATAATTGAGTAACCAAATTGTTTATGAAGAAATGAATGTCTAGAAGGAATATTGGAGAAGGAAATGGCAACCCACTGCAGTACTCTTGCCTGGAAAATCCCATGGACGGAGGAGCCTGGTAGGCTACAGTCCTTGGGGCCATGAAGAGTCGGACACAACTGAGCAACTTCCCTTTCACTTTTCACTCTTAGACACTGGGGAAGCAAATGGCAACCCACTCCAGTATTCTTGCCTGGAGAATCCCAGGGACAGAGGAGCTTGGTGGGCTGCTGTCTGTGGGGTCGCACAGGGTCAGACACAACTGAAGCGACTTAGTAGTAGTAATAGTAGTAGAAGGAATATATGTTTTCATCGATTCATTTATACTGTCTTACAATTTTATACTTGATAGGAATAAAAAAATCTATTGTTTGTATATCCTATTCTTTCTTTTCTTCCCAACTAGAGAGATAAAGTGGTAAAGCCCTTTTAACAGATAAAGTGATTGTATTTAGAAAATGTCAGGCACTAAAAGAAACAAAAAAAGTGGAACAAAATTGAATTTTTAAAAAGTGAGGTGGTAATCTTGAATGTAAACAACTTCCAAATATGTTGTGTTAGGCCCTAGCTCTTGATGTTGTTTAGTTAATCTAAGGATTTTAAATTTTGTGCCAATTTCATTGGTTCTAGTAATGGAATGGGAATTTGGATTTCATTTGGAAACCCAGCAGATATTAATAATACTTTTTACACATAGTTCTTTGTGTGATGTATCCTCTGGTTTCCTATTATTATTTCTACATTAATGCGACTTAAATTTGGTATCATGGAGCTATTCAAAGGCCTTATTATTATTGGGCATTGGTAGGAGCTAAAACATATAATTGGTATAAATTTTGCTTAGATGGTCCCCTGACTTTTTGTCTTTAAATCCCAGGTACTGTAAGACTAAAGCGAGAAATTCTACAATTCGACTCATAAATTTTCGTTCTACAGTGACTTTGCAGTCTGAGAATATTTAGCTTCAAAGTAAATATTTTATTAATGTAAGATTATAATTAGAGCTTTATTGAGTCAGCATATTATTTAGTAAAGTTTCAGTGATTCATAAAAGTGTTGAGAAAAAACATGTCAAATTTTATATCAATTACTTTTCACTGTCATGATTAAGACTGGTTTTGATAGGTGATGGGTGAAAGACTTTTCAAATATATTTATTATTTATTGATGACCATATTTTATATGCATATATGCTAATATGCAAAATTTCTCACAGAAAATGTCAAGTATAACTCACATCCACTGAGGGTACAAAATGCAAATATATGAGTGTCATTTGAAAAATTGACTAGAAATTATAACTCTTTAATGGCAGATAAGTTAATCAATCACCAGACTGCTTTCATACTTGAAAATCTTTTCATGTTTGCACTTTAAATTATTGTAGTTTTCCAACATTTTGAATTGTTGTGTTGCAGATAAAATGAAGCCTCAAATCATTCCCTAATCTCAAGAACATTCTGACAGAATTAACAGACTTGTCTGTTAAATTGATTTCCTCTTAAATAAAAGTAGGCTTTTCTTACTGTGTTAAAAAAATGATTTTATCTATTAGCTATCTTTCCTTGTGAAGATCTTTTCTTTTTATGACACAAAAGGAAAAATATTCTTTTTCCTCCCAAGTTTTTATATCCTATTTTATTCACTAATCAATAATATGTATTCCAAACAAAGTGGAATATAACCTGAACAGAGTAATTTTTAAAAAATGGATATAAAATAGGCAAATATTTTAATACTACGAAGTGTCTATGCTTTAACTTTCAGCATGTGCATAGCTTAATTTTATGATGCTTTCTGCCTTTAATAAAAGTAATTGATGCTAGAATTATGTACTGAATCACTACGTTGTAAGATAGGAAATCAGAATATTTACAATGTAATTTTGAAAGCTACTAATAAACCCGAGGCAAGCAGATTTCCTTAGGACACTAAAAATACTTGTGGGGTTTGAACTGGGTACTTTGTTGTGGCTCTTACTGTTAGTGATGATGGTTAGGTTTGTTTGTTACTGTTCTAAAAAGATTACTCAAGCATAGGATATAGCTAAGTGCTTTTCTACATCATCCCCAGTATTTTTTAAGTTAGACTCTATTCAACCTAAATGACATCTATACTGAATGGAAAAACAGTTGCTGGTTCTGCATTTGTTTTTAATGATAGCCTGTTGAGCTGTAGTGCTTTATAATTAGAACATTTCCAGTGAAAACAAAATACATTAGAGGCTAAACCAGACATTGTAGTTGACCCGAAATTGCACTAGCATTATTTCTGTAGTAGCAAAAAAGAAATTAGAGTGTCTTGAGTGTATAGCTTACATAACTTAATAAATGATTTTAAATATTGAGACAGTGTACTCATAAAGGTACCTTAGATTGGGTCAGCAGAAACTTCAACATGCCTTCAATATATGTAAAAATGTGATAACTTTTATCTCTTGATCAGTGAAATGTGGACTGTGCTTCTTAAACACTACTTAACAAGATATGGTATGGTAAAATTTGGTAAATTATGAACAATATGAATGTCTTCAGAGTGAGAGAGTATGGGGTACATAGTTTATTTTTCATTTTCTATTGTAGTTAGTTCATCAGGTTTAACTTCTAATATTTATATGAGTCCAAAATCTTAAATATTAAATGATTGTAAGGTTAATTTTTACATCAGGTTAAAAAAAAAGTATGAAGAAAATTTTAAAAAGAAATATCTTTTTAGAACTAACCAAAACAGCCAGTCAATTCCAATGGCATGCACTCATAATTTTATCATTTACCTCTGATCTGAAATATGTTTTATATTTTTATTTGTTCCTTCACATTGTGACTTGAATTTTCAATCTGATCAAAGTTGTAGGTGTATTATTCCTTGGGATCATGATGGTTACAAAATGTATTTGAATTATTACCTTGTTAGAAGATCTGGTTACTAACATTTTCATGATAAAAATATAAGTCATAGAAAATTTGCATTGAGATTTAATAGATAAACCTGAGATACTTAAACCTTTTGCTGTAATTATGTAGTACCCTGTAGGCCACACAGTATTTTGAAGTACTATACTTTTGCACTCTGCTTCATAAAAATAGCTCATCTGATATATGCCATTTTGCTAGCTGCTGTTATGTCCATCTCTTTAATACCCTTCTTGTTCATTAGAAATGCTGTTAGCCATACTGCCTAATGAAAGGTACCTCATATGTAGTCTGATTATTGCTCTAATGTTTTCCAGACGTGCTTGCTGATGAGCTTGGCATATGAAACAATTTTCTACAGTAATAAAACTAATTAAAGTAGGCAGTCATCCACATACCACTTTCTAATGAATTATAATAAGCTCATTAATCTCACCCACTCCTATTCCAAAACCTTCACTGATAGGCCTGCATATAAGAGTAAAATTCTCAGCATTAAAAATGGACAGCTATTGCAGATCAAAGAAGACTGTGGATTTAAGCTAAAAAATCACAAATGGCTGATCAATACTTTAAATGAAATGTATGGCTTCTAAACTCTGCCCAGATTACTTATTGACAAGATCATTTTCTATTTGAGTTCTCCTATAATTTATTTAACAAAGGAAAAATGATTCATTGTATGGTAATAATTCTTCAGCACCTTGAAGACTAAAATTGAATGAACCCGCTCCACATTTCTTCCTGGAGATCATATAAGAATGATGAATTGAGTACTTGAGATCAAGTGACAAAAAAACACACCCTGTTTTCACTACAGAGAGTGCTAAAGTATCTGCTCAATATATCAAAACACAGTAATAATTATTTTTTGTTAACTCAATCAAATTTGTGAGATACTTGATGAAGCATCTTAAGAATTGTTATTCCATTCAGTTACAAATAGATTGGCAATATAGACCTGTTGTTTCAGAGAAAACTTTTACTGTGAAAGAGATTAGAATGTTAGTGCATGGAGAGACAGTTTCTGAACCACAAATGTTAATAGTAAGAAAATATTTTTGGTGGGGTTTATTTTATCTTCACTATAATTTAATGTCTTAAAAATGTAACTCATTCCATTCTTAAAGCTAATTACTGCTATAACACATATAGGAACTTGTCCCTTAAGAATTTAAACTAGATATGTAGATTTCAGAATTTATATAGAATAATTGTAACAGGTTAACTGAACATAGGCACATTTCAATATATGACATTAACATATTCAAAATTGTTATTTACATTTGTGAATTTTTAGTTACTATTTCACAGTAACTTTAGAAAAGAAGAGGTTAGATATTCTGTGCAAAGTATTTTCTTTTGCAAAACAGATGTTTAAAAGTCTGACAGTTTTGTTAGATAGAAGGTTAGTAAACTTGCCCATGAGTAGAACGTCTCTCAGGCTGGGTTCTGCTATTAATCTGGTGGCCAGTTGCTATTTTATGTGATGACGAATTGGTTCTGTACTGTGAACAACACTTAGGGGCTGAGCTTTTGGTATAAGTTCCTCTACTCTCTAGCCACATGGTCTTGAGAAAGTAATTCATCCACATGTTCTTCAGTATTTTCACATGTAAATGTGAAACTTAGGTGAGAACAGTGCACTCTAAGCTGTCAAAAGTGCCACTGATAGTAAATTTGATATTTTATGTAATTTTAATGCAACAGTTAAAAAATGTTGTATGAGGTAAGACAGTTTTCTTTTTTAATTCTAGCTCAGTTCTTTTGAAATCAAGGTGATACATTTTATAGTATCTAGGTGCCATACGTCCTTAATATTTCTCTAACATTTTATTAGCATAGCAGTGGGTCTCCTAGTAGTTTCTAAGAGACAGAGAAACATGCTACTGAAAAGAAGAATAATGCATGTAAGTCTCATTAAGAGAAGTAAATTTTTGGAAAATTGTATCAAAGATAACAGAAAATTAAATAAGAGCTTTAGCAAAATTTTCAGAACTCCAACTCACCTTGTTTTGAACAGAAATTCATTTGAAAAAGACTTGCTCCAATTAGTAGATCTAATTAATGGTACCTATTAAAAGTTAGCTATATTTTAAATAAACTTTAATGATATGCTTTAATGCTAACAGGAAATATAACATCATCATAACATCCAACATTTATGTAATGCTATATGTTGTTATTCAGTCCCTAAGTCATGTCTGACTCTTTATGACCCTGTGGACTGCAGCATACCAGGCTTCCCTGTCCTTCGCTATCTCCCAGAGTTTGCTTAAACTCATGTTCATTGAGTTGGTGATGCCATCCAATCATCTCATCCTCTGTTGCCCCTAAATAACTAATATGTATTGAGTGCTTATGAGGCAGGCACTCCTTCTAAATGATTTATAAATATTAACGCATATCAGTCTTCATCATTCATTTTAATATTAACAACAACCACTTAAATTAAGAGCTAATATTTGTCTTATTTTTCACATGATGAAACTGATATAAAGGAATTTGAGAAAGGGCAGACTGCTAGTAAGTAATGGAGTTTTTTAATTCTGTAACTATCCAAGTATCCCCGTAGATTTCTGTTCCTTACTGTTCTTTATTCTGCCACTCATAGTAAGCTTTAGTTAACTGAATTTTCTCAGCTTTCAACTAGAAGCTTATTTCTTTCAACATTATTTACCCAGTGTCTGTCATGGGGTTGGCACTCAAAACTAAACATATGAATGGATTAAGTAATCAGTAAATCTCTAATATTAAAGACAACTTAAAAAGTGCCTCTGCACATAATCTGCTAGACTCTGAGTCCTCAATTTAGCACTTCCTATTATCCCTTCCTCAGGTAATTTCCTCCTGATAACTTGTCACCATTTCTGCTATTAATTTTGGATAATTTGGAATCCAAATGCTATACTTTAATGTCAAAATGTATAGGCTCAGGTGAAAACCCCATTATTTATCTCTGTCCACTACTTAAACATGTGATATTAGAAGATTTATTTAAACCTCCCTTGAGTTTAAGCATTTTTAATCTACACAATATAGATACTAATATCCACACTATCTATCCAGCAGAATTATTTTACTATCCAAATTAAATATGCTTAAAACACCTAAAAATGATTGGTATAATTGTAGATGTTTTTTGAAATAGACAATATAGAAGACATTTTGGAATGTGAAGTGAAGTGGGCCTTAGGCATTATTATGAACAAAGTTAGTGGAGGTGATAGAATTTCATTGAGCTATTTCAAATCCTACAAGATGGTGCTGTTAAAGTGCTGAACTCAATATGCAACCAAATTTGGAAAACTCAGCAGTGGTCACAGGATGATAAAAGGTCAGTTTGCATTCCAATTCTAAAGAAAGGCTATACCAAATACTAAAGAATGTTCAAATTACTTAAGAATTACACTAATTTCCCATGCTAGCAAGGTAATGATCAAAATCCTTCAACCTAGGCTTCAGGAGCACATGAGCTGAGACTTTCTTATGTACAAGGTGAATTTAGGAAAGACAGAGGAATCAGAAAAATTGCCAACATCTGCTGGATCACAAAGAAAGAAAGGGGATTAAAAGAAAAAAGAAAAAGCATCTGCTTCATTGACTATGCAAAAGCCTTTGACTCTGGAACACAACAAACAGTGGAAAGTTCTTAAAGAGATGGTAATATCAGACCACCTTACCTGCCTCTAGAGAAACCTTTATGCAGAACACGAAGAGATACTTATTACCTTGCATGGAAAAACTGACTGGTTCAAAATTGGGAGAGTAACATGTCAAGACTCTTTATTGTCACCCTGTTGCTTTAACTTCTGTGCAGAGTACATCATGTGAAATTCCAGGCTGGATGACTCACAAGCTGGAATCAAGATTGCTGAGATAAATAGCAACAACCTCAGATTTGCAGATGTACCACTTTAATGATAAAAGTGAAGAGGGAATAAAGAACCTCTTGATGAAGCTGAAAGAGGAGAGTGAAAAAACTGGCTTAAAACTCAACATTCAGAAAACTAATACATCTCATCAGTTTACTTCACTTAAGTCACTCAATTGTGTCTGACTGTTTGCAACCCAATGGACTGCAGCACACTAGGCTTCCCTGTCCATCACCACCTCCTGGAGCTTACTCAAACTCATGTCCATTGAGTAGGTGATGCCATCCAACCATCTCATCCTCTGTTGTCCCCTACTCCTCCACCCTTCAGTCTTTTCCAGCATCAGGGTCTTTTCAAATGATTCAGTTCTTTGTATAAGGTGGGCCGATTATTGGAGTTTCAGCTTCAGCATCAGTCCTTCCAATGAATATTCAGGACTGATTTCCTTTTGGATGGACTGGATGGATCTCCATGTAGTCCGAGGGAGTCTCAAGAGTCTTCTCCAACACCACAGTTCAAAAACATCAATTCTTTGGCACTCAGCTTTCTTTTTTTTTTTTTTTTTATTATTGTTTTTGCCATACATTGTCATGATATCACCATGGGTTTACATATGCTTCCCCTCCGGGTCCCCCCTCCCTCCTCCCTCCCCCCCGGGAAATCTCGCTGCACCAGTCCCGAGCATCAATCCTGGGCTGGCGATTGATTAGACACATGACAATTAACATGCTTCAATGCCCTTCTCCCATCTCATCCCACCCTTACCCTCATCCACAAAGGCCACAAGTCTATTCTATACATCTGCGTTCCTTTTGTTGTCTCCCATGTTGGGTTCTCATTACTGTCTTTCTAAATTCCATATATATGTGTTAATATACTGTATTGTTGTTTTTGCTTCTGGCTTACTTCACTCTGGATAATGGGCTCCAGTTTCGTCCATCTGAGTAGAATTGCTTCAAATGAATTTTTTTTTAATGCTGAGTAATATTCCATTGTGTATATATACCACAGCTTTCTTATCCATTCGTCAGTTGATGGGCATCTAGGTTGCTTCCATGTCCTGGCTATTGTAAACAATGCAGCGATGAACATTGGGGTGCACGTGGCTCTTTCAATTCTGGTTTCCTCGGTGTATATGCCCAGCAGTGGGATTGCCGGGTCATATGGCAGGTCTATTTGCAGCTTTTTAAGGAACCTCCACACTGTTTTCCATAGTGGCTGTACTAGTTTGCATTCCCACCAACAGTGCAAGAGGGTTCCCTTTTCTCCACATCCTCTCCAGCATTTATTGCTTGTAGACTTTTGGATGGCAGCCATTCTGACTGGTGTAAAGTGGTACCTCATTGTAGTTTTGATTTGCATTTCTCTGATAATGAGTGATGTTGAGCATCTTTTCATGTGTTTGTTAGCCATTTTTATATCTTCCTTGGAGAAATGTCTGTTAAGTTCTTTGGCCCACTTTTTAATTGGGTTGTTTAGTTCAACTCTAGTAGTCATCCATACATGACTACTAGAAAAACCATGGCTTTACTAGATGGACCTTTGTTGGCAATGTCTGTGCTTTTTCATATGCTGTCTAGGTTTGTCATAGCTTTTCTTTCAAGGAGCAAGCATCTTTTAATTTCATGGCTGCAGTCACCATTTGCATTGATTTTGGAGCCCCAAAAGATAAAGTCTCTCACTGTTTCCATTGTTCCCCATCTATTTGCCATGAAGTGATGGGACTGGATACCATGATCTTAGTTTTTTGAATGTTGAGTTTTAAGCCAACTTTTCCACTTTCCTCTTTCACTTTCATCAAGAGGCTCTTTAGTTCTTCTTCTCTTTCTGCCATAAGGGTGGTATCATCTGAGTATCTGAGGTTATTGATATTTCTCCCAGCAATCTTGATTCCAGCTTGTGCTTCATCCAGCCAGTCATTTCTCATGATGTACTCTGAGTATAAGTTAAATAAGCAGGGTGACAGTATACAGCTTTGACTTAAGTCTTACTCGATTTGGAACCAGTCAGTTTTTCCATGTCCATTTCTAATTGTTGCTTCTTGATCTGCATACAGATTTCTCTGTTGTGATCCACACAGTCAAAAGCTTTGGCTTAGTTATAAAGCAGAAATAGATGTTTTTCTGGAACTCTGTTGCTTTTTTTGGTGATACAACGGATGTTGGCAATTTGATTTCTGGTTCCTCTGTCTATTCTAAAACCAGCTTAAACATCTGGAAGTTCACATTTCACTTACTGTTGAAGCATGGTTTAGAGAATTTTGAGCATTGCTTTGCTAGCATGTGAGTTGAGTGCAGTTGTGCAGTAGTCTGAACATTCTTTGGCCTTGCCTTTCTTTGAGATTGGAATGAAAACTGACCTTTCCAGTCCTGTGGCCATTGCTGAGTTTTCCAAATTTGCTAGCATATTTTATGAAGCGCTTTCACACTATCATCTTTTAGGATTTGAAAGCTCAACCGGAATTCCATCATCTCCACAAGCTTTGCTTCACATTCTTGGATCTCTGGCTCTAGTTAAGTGATCACACCATTGTGGTTATCTGGGTCATGAAGATCTTTTTTAGTATAGTTCTTCTGTGCATTCTTGCCACTTCTTCTTAATATCTTCTGCTTCGTTATGTTTATACCATTTCTGTCCTTTACTGTGCCCATCTGTGCATAAAGTGTTCCCTTGGTATCTCTAAATTTCTTGAAGAGATCTCTAGTCTTTCACATTCTTTTGTTTTCCTCTATTTCTTTGCATTGATCACTGAGGAAGGCTTTCTTATCTCTCCTTGCTATTCTTTGGAACTCTGCATTTAAATGTGTATGTTTTTCCTTTTCTCCTTTGCTCTTTGCTTCTTTTCTTTTCTCAGCTATTTATAAGGCCACCTTTGACAACCATTTTGCCTTTTTACATTTATTTTTCTTGAAGTTGGTCTTGTTTACTGCCTCCTGTTCAATGTCCCAAACCTCCGTCCATAGATCTTCAGGCACTCTGTCTCTCCAATGTAATCCCTTGAATCTACTTGTCACTTCCACGGTGTAATCATAAGGTGCCAGAGTCTAGCTCCAGCAGGTTGGGGAGTGCCCAAAGGGATGAATGGCATCGGCAAGGGGAAGGAATTGGGTTAGGGTTAGGGGGGGATAAAATTGAGGGGAAGGAATCACATGGAGTCTCTTGATGGTCCAAGGACAGACAAAATCTTTATTGCTTTTAGTTTCTATTTATATAGCACTTGTTTTTCTACCTAATGATTTTGTAATATTTTTCTGTTCAGATCAACATCCCCTGATTCTAAGATGTGTTAAAGGTTTTTTTCTAGTCCTCTGTTACATTTTAGTTACATGTTTACCCTGAAACCTATTTTTATTCTACCAAAACATGGCCTATCAACCATATTATTCCATCTACTTACTCTGTACAGCCTGCTGCTTCAGCAGATACAGTGTCTTGTTTCAGCGAATAATCACTATAGCTGCAGCTAAGGCCAAGGGTTTTTTATAGTGTAGCCATCGTCAGTGGCAGTTTTTTTACCATCTACCTACAAGACTATTTCTGGCAGGGATAAGTTTTTTACCATCTACCTAGAAACCATTTACATTATAACTCACATATTTCTGTCTACTTTTAGATTCTAGGGGGCACAAATATCTCTAGCATCCCAATCTTTTTGAGAAAAGGTAATTGGTTTAGTTTCTGTAACTTTCCTGATACTTGATCCAAATCTTTTAGTCATCAATAACAATCTCCTCATGAAGCCAGGTCACAATGGGCTTAGGACTTGTTTTCCAACTGAAACATGACCTACTTCTCTGGCTAAATGTTAAGAACCCATAAGCCAGGGGCCTCAGTAGATTTAACCATTTTGGGAATATGTCTCTGGGGCAGGGGATCATTTTTCTTTTTCTCTGGACTCATGACCTCATCATGGAGGCCTCTGCAACTCCAGCCATCATAGAATGAAACAAAGTTAGCCACACAAAGACACAGAAACAGGAAGGAGGGACGTTTCTAATCCTGGAGAGAAACTGCTCTGCAGTTTCTTCTTGAGTGTGCTGTGACTTTGTCATCCAGCACTGAATCCAGAACGGCTCCCAACAGAATAACGAAAGACAGCTAGCCATAACAGAAACAGAAACAGAAAGGAGTGAAGGTTCCAATCCTGGAGAGAAACTGCTCTGCAGTTTCTTCTTGAGTGTGCCGTGACTTTGTCATCTGGCAGTGGATCTGGAATGGCTCCTAATAGTAAGAGATTTGATTTAGTGATATCCCGTCATTTCATGGCAAATAGATATGGGGAAAGTGAAAACAATGACAGATTTTATTTTCTTGGGCTCCATAATCACTGTGAATGGTGACTGTGGCCATGGAATTAAAAGACACTTGCTCCTTGGAAGAAAAGCTATGGCAAAATCAGACAACTTATCAAAAAGCAGAGACATGACTTTGCCCACCAAGGTCTGTCTAGACAAACCTATGGTTTTTCCAATAGTCACATATAAATTTATGTGTTGAACTGTAAAGAAAGCTGAGCCCCAAATAATAGATGCTTTTGAACTGTGGTGTTGGAGAAGACTGTTGAGAGTCCCTTGGACAGCAAGAACATCAAACCTGTCAATCCTAAAAGAAAGAAACCCTGAATATTCATTGGAAGGATTGATGCTGAAGTTGAAGCTCCAATACTTTGGCCACCTAATGCAAAGAGCCGACTCATTGGAAAAGACCCTGAAGCGGGGAAAGCTTGAAAGCAAGAGAAGCAGGTGGCAGAGAATGAGATGGTTAGATAGCATCACCAACTCAATGGACATGATCTTGAGCAAACTCCAGGAGGTTGTGGACTATAGCAAAGCCTGGCCTGCTGTAGTCCATAGTGTTGCAAAGAACTGGACGTGACCTAATTTAAATCAGATGATTTATACAAAGTGCCTGACATAAAATTACAGCAAAGTACATGTTAGCTGCTACTTTTAGTAATAGTGTTTCTTTCCTTTAAATATTCATCAGTCTTTTGGTTTTATATATATATATATATATATATATATTGATGGGGAAAAGGAGATAATTCATGACCTGAGTGAATTAGGCTATTTTCATGTAGTCCTCTTTAAAATATAAGCACTGTTTTTGCTTGATAAAAGTAAAACTCAAATTATATTGTTGAGCACTATGCCTTTTAAAGTTACTACTGTAAGAAGTAGAAAATGTACGTCAAGTTGCTGCATTTTTTTTTAATGCTGAGAGCTTCTTTTGAACACAATATTACTCTGAGACCACACCACATTTACCATAGATCCAGCAGATTACATGATTGCTAAATATGTTCCAATAAATAATTTTATTTTCATATATTTTTTCTATGATATTGCACCTTCAACACTTCAAACATGTTAATGAAAATTCACACAAAACAATAAGCCAAACAACTCTAATAAAATGAATGTCATAATTTTGTGTATTTTCAGATTTTTGACAGTATATATTTCATTTAGAATTATATTTTAAAATTTGTATTTTTCATGGTATCCCATAGACTTTGTAACCACCATTTTAAAAAATGCATACTATTTCATTGATTTCAGTCCTTCAGTTCAGTTCAGTCGCTCTGTAGTGTCCAACTTTTTGCAACCGCATGAATAGCAGCACACCAGACCTCCCTGTCCATCACCAACTCCTGGAGTCTACCCAAACCCATATCCATCGAGTCGGTGATGTCATCCAGCCTCTCATCCTCTGTCATCCCCTTCTCCTCCTGCCCTCAATCCTTCCCAGCATTAGGGTCTTTTCCAATGAGTCAACTCTTCGCATCAGGTGGCCAAAGTATTGGAGTTTCAGTTTCAACATCAGTCCTTCCAGTGAACATCCAGGACTGATCTCCTTCAGGATGGACTGATTGGATCTCCTTGCAGTCCAAGGGACTCTCAAGAGTCTTCTCTAACACAACAGTTCAAAAAAATCAATTTTTCAGCACTCAGCTTTCTTTATAGTCCAACTCTCACATCCATACATGACTACTGGAAAAACCATAGCCTTGACTAGACGGACCTTTGTTGGCAAAGTAATGTCTTTGCTTTTTAGTATACTGCCTAGGTTGGTCATAACCTTCCTTCTAAAGAGTAAGCATCTTTTAATTTCATGGCTGCAATCACCATCTGCATTTTACCATTGTTTAATAATAATTCTTCAATTGTATATATACTTAGGTTGCCTTCAGTATTTCAGCATTATAATGTTGAGTATGTATGGCATGACTGCTTATTTTCAGTCTTAAAGGATGTTTTCTTTAACTAGCAGGGCTGGGATGGGGTAAGGATGGGGTATTGGTATCAGGGCATTTATTCACATTTTCTCCATGCCTGGAGTTTGTTGCTTTTCTTATCATATTTGATTACCTGTGAAAAAGAATTGAACAATTACATGTCTCTGTGAAATTTATCACATACTGGTTATCAGTTGGAGTGACTTTGATGAAACTGACTTGTCTAGAAATTTTGATCAATGTTGAGTTGGTAGAATATGGTGCTGTTTCTAAGTGTGTGGTGGTGACTCCCTGGCATCTGCACAAAAGGCATGACAGGAGCCTCTTGGGCTTGTCTGAATGAGTAGGTGAGTCAGACATAAAGGCAAAAATGCTACTACACACAAAGACTTCAGTAGGCACCTGTGCCTCTTCTCATGCTCAAGAATCAGATAGTGATTCAATATGCAAGTATGAGAATGCTTTGTGTTTATAATGTAAAGGAATAAAGAAATACTGCTACATTATATATGCTGAGAAGCCCATATTAGCATAATAACCTTAGGTTAGAAATAAAAATAGCCACTTGAAGAGTTTTAAGAGTAGGAGACATAGTAGAAAAAGGTCATGGTTTATGCACTCTCTTTTCTGTCCTTTTTATTTGTTTATTTAGTGATTATTTAAAAAACCATGTTTCAATTACCTATAATCTATAAGAGGGTCCAGTGTTTGAAAATTATGTTATGTCTGTGTGTTAGTTTTCTAGAGCTGCTGTAATAAAGTACCACAAACTGAGTAGCTTAAATGACAGAGATTTATTGTCTCAGAGTTCCAGAGATCAAGATGTCAGCAGAACTGTGCTCCATGTGAAGGCACTAAGAAAAGATCTGCCCCAAGTCTCTCTCCCAGTTATTGGTAGTTTGGTTTTTTTTTTTTTTTTTTTTTTTTTTTTGTGATAGCACAGTTTCAGTCTTCACATGCATTATTCTGAGTCCAGTTCTCACCTTAGTAAAGATACCGGTCTTATTGCATTAGAGGCCTACTCTATTCAAGTGTTTCCTCTTCTTAAACAGTTTTATCTGCAGTGACTCTGTTTCTAATAACGTCACAATGTGATGTTCTGGGGGTTAGCATTTCAATATATGAACCTTAAGGGGACACAATCAATTTTTAAGAATCTGTTACATGATTCAAGTTGTTTATAAAGAGGATCTCTCTTTTTTTTTTAATCATTGAAGCATCATCAAGAAAGGGTTGTTTCATTTCCTTCTGTTCATGGGTACTTCTCTGCCTACAGATAGCTAGTTTCGCCTCCTATGTACTGGATCTCATCCCTTAACTCTTGAAGCTTGTTCCTCTCATAGTTCTTCCCTCTTTCACCTATATTTGTTTCACTTCTCTGTTCTTACCGAATCCTTCTCATTAGTCTTTTTACCTGTTCAGTGTTTTCCATGCACAGCACATCTCAATCCTATTAGCTACTGTCCTTCATTCTTGGAAGAAGCTTTCACTTTGCAAGTGTGTAGTTGGTAACTCCTCATTTTTCCCTCATCTTCAGTTTGCTTCCGACTCCACTGTAGTCTAAAGTCTGCTTCTAACACACCACCTGAGACTGCTTTGTCAAATATCCATGGTGACTAATATTTTTGATAAGCCCTTAATTCACTTTGTTGCATTCAACATCATCGACCTCCTTCTTTTTGTAAAACGTATTTCCTGCCTTGTCTGTTATGCCACCACGCTTTCTTCATTTTCGGTTTTCTTCACAATCACTTCTTTTCCTCTCTCAATTATTGAATTTCCACCACATCAATATACTAGTGATTTCCAAACTTCCTCTCTTGACCAGATCTCTCTCTTTGGAGCCCATGCATAGCCAGTGAGTTGTATTTCTTCATAGCCATGCATTGTTACCTGGCCAGCTCCTGCTGTATTTCTTCAGCTGGGTGTACAAGGGACCTTAAAATTAAACTTAGTGTCTTTTCTTCATCTTAAATTCTTCCACCTCAAATTGTATTTGCTCCTAACAGGAATGAACCATACTTATATTCTCTGAGTAGACCTTCCAGAAACTTAATGTCATCTTTGTCTCCCTCTTCTCATTGTTCCCTTTCACTCCACACACATACAGTAGAGTCCACCTTTTAAATAGCTTCAAATCCACTCCTACAGCCCCATCTCACTTTAAATTCTAATGATTTCTTACCTGGATTATTAAAACAGACTCTAATTTCAATAAATTATAGTTTTGGGTTGCCATGTCCTATTCCAGGTGATCTTCCCAAGCCAGATATTGTACTGGTGTCCTTGCATCTCCTGCATTGTCAGGCAGATTCTTTACCACTGAGCCACCCGGGAAACCCCTAGTTCTATTATTAGTAATTTATTTATCAGGATCACATGGCTAAATTATGACACAACAAAGACTCAAATGCAAATCTTCTCTACTTTGATTGAATGACAAGAGGTAATATGAAAAAACATTGATAGATTTGTAAGTTTTGTGTTGTAGTAGACAATAGCTTTTGAGATAATTTACTGTTGCTTAATGATAAGCTAAATCTTCCCTTAATTTACAAAATCTTTTCTGTTTTCTGATGCAAGTTAATTATGCAATTGGTCATAGTAGGCAGGTATTCAGTACATAAGCAACCGTTGGAAATTATATCTGCTCTGTAAGTGAAAACTACTTCTTTTCCCAAATTCATGTCTTAAAGACTCCTATTTTACAATGTACATATAATGAGTAATTGAAGGTACTACTCTATGCTGTTACTGTCCGTTGCATATGTGCATGTTAAGTCACTTCAGCTGTGCCTAATTCTTGCCACTCTATGGAATGTAGACCACCAGGATCCTCTGTCCCATGGGGTTCTCCAGGCAAGAATACTAGAGTGGGTTGCCATGCTTTTCTCTGGGGGATGTTCCCCTAGCAGGGGTCAAACCCACATCTCTGCATTTGCAGGCAAATTCTTTACCACTGGCACCACTTGGGAAGGCCTACTTTCCATCCGTGCTCCAAAAAAGAAGAAAGCATGATCTTTACTCCTTTCCTTACTACCTAATATTAGTTTATGTTCTGTAGCTGTGATCTGTAGCTTCAGCTAATGTTCCTTGCATTTTTGCAGCTTAGTCTTCTGACCTCCCAGACTGCTTAAAACCACTGCTTAATTTGAGTCACACTATCTATGATTCCTGTACAGCACAACAATGAAGCCTTCTCTTTGTTCTCCTACCCAGAATTTTACAATTATGCCAGAATTCTTGAAAACATAATCCTTATGATGTTACTTATTTCTGAATTCTTTATCACTGTCACAATTCAGCATCCTATAAAATGGGATAGTACCATTTCTGAGATATGCTAATTTAGGGATATCTCTCTAGCTTTTATTCTCTTTAATAACATATGCAACTTGAAAAACTTTTCTCTAACTTACTCAGGTGGATGGAACTGGAGCCTATTATCCAGAGTGAAGTAAGCCAGAAGGAAAAACAACAATACAGTATACTAATGCATATATATGGAATTTAGAAAGACGGTAACCGCACTGTCCTTCTCTTTCTGGGTTCTCATAAATGTCCAGGGCCCACGAGCCATCTCAGCTGCCTTATCCCAGGAGAATGGCACAAAAGGCCTACAGCCAGCTCATGCCATCACTGTTTTATGAGATTTAAAGATTCTTTTGATAGTGGGATCTTGGATCTGACACACTAATACTCAGATGAGAGACAGAACTCTTTGTAACTTACCCTTTGAAATGGAAGAAGGCTGTCAGGCAGAGTCATGGAGAAGATTGCCCCGCTGGGGGCCAAGTCACAGTGAATTGGAGCCAAAGAGCATAGTTTATATATGGCAAGCAGGGCGGGATTGGCAGGGTTTCCATCGTTCCCTAAGGACTGGCTAATTTGCATAATTTCAAGAAATCTTGGGTGTGGAGGCTGTCTCTAGTTGCCTGGTACTTGGCCTGATGGGGCTATTACCTAGTGGCTCTGGAGTATGAGGACCCAATAAAGGAAGTGTTTGGAGTATGGTCTTAATCAGCTTCTGAAGAGGGGAACTAACTGGCCTCTAGCCAAGACCTCAAAACTAAGTCGAAATAGCATTTCAAACAAAACAACTGTACTATGCACTTATGGGTGAGGAATGGAGTGTGTTTGATGTTTTTTATTACTTTTCCTTCTCAGTAACTAAAGTTTATGTGCTGTGTGTGTGTTCTTAGTCACTCAGTTGTGCCTGACTCTTTTCGACCCCATAGGCTGTAGCCCACCATGCTCCTCTGTCCATGGGGATTCTCCAGGCCAGAATACTGGAGTGGGTGGCCATTTCCTTCTCCAGGGGATCTCCCCAACCCAGGGACAGAACCCAGATCTCCCGCCTTGCACGCCAGTTCTTTACTGTCTGAGCCACCAGGGAAGTTCATAGTTACATTCAAGCATAATTCTCTTAGTTACATCAGGATATCGAGAGATAAGATGTCCTCCACTCCTTTCCTAAAACATGAAAAGCAAGTAAGCATGCCTTCATAACAGAAAGGAACTTTTTACAGGCAAATTTTAGCCATTTCATTTTTTTTTTCTTTATAATGTCTACCTTGTGGGAAGGGTCACTTAACCAAATTGCTTACCTTCTTTAAGAAATTTAAGTGTAATGTGACAAGTGTGCTTGCCTTCTTTGAGGAAAGAAAAAAATGTTGGCGTCAGACAATCCCAAGACCTCTTAAAGATATTGATTTCCCCAAGAATTGCATACTAAGCGAGTACAGTAGGAAAAATGAACATTATCACTTATTGACTTTCTCTGTTGAGAAGCTCATTGTTGGTGAGTTTGTAAAAATATTTATGTCTTAAGTGTAATTCATAATTGATGTTGGTGAAACCCATGGGTTTAGGAGATCAAGAAACTAATTTGTCATGCTTATTATAATTCATTAGGACAATGAGAAATTTGCTTTCATCTTTCTACCCACAAAATATTATCATTTAAGAAGGCTTTAGAAAATGAAATACAAATGTTTGCTTTTTTTAATTTTAATTTTCACCATAAACACTGTGTGAAACAAAGAACAGAGTCATAAAAACTTTGAGTAAATGTTTTTTGAAAGGATTATGACTTAGTTTGATATTCTCTATTTACTCTATAATAAAAAGTATGTAAGATGTAGAAGATCTTACATATTAGAAGTTATGCGACTCAAGTTTTTTCTTATTAATATAGTAAAGTGAGTCTAAGCAGACTCTAACAACTTGGAAAGACAAGACCATAGTCTCATGGAATTGTTTTATTAGGTAAGTGCAAACATAACTGCAGTTTTGGATCATAAATTTTAAATCATTATAACTAGGCTCAAATAATCTTTATTAATCAAAATCAGAACCGTTATAATCAACAAAGTTTTGCCAACAAGAAATAAGTGTGCTTACTCCTGTAGCATAAAAACCCATGCTTCAGGATTCAGTGAACTCTTGGAAAGCATTTTCTGCATCCTGCTGGTTGTGGAAATACTCTTCCTGCAAAAAGCTGTCAAGATGCTTGAGGAAGTGGTAGTCAGTTGGAGAGAGGTCAGGTGAATATGGCAGATGAGGTAAAACTTTGTACCCCAACTTTTGAAGCATCGGTTGTGTGATATGGGGTCTGGCATATCTGGTTGTCATAGAGAAGAATTTGGCCCTTTCTGCTGACCAGTGCCAGCTGCAGGTGTTGTGGTTTTCAGGGCATCTCGATTTACTTGGAGAAGGCAATGGCACCCCACTCCAATACTCTCACCTGGAAAACCCCATGGACAGAGGAACCTGGTGGGCTGCAGTCCATGGGGTCGCTAAGAGTCGGACACAACTGAGTGACCTCACTTTTACTTTTTCATTCTTGCATTGGAGAAGGCAATGCAACTCCAGTGTTCTTGCCTGCAGAATCCCAGGGACGGGGGAGACTGGTGGGCTGCCATCTATGGGGTCGCACAGAGTCAGACATGGCTGAAGCGACTTAGCAGCAGCAGCAGCATCGATTTACTGAGCATAAGTGTCAGATGTAATGGTTTTACTAGGATTCAGAAAACTGTAGTTGTGTCAGACAGGCAGCAGTCCACCAAACAATGACCTTGACCCCTTTTTGATGCAAGTTTGGCTTTAGGAAGTGCTTTGGAGCTTCCTCTCAATCCAGTCACTGAGCTGGCCATTTCAGCAGTTGTCATATAAAATCCACTTTCCATTGCATGTTACAGTCCAATCTAAAAATGGTTCGTTGTTTTTGCTTAGGATAAGATTATACTTCAAAATGTCTTTTTTTTTTTTTGCAGTCAGCTCATGAGGCACCCTGGATAAGGCAATGGCACCCCACTCCAGTACTCTTGCCTGGAAACTCCCGTGGATGGAGGAGCCTAGTAGGCTGCAGTCCATTGGGTCGCTAAGAGTTGGATATGACTGAGCAACTTCACTTTCACTTTTCACTTTCAGGCATTGGAGAAGGAAATGGCAACCCACTCCAGTGTTCTTGCCTGGAGAATCCCAGGGACGGCGAGCCTGGTGGGCTGCCATCTGTGGGGTCGCACAGAGTCGGATACGACTGAAGCGACTTAGCAGCAGCATGAGGCACCCATTTATCAAGCTTTTTCACCTGCAGTTGTAACAGGATCAGCTTTAATGATTGCTCTCCATTGGTCATTGTCAACTTCTGATGGCCGGCCACTATACTCCTCATCTTTAAGCCTCTCATCTCCTTTGCAAAACTTCTTGAACCACCACTGCACTGTATGTTCCTTAGCAGTTCCTGGGCCAGATGTGTTGTTGTGAGTTGTCTCCACTGCTTTAGGGCCCATTCTGAACTCAACTAGCTCAAATTTGCTTTTTGTCTAACATCATTCTCATAGTCTAAAATACATTTAATACATATGAAATAAACAGCAAGTAATGTCATTAGCAAAAAAAAACATGAAGGGAGAGATGTGCATTAAAATTATATATAACATAACCACATTTATGTAAAGATACATTACCATATTAAATGTTTAATTTCAACAATGCAAAAACTAATTACTTTCACCAACTTAATAAAATAGCAACTTTCTCAGTGGAGGCTAATGTTTTTAACTATTTCAAAAATTATCAGAATACAATGTATTCTGTAAAGAGACTTATGGACACAACTTATTGGTCTTGATATTATTTATTAATGGTTTCATTTAACCTTTTATAAAATCATCTTTGCTTAATATCTGTGAACAAAGCCCTGCTTATCCTGCCCCTTGCTTATCCTAGAAGTGTGCTATTTTGTTCAATAACTGGTCACCAAAAATTCTGACAGCAAAACAAGATTCTGTGCATGGAAAATGAAAGTCACTAAGTTTTGTCTTACTCTTTAGGACCCATGGACTATACAGCCCATGAAATTCTCTAGGCCAGAATACTGGAGTGGGTAGCGTTTCTGTTCTCCAGGGGATCTTCCCAACCCAGGGATCGAACCCAGTCTCCCTCATTGCAAGCAGATTCTTTACCAGCTGAGCCACAAAGGAAGCCCATGTTTTATAAATTAGAAAGCCTTAGCTTAAGGTATAATTAGATTAAGGTATAATCATTATCTTGAGTAATGTGAGTCAGTAACAAGTTGTAGAATTTTCTAAGAGTGACCCTTGCAAATGAAAAGATAGCCAATATACCACTATGTCAAGGGATAATGCTGTTTACTGATTTGATTTATATGCTTAGAAAAACATTTCTAAGGTACTTACTTTGAACACCTTTTATGCCTTTTTAAAATTTAGCATTGCCACGTAAACAATATCTTTAAAAAAACACAATGTTTTTGTAAATATTCAATGTGATGTTCATCTCTGAAGTCAATGACATTATAAAATCGAATCTAGAATATATATATATACATATTTAATATTTATTTACTTTTGGCTTTTCTGTGTCTTTTGCTGTGTGCACGCTTTCTCTCGTTGCGGAAAGCAGGGGCTACTCTTTCTTGTAGTGTGAGGGCTTCTCATTGCTGTGGCCTCTCTTGTGGCACACAAGAGCTCTAGGCACACAGGCCTCAGTATCTGCATCACCTGGGTTCAGTAGTTGCTGCTCGTGGGCTCCAGAATACAGGCTCTTTAGTCGGTACCCGAGCTTAGTTGTCCTGTGGCATGTGGGATTTTCCCAGACCAGGGGTCAAGCCAGTCTCTCCTGCATTGCAAGGCGGATTCTTAACCACTGGACCACCACAGAAGCCCCTAGAATCTTTTTAAATTGAATGCTTATGGAAAGAAAATTTTGTAGCATTGTGTAGCAGTTGTTGATACTGAAATGACTTACAAAATATTTTTAAAATTATTTTCAACTAAATAAACAACTAGGGTGGTGTTTTCAGTGACTTTACTTTCAGGGTTTGAAAAGCAGGCTCTGTGTAGATGATTATATGCCTGCACTGGTTTATTTCACTAGCTGCCCAGTTGTTGCAGGTAACATGCTGATTTCATGCTCAATTAGCATAACAATTACATGAGGTCAGGTGTTTGGGTAGAACTGCAAAATACATTGTCAATTATTGTGTATTTTGTGTTTTCTGATCTCTGTCCTTCTGTCTCCTCCTACCATATTCCTATTTCTTTTTGCTCTGTTTTCAAGTGTTCATAACAATCTGTCCTTGTTTACTCTGATAGAATTGTCTGTTTCCTTAATTTTTTAATTTTTGAAATTTCCACTTACAAGAATGAGGGGACAGCTTGCAAGTCATAAAATAAAGCCCTCCAGAGAAAGGACCAAAAGTCTATAAATAGAGAGTCATGATGACTCAGTACCAATTTTGACATGTTTTGTAAATATTAGCCAAGAATTATGTTTATAACTTTACCTGAAGAATTATGTGAAGATTAATGAGCTAGAAATTATTATTTAATTTTTTAATGTGCATTTCTAATTTTAGCATAAAATAAATTTTTAGATGATTTACAGTATCTACTTGCCTTTAATTTCTTGGAACTTGATTTTTCATACATGTTTCAAACAATGAGGTGATTCTAATTCAGGCAAAAATAAATGATAGGAATATATGGGACTGAGTCAGCTAAATGAATTTGGGGCAAATTAACCAAATATTCTTGTATCTGGCTTTAATTTTCCAAATTTAGAAAATAAAAGTAAAGTAAGATAATTTTTAAGAAACTATTACATCTGTATTTTTAATTCTGTAAATACTGATAATATATTTACATTACACATGAAATAAATTTGAAAATAACAATAAATATAACTTTAATCACAGAATCATACTTTAAATCACAAAATATTTTTAAAATTAGCTATATATATTTTATACACCTATAATGAGTCAAAATTTATACCACTTCTAATTGTAATGATTTAATTTGTTCATATGTTCTGATGTCTATAACAAATCATCCCCAAACTTAATGGTTTAAAACTATACTTTTATTCTGTTCACTATTTTCCAAGTCAGGAACTTGGGAATGATTTAGCTCTGGCAGTTACGGTGAGATATTGGTCAGAGCTTTGGTCATCTGAAGACTTCACTAGGCCAGGTATGATGGCTTACTCTCAGGATTGGACGTTGGTGCTGCTGATGCTGGGTGTGTCCTTAAGGGGCTGTCAAAGAAAGTTTAGTGTAGTTTGTGCTTCCTAGCATGACTTGAGAACTTGAGAGGTGCGTTCTAAGAGACTATCACAGGAACTGAAATCTGATCTAGTCCTGAGAATCACAGAATTACTTCCATTGTATTCACCTGGTCAAGCAAGGCCATAAGACCAACCCAGATCCAAGGAGAGAACATTAGATTCAATCTTTCATTTGGAATAGAAACAAAGGATTTGTAATCCCTTTAATCCACCATATTATAAGTTCCATATTTATGAATAGTTATTGAATTAGGAAATATAGAGTTGATTTTAGTCCTAGAATCAGTTTTACTTAAGTGAGAAACAAAGGATGCCATTCAATTATATATTTTCATAAGTAATATACATTTAAATTAATATAAGTTTAATTGGTTACATTAGCCTGTGTTAATGGCTGTTAATAGCATTATTTTAAAAACCAAGAATATTAAAATCTAGTTAATTGTACACACCAAGAGAATTGCTAACTTGATAGAGCATTCTATCACACATGTCCCAGAATTTTGCACAGATAGTGAGAATATTGAGGGAATATTGATTCATCTGAGAGTAGCTTTCATTTAAGTAACTATTGTTTAAAGATTTCATCTTATTTGTTAGACAGATACGTCTATGAATTTTGCCAAAAGTACATATAACAACTAAAAACAGAACTGTAGATGGCCAAGATTCAGTTGCAGTCATTGTTAAAGAGAAGACTTTTATAATGTCTTTGGCTTCTGATGTCATATGGTAAATT
Organism: Antilocapra americana; assembly: GCA_007570785.1. NCBI lineage: Eukaryota > Metazoa > Chordata > Mammalia > Artiodactyla > Antilocapridae > Antilocapra > Antilocapra americana. The sequence goes on from ML662438.1 coordinate 8,443,019, forward strand.
AAATTTATGTGTTTTGATATGTGTCATTCCTTAAATAAGGGTAAATGGTCTATTAGCACCTACCTGATTTAAAGCTGTGAGATTAAGAACTTTCTGAAAAAACTTTCCAGAGCTGGGGGGAAAAAGATCAGAGAATTGTGTAAAGGCAGCTTGTTTTTGGAAAATAATTTTCTTTACAATTTCTATTAGCCATAATATAGGTAAATCTTCATTTTAAATGGGTTCATTGACAAAATATCAATTAATATACAAAAATATTGTTGCTGACATTCAACTAAAAAGTAGTAGATTCAGGCTAAGGCTCCGATTCCCTTTCAGTAATGGGCTCACTACCCAGCTGCAACTCCTGTAGTTAGCTAACTGCCTCCAGCTGAAGTCAATCTCAACACTGGGTGATGTGAGGCAATGAATTAACCAGCAGCAGCTGAGATCTAGCTCATGCGGCAGCTCCCAGCCAATGACTGAACAGGGAGTGGGAGGAGAACCCACCCACTTTCCTTCCACAGGGCATTTCTCTCATCGGCAGGCTTGGAGTTGGAGCTCCTGGTTTAGCTGGTAGAGGATTTGTCAGGTATGAATCATGGTCCACTGTTCCCCTTCCCCAATTCTGATTCTTCTTTTCTTTTCAGATAGCTTTATTCTTTAATATATCTTTTAAAGCTTTTAGTAAACCTTGGTACTTTTAGAGCTTCCCTGATGACTCAGTGGTAAAGAATCTAACAATGCAGGAGACACAGGTTCAATCTCTGGGTGGGAAAGATTCCCTGGAGAATGGCAACCCACTCCAGTTTTCTTGCTTGAGAAATCCTATGGGCAGAGGAGCCTGGTGGGCTACAGTCATAGGTTGCAAAAGAGTTGAATATGACTTAGCACCTAAACAACAATAACCTTTAACCCTACCTCAATATTTGTTTCCTAAAAAAGCAAAAACCCTTAATTCTACCTCCTTATTTGTTTCCTAGAGAAAAGGTGATAATATTTTATTTTATGAAGGGAGTTAGTTTTTCTTAAGTGAGGTATTAGGCAAGACTGGAAATATGGAATATAAGTACTAAGCAGCAGAGTTTTTGTCAGAGTTTATGGTCTTATATTATCAATATCCACCATAATGTCCATGGAACTCAAAGAAGTTAATTAATGAGCAGGACGCCACAAAGAGAGTTTAGTGAAGTCCAGAATTTGCCCTTAGATACCTCTGATTCTAAGAGACATGATTTTATTACCTACCTTTAAGCCTGTAATCTTTTTCTTTGCATTGTTGAGCAAGCTAAGCCTTTTTACCATTAAGATTGTAACATGTAACATTTAGACTCTGTGAAAATAAATATTAAAATGATGAGTAGAAGGTCTATGAAAGCCCATGATTTAGGGAAGAGACGGGGCCACTATGAAATAAAAGTGACAGATAATTAGCATCTCCCAGTCAACTGGCTGTCTGAAAATGAAAAGAGGTATTAGTAAATTTGAATCATATATTCTGTATGGCTTAGACTAAAAGTAGAAGTTAGCACCATAAGAGCTAGAATAAACAAATACTGCTTTCTCTATTTCATTAGCTGTGTTTTTCCTTGTCAACTCAGATAAAGATCTCCTCAAGTGGGTTAAGGAAACAAGCAAACAACCCTTGAAGTGTTTAGTGTTGTAGGAAATGGTGTATAATTTAGACACTGTGAAACATGACTTCATGCTCAAGGGAAACATACAAAAAAAAAAAAAAATGAGAGAAAGCTCCAACCTAGAGTAAGGAATAGTGTTTGGAATGCCTCCTATGTCATGAGGAATTGTAGGGAATAGAGAGAAGCATTGCAGCCCAGAGGTGTGCGTGTGTAAAGCAAGAAGACATGAAAAGAAACCATGTTCTGCAGCTCTGTTCTGTAGGAATGAGCACAGGTCATAAGGAAGTTGGAAGTGAAAACATACCATTCCAGAAATGTGCAAGTAGTTGAGAATGAAAGGCACCATATGTTGCGCTAAGGAGTTTTGACTTTTTTTTTTTCCCCCTGAAAGAAGTGATCAGCTGTTACATTAAAAAATAATGTAATTAATTCCCATTTAGGAAAATTTCTCTGGCAGATGGTAAAGGTGATAGACCTAGAACCTGTTCAGAAACTTAATGCAGTAAGTCAGATATGATGCAATGGATACTCAGAGTAAATCCATGAGAAATAGAAAGGAGTGAGCCCAAGAAATACCCGAAAGATTGAAATCAAAGAATTGGGTACCAAACTGGGTTCAGATTGTGGATGAGCTGAGAGTATGGGATGCTTTTCTGGCTATTTTTAGAAATAAGATAATGGGAGGAATAAATGGAAATAATTTTTGAAATAGGAAGATGATGAAATTTGCATCAGAATGTCTATAGGATGTTGAGTGTGTGCTCATAGATGATTATATCTGTGGGCTGATGTTTGGAGGCTAGGTTTAGATTAAGTGTTTGTAAATGAGTTTCCAGTGTAGAATAACAGAGGTCACAGAATAATAGAGGTGGGTGTACCGTATACATGGAGGCTGTTACTGAGGGTTCGTGCACAGTGACAAGGTTAAATACTCAAAGACAGAGCTCTAATGAAAAGGGAAAATGTTACAGAGCTATCATTAAAGATAAAAGCCATAATACAGCCATCTGTTTGAGAATGAATAATTAATCAAAACAGGAAAAAATGATAAAGTATCTCTTTTGAAGTATAATTATTTTTATCCCACTGATTATGTATGCACAAGAATAGGAGGACAGAATCTAGGATGAATCCCTGATTTCTGTCTTAGTCAGATTTCTCTTTGTCTATTTTGTTATCTATCAGAAAATTGTGCATATATATCATATATAGTGTAATATCTTTGAATAAATTAGTTTGTTTTGAAACATAGAGTATATTATGGAAAACGTCAGATTGTAGAGGAACTTTCTTTTATTAGTCATATGCAGTTAGTTACTTCCCACTGCTTGCAACTGACCTTTCTTATCAAGAGTGAAGGGAAAGGACTAAGTCTCTTATGCTGTCTCTTTGATGTTTTTCTAGGATATAATGAAAGATGAATGCTCAATGCTGAAGCTGCAGCTGAAAGAGAAGGATGAACTAATTTCCCAACTTCAGGAAGAACTGGTAAGTGTGAACAATATTTGTCCCATGGGTGTATTTTCCTTGCAAGGCTATTTGCTCTAAACAGTTTAACTTATTTATTAGCACTAAAATTGTTAGTGACTTATAAACTGTTAATGATTCAATTTGATTATCAATTTTATAATCTTACAGTAATGATTTGGTGGTCTGAAAAGAGAATGTTTGATAATATGTATTGAACTTTATATTATTCCAGAAATAGATTACTGACCCAGAATTAGGTATTTCAGTTGTACCTAAAAAAATTGTGAAGGCTAAGGCCACATTTTATTTTGTAAAATTCAAGACTTAAGTCCATACTGCCATACCTAGAGACACAGTCATGCAATGTGAAGTAAAGAACTGAATAATTTTGCAGACAAAAGCAACTTTTACTTAAGGGTACCAAAAATCTGTTAACCTAATGAGACTTTGTTAATAAAGACATATAAATCCCCAATTATCTAAAAGCTATACACACTAGGAATTCATGTTTTCTGTTTTTTTTTAAGATGTGACATCATAAATGTATTAAATCATAGTCTTATAACATGAAAGCACATTTGGTAGGTAACAAGAATAGCAGTAGACATTATTTTTTAAAGTATGAGCTGTCAACAAATATGATATTACATATATGAATAGTATTTTGTAATATAACACATTTAATCTGGATAGAAATAAAGAATTCTCCAAAACAAAAATGAAAAAGTAATGAGAACTTTTTTAAAAAAATTGAGTTCTTTAGGATACCAGTAAAATAAAGACATACAATAAGAGGCCCTGACTTATCATCCAAGATCGAGAAAACAAACCCCAGGCAATAATGTTCTTTATGATGATTTAAGATTTGACTACTTTAACAGCAGTGTATTATGTAATTATTAAATACAATTAAATGACAAAACAATTTTATAGACCATCACTCTTCTGAGAACTTTTCAGAGAACATATTAGTGAGATAGACAAATTTAGAGCCTATTTTATTGACACTTGACAACTGACAACAATTTTACTGACACTTGGCCTTTAGATTGTGGTTTCATGACTGGGTTTAATGCTGATCATTGGTCCTAAGGGCATATTATTATCACTTCAGAAAATGCATTAACCTGTACTTAAAATAGTAAAAGCATTACAGACAAAAGGAGTATATCTTACATTTCTGGGAATAACCTTTTATAAATTTGTTTATAATATAAACTTCATTACCCAAAACATGGCTATATCTAACCTTATAAGTACATATTATATAATCAAGCTTCGAGTTGAAGAAAAACATATACAGATATTTATGAATGGATGCAGAGAACTATGAGTTTTAACACAGCAGAAAATGTTTACGCTTTGTCAGAGAATGCTTGTTTTGGATAATGAATGGAGAAAGAGGTGTTCATTTTTCCCTGCCTACACTGGAAAGAAAGAAATATACAAGAAATCAGATCTTTATGTGTTGAATGAAATGAGAAGGAAGATGATTACCTCTAGAGCCCTTGTTATATAGCTAGAATTAAGATAATTAGTACCTCTCCTTCCAAAAATGTCCTCTGTTGGTTGATCTAGTAAAATGAGACACAGGTGTTGCTTTTTTTTTAAACTTACTAAAAATTGACTTAACTTCTAAATTTGTTAGGTAACAAGGTACCATTTTAATTTTGTGCTATGCAGTTTATATAGTCATCTTAAATAGTTCACCATAGAGCAGTGTTAACTTTTGAAAATTGTTTGTTTCATTAAGAAAACCTGCCTAAATAAAAAAGTGTTTAGATGATTTAGGAATTTAAGGATGAAGAAACCTTGTTAAAAATCATCATTAGAACTGGACTTGGAGCACTGACAAGGTGGCAGTCACATCAAAGTAAAAAAGCTACTTGAACCCATTGAATACTAAATCCTAGTATTTCTAATTCTGATAAGTAACTTGTGACATTTTGACAAAGTAGACATTGAATTTAACTTTTCAAATTTAAATAGGTAAAGAATAAATTTCAATACATTTTAGAAATCAGTTTCCTATACTCTGTTATAGTAGTCACAATCTAGTTATTTAGTTTAGCTTTGTTTATTATGCTTTTCTAATTTCTTAACCACTGCCATTATCATAAGCAGTTTATCTATATATACACTATAAATCAAATTTACATGCAATTATACCAATAAGGAATTTATATTCAACTTAATAATAAAGTTTTATTATTTACATTGTTTATAATTATTTAGTCACGCTTTGATATTTTTAGGAGCTTAAAGAAGTTAGAAGCCCTAACTAAAGAGCTTGGGGGCAAAATGAATGTTTTTATATTCCTTTCTAAATTTATTTTTTATTGAGGTAACATCGGTATGTAATAGTTTACATGTTGCATATGGACAACATTATGTTTCTGCTTCTGTGTAGACTGCAGTGTCCTCCCCGCCAAAAATTTAGTTTCCATCTGTCACTATACAGTTGATTCTCTGTATCCATTTTTTCCCTCTCCAACAGCCTATTCACCTCTGGTAACCAACACTCTTTTCTGTATCCATATATGTTTCTGTTTGGTGTGTTGCTGCTGCTGCTAAGTCGTTTCATTCCTGTCCGACTCTGTGCGACCCCATAGACGGCTCCTCTGTAGAGGGGAGCCCACCAGGCATCTGTATCCCTGGGAATCCCCAGGCAAGAATACTGGAGTGGGTTGCCGTTTCCTTCTCCGTTTGGTTTGTTAGGGTTTGTGTGTGTGAGTGTGTGTGTGTGTGTGTGTGTGTTAACTTTGTTTCTTGGTTTTTTGATATTCCACATGTATGAAATTATACGCTATTTGTGTTCTCTGATTTCTTTTTTTTTTTTTACTTACCATAATACTCTCAAGGTCTATCCATGTTATAAATGGCAAGACTTCATTCTTTTTTATGGCCAAGTGATAGTCCATTGTGTACATGTGCCTTATCTTCTCTATTCATTCATTGAGGGACACTTAGTCTCTTCACATTTCCTGGCTTTTGTGAATAATGCTATTGTGAACATAAGTGGAAATTTATCTTTTTGAATTAGTGTTTTCATATTCCTGGGGTAAATACCCAGAAGTGGTATTACCAAACTCAGGTTTGTTTACTCACAGCTTGAAAGCTGATAATCTGAGTGGCAAATGTCAGTAGAAAGGAAAGGTGCTATAATCAGAAAAGCAAGTGATCTGGGGAAAAGGTAGAATTGTGTCCTGAGGCCATGGTAGAGAGTTTCTGATTTTTTTTTTTTAACTGCTTTGTTTTTCATTCTTTTAATCTAAGAAAAGAATCAACAGGTTAGACAAGGCATAGTATGAATGCAGAAATTAAGATAAATTGCCTAGTAATCTCATTCGTATAATTTGATTATTTCAGGGTTAGAGGGAAACAAAAATGAGCAAACAGGAAAGGGGCAGAGAAGCTGCTTTCAGGTGGGATAACTGGAGCCTGGTAGTTAATTTTTCTGTGGAATCTCCATGCTATTTTCCATAGTGGCCGTACCAACTTAACATTTTCACTAACAGTTTAGAAATATCTCCTTTTCTCCACATCCTGTCTACAATGTTATTTCTTGCCTGTTTGATGATAACCATTCTAACAGTTATGACATAATAACTTACTAGGGTTTTGATTTGCATTTCCCTAGTAAACAATGATACTGAGCTTCTCTTTATGTGCTATTGGCCATATGTATGTCTTCTTTGGATAAATGTCTATTCAGCTTCTCTACCAATTATTTTTAATTGGATTGTTTGTTGATACTAAGCTGTATGCTAACCCCTTATTGATTATATGATTTGCAAACTTCTTCCATTCAGTAGCTTGTCTTTCATTTTGATTGTTTCATTAGGTGAAGATTTTTAGTTTGTAGTGCAGTTTGCTTATTTTTCTTCTTATTTCTTGATAAGTCTCCTTAGGCAAGGGAAAGATATTGCTAGAACTAATGTCAGTGTTTTGCTTATGTTTTCTTCTAGAGTTTACTGTTTGAGGTTTTACATTCAGTTGTTTAACCCATTGTGAGTTTTAAGTGGTGTAAGATAGTGGTTCTAGTTTTTTGGTTTTTTTCTAATAAATTTGTTGAAGAGACTATCCTTTGTCTATTGTATGTTCTCTGCTCTTTGTCATAAACTGTGACCATACACAAATGGATTTAATTCTGGGCTCTCAATTCTGTTCCATTGATCTATGATTTTTTATTTTTTTTTCTGCCAATACCATGCTGTTTCGATTACTATGGCTTTGCATTAGTTTGTAATGAGGGAGTTGGATAACTTCAGCTTTTTTCTTTTTTCTTGAGATTACTTTGGCTATTTGGAGTCATCTAGTTCCATGCAAATTTTAGAATTTTTATTTAATTTCTGTGAAATGTCTTTTGGATTTTGATAGATTGCAATCTGTATTGCAGTCTGAACCTGTAGATTGTTTAAATGGCCATAAAATCTAAAGCAGTGCTGTGCTCAGTCACTCAGTCATGTCCCACTCTTTGAGACCTCATGGACTGTAGGCCACCAAACTCCTCTGTCCATGGAGTGGACAAAATACTGGAGTAGATCAACATATCCTCCTCCATGGGGTCTTCCTGATCTAGGGTGGTGGTGGGGGTCTTCCCGACCTGAGGGGGAGGTCAAACTTGTGTCTTCTGAGTCTCTTGCATTGGCAGGTGGGTTATTTACCACTGTGCCATGTGGGAAGTCCCCATGCTACACTTGATCTTAGTCAAAAGGCTAAGGAGTGGTGCTAGCTTTTCCAGTTCATGAACTCAGAATATCTTTACATTTGTGTCTCGAATTTCTTTTAATATCTTTGGTGTATTATTCCTATGTATAGTATCTGTCCTCTGCTGACTCATTGTTAACATACACAAGTACAAGGGATTTTTGTTCTTGTTCCCTGTAATGTTATTGCATTTATTATTCCTGTGTGTGTGTGTGTGTGTGTGTGTGTGTGTAGTCTTCAGCATTTTCTGTAAAGAAAACTCATATCATCTATAAAGTGGCAATTTCACTTCTTCCTTTCTTGTTTGGATGTGTTTATTTTCTCTTTCCTAATTGCTCTGACTAGATTCAATATTCTGTTGAATAAGAGTTAGTGAGAATAGTCATGCTTGGACTATTCTGGATTTTAGAAGAATAGCTTCCCTTCTTCACCCCTGAGTATAATGCTAGCTGTGGAGTTGTCATGTGTGCCCTTTATTTTGTTGAAGTATGTTCTTTCTGTAATCTCTTTATTGAAAGTTTTTTTTAATCATAAATGTGTATTGAATTTTTTGTCAAATGCTTTTCTGCATCTACTGAAACAAAACGACTTTTAGCATTTTTTTAATGTAGTGTATCATTTAAGTTTAGTTTTTCTTTAGTGGAAGTTAAACTGCATCTCTGGAATAAATTCTGCTTCATCATGTCATGTGATCCTTCTAATGTATTGTGTTTGGGTTGCTAATATTTTGTTGAGGACTTTTACATCTATGTTCATTGGAGATTTTGGTCTATATATATATATATTTTTTTTTTTTTTTTTTTTTATGGTTTTGGCCCTCTCTCTCTCTCTCTTTTTTTTTTTTTTTTTTTTTTCCTCTTTTTTTTCTTTACATTATTGTGTTGGTTTGGCCATACATTGACATGAATCCGCCATGGGTATACATGATCATTTGGTAATATGAGTTAGGTTGAATTCCTTTTCAAAGTTTTTTTTCTGTGTGTGTGGGGGAAGGGTTTGAGACGGGTGTGTATTAAATTTTTAATGTTTAATAGAATTCAGCTGTTAATTATATAGTCCTGGGTTTTTGTTTACAGTTGTTTCTCCTCTTTTCTGATTGCATTTACCAGTGTTTTCTTGATTTCTTTCTCAATGGCTCTAGCTACATGTTTGTAAATTTTGCTTTTCAAAGAACCAGCTCTTAGTTTGACTCTCTTATTGTCTTTTTAGTCCTTATGTCATTCATTTTCACTCTGATCTTTACTTCCTTCCTTCCACTCATTTGGGGCTTATTTGTTCTTTTGTTAGTTCCTTTAGTTACTTTTCTTGTTTAGATTAGAGACTTTTCTTGTTTCTTGATGTAGACCTATATTGCTATAAACTTCTCTCTTATCATCATTTTTGCTGCATCTCATAGGTTTTGGCATGCTGTTTTTCATTTGTCTTCAGGTATTTTTATTTTTCCCTGATTGCTTCATTGACCCAATAGTTGTTCTGCAGCATGTTTTCAATATTCTTTTTTTTTATGGCTTTTCCAGATTTTTTTTCTTATAATTGACTTTTAGTTTCATAGCATTGTAATTGGAAAAGATGCTGGATTTCAATATTAAATTTATTAACCTGTGTCTCAACATGTAGTCTTATCCTTGAAGATTCCATATATAGTTGAAGAATGTGTATTCTGCTGAATTTAAATGGAAAGTTCTGTTTAAATCTATCAAACTCAATTAGTCTGACATTTCATTTAAGGCTGTTGTTTTCTTGTTGACTGGATGGCCTACCCATCGATGGGAGTGAGGTGTCTAAGGTCCCCTCGTACTATTGTGTTGCTATAAATTGCTCTTTAAGGTCTATGTGTAATTCTTCTACATATTTTGATGCTCATATATAGAGTCCATATATATTTTTTGTTACATCTTCTTGATGAATTGTCCCCTTTATGATTAGGTATTGTCCATTTTTTCTTTACTACCCTTTTTGTCTTGAAGTCTGTTTTATCCGAGTGTAGCTTTATTGCTTTCTTTTGACTGGCAATTACTTGGAGTATCATCTTTGATTTTCACTTTAAGCCTGTTTGTCACTGGAGGTGAGATGTCTTCTGGAGGCAGCATTTATTTGGGTCTCATTTTTTAATCTATTTAGCCACTCTCTTTTGAGTTCAGTCTATTTGCATTTAGGGTGATTATTGAGAACTTAGTATTGCCATTTATTTTATTTTTTCTTGTTGCTCTATATCTCCATTGTTTGCTTTTGTTTTTTTCTCTGTGACCTTCTAGTTTGATTTTCTATGATGCTTTTCTCCATTTTCTGTATTTTGTTTCATGTCTGTGCTCTAAATTTGTTTTCTGGTTACCATGAGGTTTGTATAAAATGCCTCAGAGATAAAACTGTCCCTTTTCTTCTAATAGCATCTTTCTTACTTTGCCTATTTGTATTCCGTTCTTACCTCTTCCTCTTTTGTGTTTGTGTTGTCTGAAATTATCCTTCTTTTAATGTTGTGAGTTTATTACCAAACTGAAGTAGCTAATTTTTTCCCTTATAACCTTTTAGTATTTAAAAACCTACTCTGATGAGAGTTGCAGTTTTCTGATTCTATCACCTTACTCAAAGTTTGTGTGCATTTTGCCGTTTTGTTTGTAGTAGAAGAGCTCCTTTAAGCAGTTGTAAAATGGGTTTCTTGGTGAACTCTCACAGCTGTTGTCTGGAAAGGTCTTTAATTCTCTTTTACATCTGAATGATAACTTTTCTGAATATTCTTGGCTGACAGTTTTATCTTTCAATATTTTGAGTATGTCATTTCACTCCTTCCTGGCTTGTAGAATTTCTGCTAAGAAGTCTGCTGATAGACTAATGTGGATACTTTTGTAAGAAACCTTTTCCCTTTATTCCCTGACTGCCTTTATTTTTCTTTGTTACTGACTGCTGACAATTTAAATATAGTGTATCGTGAGGAAGGTCTTTTTGTATTAAAGTAATTTAATGTTCTCTTAACTTCATGGGCTTATATTAATACCTCCAGTTCCTTCTCTAGGTTTAGAAAGTTCTCAGCTATTACTTCTTTAAACTCTCTAATCGCTTCTCCTTCTAGATACCCATTACCCTAATATTTTCCCTTCCTAATGGAGTCCATTTTTTTTTATAGTTTCCTCATTCAAAAAAAAAAACTGAATGTTTTCCTCATGGAAACTGTGTGCTCACATGATTTTTGTTGAGTGTATGCACATGAAATTGAGGAGAGAGAGAAATGGTGGGTAACTTTTGTTTCTTCTTATAAGAGCATTGGGCTTCCTAGGTGCACAGTGGTTTAAGAATCCACCTGCCAGTGTTGGAGATATAAGACAGATGGGTTTGATCCCAGGGTTGGAAAGATCTTCTGGAGTAGGAAATGGCAACCTGCTCAAGTATTCTTGCCTGGAAAATTCCTAGACAACGAGCCTTGCAGGCTATAGTCCATGGGGCTGCAAAGAGTTGGACATGACTAAGCGTGAAACATGTAAGGGCACTGATCCCATCGTGAGTACCCAGCCTTCATCACCATGTCTAAGCTCAAGCATCTCATAAACACCCTCATCTCCAAATACCATCACCCTGGGTGTTTGCACTTCACCATGTAAATCTGAGAGAGATACCATTTAGTGCACAGCATGTATGGTTTGTGTCAATGCCGACTTAATATTAGCAAATAAAAATGTAGGCAAAGAATTCTATTTATTTTTCAACATTAAATGTGCATTTCAAACATTGTTCTTTCTCTGCTCTGTTCCACTCATTCAGTTTTTTTCTATCTGGATAGGTAGACTTTACAAAGCACAAATACACTTAAAAACTCAAATTTGATTTTAGGTTTATATATTGGTATTTGAGCAAAAATTCACAGAATTCCTAACATGAGTGTACTTTGTAGTTATACTTCAGTTTATACCTTTCTATTCTTTTCACAAAGAAACCAAAAAAAAAGTGGCTTAAGATGTTTGAAAATTATTGCTCCTGAAAATTTGTATCCTTTACATCAGTGAGACTTCCTGACTTTTTAATTTAAAACAGAAAATCATTTGTACATTTTAGGATTTCTTAGGGGATATTACGTATTAGAGTATCAGTGTTCTAGGGTTGTATATGAGATGGGACAAGTAATTTGAGAAAATGAGGAATATAGTTTTGGGGAGAAATTTTTGTCATAAACAGGAAGGAACTAATGCTTACATGTCCACAGAATACTGGAGTAAGTAGAATAGCATTTGAAATTATATTAACATTAAGAACATTCTCTGACTGACTGAGACATTCCAAATGTTTTTACTTCCTTCTCTCCCCTCCCCTAGAAACTTATATGCATTTTGCTGAGCTTGTTGAGGACTTAGTGATTTTAGTTCTTTGGTTGGCTTTCCTTTGAAACACTTTTCTTTCAAAAGAATTATTTGTGGCGTATTCACAAATCCTTAACAACAGTGTTTTCTGTCAAATTACATATAGCATGAGGTTTATCATTGCAGATCTGTTTCTATTCCTGATCATTCTCCATTTTATGGTTTCTTTTGCCTCATTTATGGATTGATTAGAATCCTTTCCGAGGTATTAAGATGGGGTGTTAAAGATGTAGTCTCTAAATCTTTGAATGTCTGTTTACTAAAGGTTAGGAAGTGTGCTGCTGTAGGTTGACTTTTATCCCCCTACACCCAACCCGGTTTGTATATTGACGTCCTACTTCAAAGTGACAGTGCTTGGGGAATGCCTTTAGGAGGTAAAAGTAGTAGGTTAAGTGAAGTCCATAAGGGTAGACTCCTAATTCAATAGAATAAACAGCCTTGTAAGAAAAAGAGAAATTTTTCTCTCCATGCACAGATGCTGACAACAGCCATATAAGCGTACAGAAAGAAGGCAGCCAACTGCCAATCAGGAAGAGCTCTTACTAGAACCTGACCATACTGGCACCCTCATCCTAATCAGCCTCCAGAACTAAGACAATTTTAATTTGTTGCTTTTTAACCCACTCAGTCTATGTTTTGTTGTAGCAGCCTGAGCTAAGACAGATAACATATCTAAGTATATTATTTTTTAGGTCTTGGTCCTTTTTCCTTGGTAAATAACATTTCATATTTTTAAACTCAGATGCTTCCCATGACATTTTTGCTATGGTTTATCTAGGTATGTGGCATTATTTTTTTCTTCTGACTGTTATTCAGTATACCTAAGCTCATTCAATTCTTGCTTCAAATTACAGACTTTTTTCCCTCGTGAAACCAATTTCTGTATTTGGTCTCAAAGATGTATCCTTTAGGACCCTTTTCATTTTCTCTTGGTGTTGAAGTGTTTCGTCTTTAGCTGAGATTCCTTCCACTTTCTAATTGACTACTTTGATTATCAACAATGATGACACTTCTGTATCCTAGTAAATATTCACATTCAGATGCGTTAGATTGTGTACTGTTAACTGTTAGTATTATGTTCATTTGTTATGTCTTATAACATTTCTACTGCACATGAAGTGGCCTGTCCTTCATATTATGCTTCCTAGTCCTGTGAAGATCCACTGTTATTTGCTTTTACTTATTTCTCTTTTCATGCTCAGTACAAAGGTAAAAATTTTGAAAACACTCTAAATGGCCAAAGGCCCAATAGAATCTCCTTCTGCTGGCTATGAACAGCAAACCATTAGAAGGATATTTGTCATCAGTTTTCTTTTGTGACATTCTGAGGTTTCCTCAGTTGCATATGTTAGAACACTGTTGGCCAATCTGAGTTGCTGCTCTGCAGTTTTCCCCACCGAAGCATCTTTGGATGCTCCTAGGATGAGGAAACAGTAGAGTATTGGCCTTCTGCTAGGGTTGGATATTTTCCATCAGTACTGTTGACTCCAGAACCTTTTGCTTTCTCATTCTTGCTCAGGAATATTAGCTGCTGGTCTCATTGGTTGCAGTTCAGTCAAGAGGAGAACAGTCTTGAGCTTGCTTTCTTCTCCCAACATATGGGAGAACCTGAATTCTCCCACATGTATCTCTGAGCTTTACTTTCCTGCCCCAACCTCTGATTCAGCTTACAAGTTAGTGTCAACTTCAGAGAAGATGGTGTCAGAAAATTGTGTTCAGGATACTGTTTTCTCTTGAGACTATATTCATGCATCCTCTGAACAAACCCCAAATACCTGTATTATGTACTCTTCCCCTCTATAATTTACCTCTCACCAAGAGTTCAGTGGCTGCCACATTTCATGAAGGCCAGGACATGTACCAGGTTTGGTAAACTTTACTTTGGATTAGGGGATGGATAGAGCAAAGAAGGAATTTCTTCAAATCATCTTTCTGCAAGCTTACCTTTCTTTACTTGATGAGTGAGCAAATGTAGTGAAATTAAATATCAGGATACAAGTACCTAAACTCATTGCCTATGTAACTAGATGTAGCTTTTTTTTCTGGCCTGAATATTTCAATCGTTTATAATACCATAATATTAAACATAGAAAAAAATTCGACTATTTACTAAAGGTAAATTTGGTTAATTATAAGAATTTATGTAGCTTTAGTATATATTATATATATTTACATGGCTATATTGTTATCAGATTAAGTGGTGGGGATTTTAAATTATATGATAAGATGATATAATGTAAGTACGAAGAACATACAATAATTATCTTTAGGTAATATGAGTATTCAATTTCTATTGTGAACTTTGAGCCTTCATTTTAATGACAAATTGATATTTTACAATGATAAAAAAAATCAAACATCTCTTTGGAAAAGAAAAAAATTGGGGTAAAGTTTAGTGATTTTCATCCTTTGACTTTTGTGGCTTGTAATGTCTTAGTCTGCTCAAGCTGCTGTAGCAAAATATCATAAACTGAGTGGCTTAAACAGCAGACATTTATTAGTTCAGTGTTTGGTGTTTCCTTCCTGGCTTATGTCTTCACAAGTCTTTCCTTGGTGCATGCATAGAGAGCAAGGGTGGGGAGGGAAAGAGCAGAGATCTCTTGTGATTCTTCCTCTTTTGTAAGAGAACTGATCCCATCATGAGGGACTCAAGCTTATGACCTAACCTAAGCCTAATAACTTCTCAAAGCCCCCACCTCCAAATACTATCACATTAGTGGTTAGGACTGCAACATATGGATTTGGTAAGGGGGTGGAAGGGACATATACATTTAGTCTATAATAAGGAAATATGAATATCAGTGAAGTCTTATGGAATTCAACCCCTTCATCACAACCACTTAATGATAACAGTTACAGATTTGCTATTTTTTGAATATCATAATTCTCTATCAGATTGTAGTTAACATAATGTCACATCTGAGAATAAAATCAATTACAAAACCCAGTAACCTGGACAAGATGACTGCTGAGGGCTACTGTGAATAATTAGATCAGAGTAGGAAATGAAATGTGTGACATAAACTTCACTGCGAGTTTTTCAACATGCTGATTGGGCAGGATATTAATTAATTGAAGGCATGGAAAGAACATCCATCAGAGTAAAAACTGAGTTTATTTTAAATATAATATTTGATCCTGTATTAATTGTTAGTTTATGTTGTAGAATATGTTGAACTTGTTAATACTAGAAATACCCCTCCCATTCAGCTAAAAGATCTGGGAATTTCATAAATTTACAGTTAAGGTTTGTAATGCATAGGTATAGGTTTAGACCAAAAGTCTAAACATATGGCTAAAAGGGAGAATACTTAATTAGAATCAATTATAATAATGAAAACATTAAAATAATTGCATTAATCTTATGTTTAACTTAATTATTTAATGATACAGAGCAAAGAAATATTTTTCTCACTTAAGAGTAAGTTTTGGATTTTTAAATCTGTTTAGTGAAGGTCATGTTGAAGAATACATTGTAATTTTAACATGAAGTTGAGGAACACTTTAATGTTACCTTCTTGTGCCTAAAATAAATCAAAGAAATATATAAACACTGATGGTGCAGTGTACCTTTGTGTCTTGTGAGGACAGATTTCCTTATAAATTATTATTCTTGTAACTGATTTGAGAAACCTTTATAAATGGTTTGTACACTGTGGCTGAAAAGTGTGCCCCATGTATCAGAATTGAAGAGAGTATATTTGATATATATAAATTCATTAAAAGTATCTTTAAGTAAGTTGAAGGTAACTTACAAACAAAAATGTTAGTTGGTGCTAAGAATGAAGAAATGAAATGAAGTTGCTCAGTTGTGTCCGACTCTTTGTGACCCCATGGACTGTGTAGCCTACCAGGCTTCTCTGTCCATAGGATTTTCCAGGTAAGAGTACTGGAATGGGTTGCCATTTCCTTCTCCAGGGATCTTCCCAACCCAGGGATCGAACCTAGGTCTCCCACATTGTAAGCAGACACTTTACCTTCTGAGGCAAAAATCTTTTTCTTAGCCACGTTGCGTGGCATGTGGGATCAAAGTTCCCTGACCAGGGATCGAACCCATACTTCTTGCACTGCTAGTCTTAACCACTGGAAGAGTGATATTTAATTGTCCTAATTAGAATCGGTATACCATGCTACAAATTTAACTGCTTTGTTTTTGCCATTAATTTGGATGCCCGTTACTACAGCAAGCACTAAATGAAGTCACATGTATATTAGACAGTAAATATATATAATTTATGAATCTAAATTTTTATAACCTACCATTTCAGACTCTCAGAACTTATTCATTTTCTTCTGACTAAAATCAAAAGCATCAGATGTTGCTTTATACAGTATGATTTTTTAAAAAACTATATATTTCTATTAAAAAAGCCAGTTTAATGGGTTATCCAAATGCATAAAGGGTTATGAGCAGTAAAATTTTTACCAAGGATACACTTTAATACAAATATCAATAAAACAATAAAGAATATGACAAAATGAAAATGCTTTGCCTTCATAATCTTTGCCTGTTTACCAAATTAGCTTTCACTGTTTTCTTACAAGTATTAAGTATTATCAGTTGCTTTAACTACCCCATGTTTCTAGGCCAATCATTAAGGGAGTGCATTGACTGTGGAATATTGAGAACAATAATAAAACTAAGAGTCCTATATATTTAGTATTAACCACAGGCCAACAATTCTAAAAGTGTCAATAAGACCACTCTGTGAAACGTTTTTATAGATCTGAATTCTAATTTAGTAACTACAAGTTATGGTTGAGTTTTGCATTTTTACAGACACAATTTTTTTCAATTATTACATCCTTTGATAAGCATTGTATTTTTATTTATTATTTTATTATTGGCTGTACTGGGTCTTCATTGTGAGGGCTTTGGCATTGCCTTTCTTTGGGATTTGAATGAAAACTGACCTTTTCTAGTTCTGGGGTCACTGCTGAGATTTCCAAATTTGCTGCCATATTGAGTGCAGCATTTTCACAGCATATCTTTTAGGAGTTGAAATAGCTTAGCTGGAATTCCATCACCTCCACTAGCTTTGTTCCTACAATGTTTCCTAAGGCCCCCTTAACTTTGCACTCCAGGAAGCCTGGCTTTAGGTGAGTGATTACACCATTGTGGTTATCTGGGTCATTACAGTCTTTTCTGTATAGTTCTTCTGTGTATTCTTGCCGCCTCTTAATATCTTCTGCTTCTGTTAGGTCTGTACCATTTCTGTCCTTTATTGTGCCCATCTTTGCATGAAATGTTCCCTTGGTATCTCTAATTTTATTTAAGAGATCTCTAGTCTTTCCTATCCTTTTTTTTTTAAATTTTCTTTACTTTATTGTGTTGGTTTTGCCATACATTGACATGAATCTGCCATGGGTATACATATGTTCCCCCTCCAGAACTCCCCTCCCTCCTCCCTCCCAATTCCCTCTCTCTGGGTCATCCTGGTGCACCAGCCCTGAGCATCAACCCTGGGCTGGCAATTGATTTCACATATGATAATTAACATGTTTCAATGCCGTTCTCCCATATCATCTCACCCTTGCCCTCTTCCACAGAGTCCACGGACTGTTCTATACATCTGCGTTTCTTTTGCTGTCTCCCATGCAGGGTTCTCGTAGTCTTCCCCATTCTGTTGTTTTCCTCTATATCTTTGCACTGATCATTGAGGAAGGTTTTCTTATCTCTCCTTGCCATTCTTTGGAACTCTGCATTCAGATGGATATATCTTTCCTTTTCTCCTTTGCTTCTGTTAATAAGGCCACTTCAGACAACCGTTTTACCTTTTTGCATTTCTCTTTCTTGGGGATGGTTTTGATCACTGCCTCCTGTACAATATCATGAACCTCAGTCCATATTTCTTCAGGCACTCTCTATCAGATCTAATCCCTTGAATCTATTTTTCACTTCCACATTATAATTGTAAGGGATTTGACTTAGGTCATACCTGAATGGCCTAGTGGTTTTCCTTACTCTCCTCAATTTAAGTCTGAATTTGGTAATATGGACTTCATGATCTGAGTCACAGTCAGCTCTTGGTCTTGTTTTTGCTGACTATTTAGACCCCTGTCTTTGGCTGCAAAGAATATAATCAATCCGATTTTGGTATTGACTATCTGGTGATGTACATATGTAGAGTCATCTCTTGTGTTATTGGAAGAGTGTTTACTATGACCAGTGCATTCTCTTGGTAAAACTCTGTTAGCCTTTGCCCTGCTTCATTCTGTACTCCAAGGGCAAACTTGTCTGTGATTCTAGGTATGTTTTGACTTCCTACTTTTACCTTCTAGTCTCCTATGATGAAAAGGACATCTCTTTTTTGGTGTTCATTCTAGAAGGCCTTGTAGGTATTCATAGAATCATTCAACTTCAGTTTCTTCAGCATTAGTGGTTGGGGCATAGACTTGGTTTGCTGTGATATTGAATTGTTTGCCTTTGAAACGAACAGAGATCATTCTGTTGTTTTTGAGACTGCACCCAAGTACTGTGTTTCAGTCTCTTGTTGACTGTGAGGGCCGCTTCCTTTCTTCTAAGGTATCCTTGCCCACAGTAGTAGATATAATGATCATCTGAATTAAATTCACCCATTCCAATTTATTTTAGTTCACTGATGCCTAAAATGTCAATGTTTACTCTTGTTATCTCATGTTTGACCACTTCAATTCACCTTAATTTATGGACCTAACATTCTAGGTAGGGGTAACAGAGGTAATGGCAACCTCTTTCAAAAGCACTTATGCCAGCATGCTGCAGCTTCCAGGACTGTTGTATTCAGTACCGCTGACCCCACCATAGGCGACTTTGACCCACACCTCTGCCAGAGACTGCTAGACACTCACAGGAGCTGTATGGGGAGGATTTTTGTAAAGGACCATGAAAGCCTGAATATATGGAATGTCACTCCATTTTCCCATTCTGCAGCAATAAAGATAAAGTTGCAGAATGGTATTACAATTTGGAGACCTGTTTTCATGCCATCTCCCTGCTTATGCAAAGACAAGACTCTGCTACAGTAGAACTTAAGTTTCTCTATTTTTAAATAATTTTAAAGAATTTCTCAATTTTAAAGAATTTCCTAGGCTCTACTCCAAAAATGTTTCTCTTGGCTTGGAGAAGGAGCCTCCCATGTTGAGTAACCTGCAACCAAGAACAAGACAACACTCCTAGAATTGAATCCAGCATTCTGGAAACATTTACCAGGAGGCTTTAGCCTGAAGGGTTTCAGGGCATTTCCCAAATTCCCTTCAAACCTGATGAGGTTTCAGGCGTCCTCTACTCTCCTGTCAATTTCTGACATGATGCCTCTGGCCCCTATGATAACCCTGTGCAGGGTGCCCAACTCAGTATGGTTGGAGAAGAGCTTTCCAGTATAGACTGGGTGTCAGGACTTTACTGAGGAGGGATCCCTTGTCTATAGACCTTATGTCCAATAATATGTCTTCCTACTCTGTGGCATATTTCTGAGACTGAGCATCCACAAAGTTTATAGTTTGGACTTCTGCATTGTGGCCATCCTGATAGGCTATCCATAGCAGTGTGGAGGCTGCCAAGGACTGGAGTTAAGTGGGTGAGTAGATGGAAAGGGATACCCTTGGAAAAATTGGAGTTGGGCACTATGAAAGATGGCACAAGCTTCAAGGCTCTGAGAGCAGCAGGCAGAGAAATTCTCATAGATTTCAGGGCATAGAAGTGAGGTGAGAGACTGTACAGCAGAAGAACCCCAAATCCTTTGCCCTATCTTCCTGGCACCTGAGATAGAATTGGGAATCATCTGACAATTTTGTCTGACATAGTACCAAGTTTGACAGTGATGGGTACACAGTTTAGAAATGATATCTAGGAATTCATTCCTAGAAGAATTTGGAGATAAAAAGTGAGAAAGACTTTGTTGTGCTGGTAAGGTAGAAAAGAAAACTGTAATGGAGAGTTCCATCCAGAATATTGAGAGAGCAAGAGCAAGAGAGACAGAGACTCCTTGGGCTTCTGTATGGTCATCATGTTTCCACCACATCCTAGAACTGCTGTCCCCTGCATGACAAGGCTGATTCCTAACCACTGGACCACCAAAGAAGCCCAACATTGTATTTTTAAATGAAAGTTAATTAGGAGAACTTTTAGTTATAAAGTTGAAACACACACCAATATTAGAGTTCATTTTGCGCTTGAAGCTCAGTTTGTATTTCTAAGACTTGTGGTACTACATATTAAATTCAACCATAAATTGATAGCAAGCAATGAGAACAGTTATTGTAAAGACAAAAGAAATGGACCTTGAGTTGATACATCAATTCTGACATTTAATGTAACCATTTGGAAGTTTTACTCAAGAGCTTACATAGATTGAGAACTGTGAATATATTTTTTTTGGAAAATACTTGTACATTTTAGTTCTATACTAAATATTTTACTGAATTTAATTTGAAGTTTTAACTTTAGTTTTAATTAATTTATGTTTCATTTTAATATTCTTAAAACTAATGCTAATAAGTGGCTCAGATGGTAAAGAATTCTGCCTGCAATGCAGGAGACCAGGGTTCTATCTCTGGGTCAGAAAGATCCCTGGAGAGGGAATGGTTACCCACTTCATTATTTTTGCCTGGAGAATTCCATGGATGGGAGGACCTAGCGGGCTATAGTCCATGGGATGACAGACCTTCACTTTCAATAAGTCATAGCAGGGCAGCATTTAGTAGTTACCTAAATTGTATCTTTCCAGATGCTTATTAAACTACATTATGTTTAACACTTCTAAACATCATGTCTACGAAATTCAATGCAAGTATATTTTAACTAGCTGCATTTTTTTTTTCTGGTCATTACTAATACTCATTTTTATCATGATCATTACATAAAAGCAAGTTCTTAGTCAAGAAGCTTTAAAAAAATCTATTGCATGTATCCAATATAGTAGTATTGACCTAAAACAAATAAATTGCCAGTTATTTCTTCGACAAAAGAAATGTTTATTAGGGATCAGCAAAGAGTTACAACTCAGGGTGTGCAATGATGGCAGCCATGTGCAAATACCCCCAGAGCAAAGAGGGGAGACCTCTTTTAAAGAGGAGGAGGAGTCTGAGAGGGCTGTAGTAAACAGTGAGTTGACTGGAAGAACTGAGAGTTGAAATTGTAGTGGCTTTTCAGAGGCTGAAATGTTAGGCTCTGATTGGCTGAGTTCTTCTCAGAAAGAGCTTTCTGTGGGGCTGTGCTCTGGTGGTACATCTTGAGAGAGCCTTCTTCTTGCCGCCAAATGCTGTTTCAATTGAGTTTTCTGTTCATTACTTTCTACAGTAAATATATCCATCCCTGAGTTTAACACGTCTTCCTCCTGCAAGCTAAAGACGAACTTGGAAGCCAGATCACTTAAAAAGTTTTGAAAAGTTATATATCAAACGTTCTTTGTTCTAATTGAAAGCAAATATTGAAAGTTATATTGTTACTTGAGTGTAGGTAAACATAATCAATTTTCTGCAGATGTTTAAAATGCCATTTACTTTATTTAAATGTAAGCCAGGCTTTCAATTCATTTGTTAACATTTAAATGGCAAAATATAGGGCTTCTTAAAGGCCTTTTTAGAATTGATAAATTTTGGAAAATGAAAAGCAATTGAAGAATTGAAAAAAAAAAGCATTATATGTAATCAGATCACTACACATAGTAAAAAGAGTGGCCAAAAATAAAAGACTAAATAATACATATGACTAAATAGCACTTTATCAAGAATCTGCAGAGAAAAGTAATTTTGATTAGGTGTTAAAACATATTCAGAACTCAAATTGAATAAAATTTTATGCTCTTGAAGCTTTAATAACAGAATAATTCCTACTTGATAAGATTTTTTCGTGCAAAAAGAGTATTTCTCCTATCCTGAATTCATCTTAAAAGTAATTCCCCACTCGCTCTATATTCTATTGTAGTTTATGGTATTATTTCATACCAGTCATTTTGAAATAGAATATTACAGGTCCATGGATGATTTACATAAGTACAGACAGCTGTAAGTACTTTTAAATCCTCTTTCTTGCTCATATTTAGGAAACATTAGGAGCAGAAAAGAAATAGATTAGGCATACTTAAACATGATTAAAGTGTCAGGCTATTTTCCCTTTCTCAGGTGAATTAATTGCCTATATTCCAGAAAAGGCTTATCTCAGCAATAATTACTCTTCTCATCAGGTCTGTGAGACAGATGTACAGTGCGAATATGACAGTGTCCCCTGATACATAATGGGGATTCGCCTTGAGTTCCTTACACACTCCAGTACCCTGATGAAGAACTGCCAAAAAAGATACAATCTTTAATATTCTACCTCACTTGCCTTGGCAATCCTACACATTTGTTTAACTCTTTATGACAAAATGCTGTAGTTTGACATGGGTATGGGGAGATAATTGCCAATGTGAAGGTGTTTTACCTGGAAGACGCATACATGTTTTTAAAGAAACATGCAGCTATATTATGTCTGACTTAGGCCTGTAACTGAATTTATAAATATTATAAAGTTCTTGGATAGTTTAGACTTTAAAACCTGTAAAGGAGGTCATAGAACTCAGTAGTCTTCTCTTCATTCTTCTATTATACCAACTGCTTAAAGTAATTTACCCAATAAAATATGTAAGTAGTCAATGGGATATAACGATAGCCAAAAACTTAGAACTGGGGGGAACATGTATAAATATTGTTCCTGAATTCATAAAGAAATTAATAATATGCATAAGAAAAATACTGTGTGTATGTATATTATGTTTATAGATACATATGTATAAATGTAAGTAAATTATATATATATAAAACATTTATATATAACACATGTAATATTCTACCTCACAATAGAGTATCTACAAAAATTTGAAAGCCAGTCTGAGCAAGGAACTTTGACTACAGCAAGGGTTAAACTAATAATAAATTTGTGTGGTTTCTCTGAGAGAGCTAACATTCAAATAAAGGAGAGAGGCATGAACAAATAATTTTAGTTAAAATAGCCATAAGATACTGAGCTCTTTGACACATGCTCTGAACACTTTAGGTTTATTATTAACTTGAGTTTTTATAATTGAGAAGTACCTGTTATTACTTGCAGTTCATCTAGAACATTAAAAGTGAACATCAGAGCAATTAAGTCTTTGGTTCAAGTCTCCATAACAAGTGATAGAATTTGAAGCAAAATCTGATTCCATGAACATATTTTTACCCTGCTACATGTAACAAGTGTATAAATGATGAAACAGTGAGGTTGGTGCCATACAATAGGATACCACAGTTTTCCTTCACTTCTTATCAATACCATAATAAATACAATAGTTCCTGTTCATCAATTAGTTAATCTGGTAACAGCAGTCAGACTTGGAGGTCATGGCAGCCAAGGGCGTGATATGAAACAGGCAGACTTAGAGCAATTACCTATGACACTTCTCATGGTCTTGGAGGGGAGCATAGTGGCTTTCCTCAGAAAAGACAAAGATTATAGGCATGTATCATTTCTGTTGCCATGTCCTTTATTATGGACATGCCTTGCATCTGAGGAAGGACACTAAATGAAACCTGTTTTTTAAAATGTTCTTGTGAAACAGAATTTAAATGCACAATAGCTGCCACAGTTAACAGTGATGATAAAACAGAAGAGGAAAACAGAACTATAAAATCATGTCAAGACTAAGAACTGAATTATAGAAGCAAAAGGAAAGGGCAAAGTCAAAATCGATTCTGATTTAAAATATTCTAGAACTCAAAGAAGCAGGGAACAGCATGCAACAAAACAATGAAAAAGCGTTCAGACATTTAAGTAGTGCTATGTATTTTGTTTCTCATTTTCACAAGAAAACTATTTGAAATAATAGTCTGACAGTTCTCAAACTACTTTTTTCATATAATAAATGGTCTGTAATGTGAACATATCCAAACATTTAGCCTATAGTTGTGAAAACACACACAAAAAAACTGTGTTATGTGAATTTATATGAAGCAACTAAGTGCCCATATTATGTGTCATTATTACACTGGAAAATTTGCTTATATATCTCTCCCTCAGTCATACTTTTTTCCTTGTACTTGAGGAAGCTGAGTTTTAAACATGTTAAGTTGCTTAAAATTAAAGAACTGCATGATGTCATTTAAAGAATCTATGCATATCTAAATTAAATTTGATCATTTGCTATGAAGAAGGAAAGGGTATTTCACTGTATGTTGCTAGATGGTTTCTGTTTGTAGCTTGCACAGATTGAAGTATCAGGCTGAAAGGAACACAGAAAACAGAAACGATGTAAAGTCAGTGATTATAAGGATTTCTGAACTGTAGGAACTGACGGAATTTGGTTGCTTTGAAATGAGAGCTCTATTAAAGTTCTTAATATTTCCCAGAAAAAATTAGAAATTTTGCTTTGATTAAACTCTCAATTCCTAATACATTTTGCAGCCCTTGGTTTGTTCGACAGCCAACCAACATTAACTTGATGGAGTGCTTAAAGGCTCCCAGAATTGGAAGCTCATCATTTTTCCCCCTTCCAGTTGCATAACTTTTGTCAATTGCCCTTCATTTGTAAGCAAACCAGCTTGGTAGCAGCATTAAATAAATTATTCTTCCAAATTGGCTGAACTTTAATAAGAAAAGTTGAAGTAAAACACATCTAACTCTAGTGTAATAGATATAGAGTTGACAGAAGCTTCTCTTTCTGTTGTCTTTTGTTTTAGTTTTATTCATTTACTCATCTGGTATTCCATTTACGGTTCCCAACTATGCTATGAATTAACCAGTTTTGTCATTCTCACTGAGTTGCAAACAGGGAAACTATAAAGTTCAACACAGCTAATGAACTTTCCCATTAGCTAAGGAGCAGCAGATGAGAGCCTGAGGGGTGCTTTAGGGTGGCGCTACCCTGCTTTTGCTTAAGAGACTTCCTGCTGGATAAGCAAAGAGATGCCCCATTTTAGAGGAGGGAGAGGAGAGGTAGGATAGAATCAGTTGAAAAGATATTTATTTATTGATGTTCACTTCTTAGCTAATCTGACTTTTTAACTAGAAATAGGTACTATCCCTTGTTTTTCTATCCTTCTGTACACTTTGATCTTACACTGAGAGCCTATCTTATTACAATTTTCATCTAAGAAATCTGTAATATAATTTTCCATGGTTGAAAGTATGTATATTTCTTCTGAACTCTATCAAAATAGGCATATTTGTTTTACAGAAATAGCCAAACTGCTAGACAGAAGACACTGCGCCTTTTACATTTCTCAGAATGGCTACATAATTTGAGTTTCATCTTTAGTATTTTGCACAAGGCAGGCGCTTGGCAAGTTTAACGTCATCCATCTGATACAATTGAACTGAAGGTTGGATGACTGGATGAATAAGTATATTTCATCTTGAAACTTTGCGAACACAATTGTTACATCAACAACAAATGCTGTTTCTCCCTATTTGCATATTGTAACAGAGCATATTTTTCATGTAAAATCTTAACTATGTATTAAGTAAAATTTACTGTTTTTAATTTTTTGAACGTTAGATAAGTGGCAAAAAAGGGGAAAAGTATTATGCATTATTCCACTATACAAGTATGATTCTTGATATATTCAGGTGTTTTTCCTCCCTTTTTTATATAGTTGAAATGTTAATAACTAAATATTTTCTCCTGATTTTTAAAAAATTACTAACATATTTTATGTCTACTTTCTTAAAAAATTTCTCAAAACTAACATTGCTGGAATAAAGAACAATGCATTCTTTTTCACAAGTTTTAGCTATTGCTACTTTTTAACTTTTTTAAAATGTAGTGGTATGAGTTCAGGCTGATTTTAGAAAAGGCAGAGAAACCAGAGATCAAATTGCCAACATCCACTGGATCATCAAAAAAGCAAGAGAGTTCCAGAAAAACATCTTTCTGCTTTCTTGACTATGCCAAAGCCTTTGACTGTGTGGATCACAATAAACTGTGGAAAATTCTTAAGGAGATGGGAACACCAGACCACCTGACTTCCCTCTTGAGAAACCTGTAAGCAAGTCAAGAAGCAACAGTTAGAACTGGACATGGGAAAACTGACTGGTTCCAAATAGGAAAAAGAGTACATCAAGGCTGTATGTATATTGTCACCCTGCTTATTTAACTTATATGCAGAGTACATCATGAGAAACACTGGGCTGGAGGAAGCACAAGCTGGAATCAAGATTGCGGGGGGAAATATCAGTAACCTCAGATGTGTAGATGACACCACCCTTATGGCAAAAAGTGAAGAAGAACTAAAGAGCCTCCTGATGAAAGTGAAAGAGGAGAGTGAAAAACTTGGCTTAAAGCTCAACATTCAGAAAACTAAGATCATGGCATCTGGTCCCATCACTTCATGGGAAATAGATGGGGAAACAATGGAAACAGTGGCTGACTGGGCTCCAAAATCACTGCAGATGGTGATTGCAGCCACGAAATTAAAAGATGCTTACTCCTTGGAAGGAAAGGTTATGACCAACCTAGACAGCATATTAAAAAGCAGAGACATTACTTTGTCCACAAAGGTCTGTCTTGTCAAGGCTATGGTTTTTCCAGTAGTCATGTATGAATGTGAGAGTTGGACTATAAAGAAAGCTGAGCACCGAAGAATTGATGCTTTTGGACTGTGGTGTTGGAGAAGACTCTTGAGAGTTCCTTGAACTGCAAGGAGATCCAACCAGTGCATCCTAAAGGAGATCAGTCCTGGGTTTTCATTGGAAGGACTGATGTTGAAGCTGAAACTCCAATATTTTGGCCACCTGATCTAAGAGCTGACTCATTTGAAAAGACCCTGATTTGGGGACAGATTGAAGGCAGGATGAGAAGGGGCTGACAGAGGATGAAATGGTTGGATGGCATCACCGACTTGATGGCCATGGGTTTGGGTAGACTCCAGGAGTTGGTGATGGACAGGGAGGCCTGGTGTGCTGCCATTCATGGGGTCGCAAAGAGTTGGGCACAACTGAGTGACTGAACTGAACTGAAACTCATGTAACCAATTGCAGTTTCAGATTTGAACTTCTAAATGCAAATATTTGCCATTGCATGTTTAGAGCCATGTTTATGGTGTGAAATATTTATTACCTTAGAGCTATGAGGCCACCCTGCAAGACTGATTCTTGCAGTTCAGTGATATGCTTAGAATCACCATCAATACATAGGATTTGTCTCTTGAGCATAGTTTGTTGAAATCAAGTGGAAAAGTTTTCCTTTCTTTCTTGATATATCCTTGATGATATCTAATGCTCTGTCAGCAGCGCCTGGAACTCTCATTGAAGATGACAGCTTAGGAAAACTAGATTTTCCCAGAGAGACATATCCAACTAGAATATAGTTTTAATTTTGCCAACTTGAAGTAGATTATACCAGATTGTTTTAATTGTATGCAAGACATCTGGGAGAATTTTGCTGCAGTCTAGAGAATCATATGCCATTGTGAGATGTTTTCCTTACTACAGGCAACACAAGTTCTGGGACATACTGCTGTGTATTTCCTAATGTTCTAGTGACTCCTCTGTACTGAACTAAGCCGAGAAGGCAATGATAGAGACTCTGCCTTTTAAAACCGGTGCTCTCACATGTGACTTAAAGGTATTTCAGGATGTGGGGAAAACCTTCCCATTTGGCTCACCTTCCTAATATTCTGAGATAGTTAGACCTCTGTTTTGATCTGGCATGAGATTTATGATAGTCTTACATGTGTAGACTACATGGTACTGTTGGGTAGAATATTTTATAGTAAATATAGAGCTGACAAATAAAATGTTATTCGCACTCATCCCCATGACTCTCTTCATTTACCTTTCTGATATTGATAAACAGAAATGTGACCAGCAAGTACACAGAAATGAAATTTAGGTCAAGCTAACCTTAGGGTCTGTCATCCTAGTGAAGGATTATTAGCCAAATGTCAGAAACCACAGAAAATTTGTTTATAACTTAAAATGGGTGAGCAGACACATTCTGCTGAGCCTTCCCTTCTCAAAAGTCTTGCTCTGTGAGTCGTCTTTCTTTTCTTGGCCCTCTGACTTATTCTTAGAATTTCTGGCAGGCAATCTTGTCCTCTTTCTCTGTCAGAATTTAAATATTTATAAATTTTACCATAGTAATGCTATAGAGTATATACGTTTCTATATGGAAAATAAGTCATATCAGCTAATAAAATTTTTAAATTCAAGAATACAAGTGACTTTTCTAGGTAACAGGGTCTCATGTAAAATTCTCTTAGAATTGACTTGACACTAAGGAGATTATTTCAAAATAACTCATGTCCAGTTTAATTTTTCAACAAATTTTTGAAATATGTAAATGAATTATTTTATACTATTGAATCATACTTGAATGTAATCTTTATGAAGTCAACCATTTTCGGCCTGTGAACTCCCAAGTGTTTCATGTGTCTTCTACATTACTAACTGCTTGGAAAAATCCTGGATTCTTCTTGGACAAAGATCATGCTCTGTAGATGAAAAATATAAAACTGCCATAAGCAATTAATATCGCATATACTTTCTTAAACTTGCTATACAGATGCTAAGTTGTGTGCGACTCTTTGAACCCTCATGGACAGCAGTATGCCAGGCTCCTCTGTCCTCCGCTATCTCCCAGAATGTACTGAGATTCATGTCCATTGAGACAGTGATGCGGTCCAGCCATCTCATCCTCTGTTGCCCCCTCCTCATCCTGTCCTCAGTCTTTCCAAGCATCAGGGTCTTTTCCAGTCAGGCAGCTCTTCATATCAGGTGGCCAAAGTATTGGGGCTTCAGCATTAGTCCTTCCAATGAATATTCAGTATTGATTCCTTTAAGATTGACTGATCTTCTTGCTGTCCAAGGGACTCTCAAGAGTCTTCTCCAGCACTGCAATTCAAAAGCATCAATTCTTCAGCCCCAGCCTTCTTTGTGTTCCAACTCTCAAATCCGTACATGACTACTGGAAAAACCATAGCATTAACTATTCAGACCTTTATCTGTAAAGTGATGTCTCTGATTTTTAACATGCTGGCTAGATTTGTCATGGGCTTCCCTGGTAGCCCAACTGGTAAAAAATCTGCCTGTAGTACAGAAAACCCCGATTTGATTCCTGGGTTCAGAAGTTCCCCTGGAGAAGTGATAGGCTGCCCACTCCAGTATGCACGGGCTTCCCTGGTGGCTCAGACAGTAAAGAATCCACCTGCAACGTGGGAGACCTGGTTTCGATCCCTGGGCTGAGAAGATCCCCTGGAGGAGGGAAAGACTGCCTGCTCCAATATTCTTGCCTGGAGAATCCCCGTGGCAGAGGAGGCCGGGAGGCTACAGTCAATGGGTTCACAAAGAGTTCAACACAACTGAGAGACTAAGCACAGCATAGGTTTGTCATAGCTATCTTTCCAAGGAGTAAGAGCCTTTTAATTTCCTGACAGCAGTCTCAGTCAACACAGAAAATAAAATCTGTTACTGTTTGCACTTAATCCCCTTCTATTTGCCGTAAAGTGATGGGATCGGATGTCATGACCTTCATTTTTTTTAATGTTGAGCCTTAGGCCTGCTTTTTCACTCTTTCACCCTCATCAAGAGGCTCTTCAGTCTGTCTTTAGTTTCTGCCATTAGAGTGGTATTATCTGCATATTTCTGAGGTTGTTTATGTTTTTCCTGGCAATCTTGATTACAGCTTGTGATTCATTCTCCCTAGCATTTTTCATGATGTAATGTGCATAGAAATTAAATAAGCAGGGTGGCAATATACAACCTCGATATACTCCTTTTCCAATTTGGAACCAGTTAGTTGTTCCATTTCCAGTTCTAACTGTTGCTTCCTGACATGCAGGTTTCTCAGGAGGCAGATAAGGTGGTCTGGTATTCCCATCTCTTGAAGAATTTTCCAGTTTTTGTTGTGATCCACATAGTCAAAGGCTTTAGCATAGTCAAGCAGTAATGTTTTGTTTTGTTTTGTTTTTTCCTGGAACTCCCTTGTTTTCTCCATGACCCAACAAGTGGTGCCAATGTGGTCTCTGCTTCCTCTGCCTCTTCAAAACCTAGTTTATAGATCTGGAAGTTATTGATTTATGTGTTGCTGAAGCCTAGCTTGAAACTTTTTGAGATTTACCTTACAAGCATGCAAAATGAATGCAATTGTATGGTAGTTTGAAAATTCTTGAGCATCGCCCTTCTTACTGGAATGAAAACTGACCTTTTCATTCTGGCCACTACTGAGTTTTCCAAATTTGCTGACTTATTGAATACGGAACTTTAACAGCATCACAATTTAGAATTTTAAATATCTCAGCTGGAATTCTATCACCTTCACTAGCTCTGTTCTCAGTAATGCTTGTTAAGGCCCACTTGACTTCATACTACAGGATGTCCTGGCTCTTGGTGAATGACCACCCCATCATGGTTATCTGGGTCATTGAGACCTTTTTTGCATAATTCTCCTGTGTGTTTTTGTCACATCTTCTTAATCTCTTCTGCTTCTGTTAGGTCTTTGCCCTTTCTGTTCTTTAGCATGCCCCTCCTTGCATGAAATATTCCCTTAATAGGTCCAGTTTTCTTGAAGATATCTCTGTCGTCTTCCCCATTCTATTGTTTTCCTCTCTTTCTTGGCAGTGTTTATTTAAGAAGGCCTTTTTATCTCTGCATTCAGTTGGGTTTATCTTTTCTTTTATCCCTTGCTTTTCAGTTCTCTTCTTTGCTCAGCTATTTATTTGTAAAGCCTCCTCAGAAAATCATGTTGCATTCTTGCATTTATTTTGCTTTGGTATGGTTTTGGTCACTGCCTCCTGTACTGTGTTACAAACCTCTGTTCATTATTCCTCAGGTACTGTGTAGTCTTTTGAATGTATTTGTCACCTCCACTTTATAATCATAAGGGATTTGACTTACGTCAAACCTGAATGTCCTAGTGGTTTTCCCTAATTTCTTCCATTTAATCCTAAACGTTTAGCAACTGAAAACATCAATTCCTCAAATATGTGTATGAACATAAATTTAAGTTACCACAGCATGTTTAAGTAAACGAATGTGCATGTACGTTTCATGTATCTTCCAACTACAGGTTCTGAAACAACTAAAATCTAATCATGAGAAGAGTCAAGCATCTGTGCCTTCCATAAGCCTCGGCTCTTACAGGGGCTGCTAGAACACACTACCATAGGCTGGGTGGCTGAAACAATAAGCATGTATTTCTCCCAGTTCTGGAGGTTGGAAATCTGAGATCAGCGTGCCCAGCATGGTTGGGTTCAGTAATGGGCCCTCTTCCAGGTTGCAGACTGCCAACTTCTAGTTGTATCCTCTCTATCCTCATGGCAGGAGGAGAACAAGCTATTCATAACTCTATGGTACGATCACCCTGGGAATTCAGCTTCAGTATATGTGTTCAAGGGCTAGAAGCATTTGATCTATAACATGTCTGTGGAACTGTTACATGCATACTAAACATGCTCATGTTCATTGATGCAATGCATCTGTGGTTCCAAAAGTGAGATTGCAAAGAAATATCATTTATTTCTAGAAGGCAGGTCCTGAACTCTGGTCTAATTATATTTGCTTGGAAGGAGGGAGAAGAGAAGAAAGCCCACATCAGTTGATCAGATTGTCTCAAGAGAAATCTTTGGAGAGACTGAGTTCCCTGTATTGAGTTTTTTTCACCCAGTCTCATCAACTGGAGAGGACAGTTCTCTTCTGTTGTTGAAGGCTTGGTTAGGAATAGAAAAAAGACTGGAGATCCTTCCCCCATTTTTAAGAAAGGGTAGATGTTAACATTTAAAAACTAATAGGAACACTAGAAGAAAGAGAAAATGGTTTCCCCCAATGGAAAGTATAAATAAAAGACTGATACATGAATTGTCTCCTTATTCTTCTGTAGTCATTAACTAATACTTTGGTCCTTGAGTTAGTGTCTTGGATTAGAATTCTAAAAAATTAATATAATATTGTTTCAATTATATTGTATTATATAATATAGCATACATATGTCAGGTTATATTAAGTACTTCCTTGATCTCTGCTATTGTAGTAACTTGAGATTTGTTATTTTATTAAATCTGCCATTGCAGTGAACATCATTTACTTAGTAGAGGAGAGAATCCTTTATTTTACTAGAGAAAAAAAAATTTAAATCGGTTTTACCAAATTTTAATATTAAATGTGTGTGGGTAGAGAAGAATGAGGAGAAAGGTTTTATCTTAATCCAGAAATAGAAAGGAGACAAAATAACCATTTTCTCTTACAAAAGAGGTTGACTTTCTGACATTAATTTCACCACAGGAAATCTGTAATCTTTGTTTTAGAGAATAATTGGTACCAGTACTATTTATCGGAAAAGGCAATGGCACCCCACTCCAGTACTCTTGCCTGGAAAATCCCATGGACGGAGGATCCTGGTAGGCTGCGGTCCATGGGGTCTCAAAGAGTCTGACAGGACTGAGCGACTTCACTTTCACTTTTCATTCTCATGCATTAGAGAAGGAAATGGCAACCCACTCCAGTGTTCTTGCCTGGAGAATCCCAGGGACGGGGGAGCCTGGTGGGCTGCTGGTGAGCTGCCGTCTGTGGGATCGCACAGAGTCGGACGTGACTGAAGCGACTTAACAGCAGCAGCAGCAGTACTATTTATGAAGTGTTGTGCGCTCAAATCCTTGAAGAATTGTGATTAGCCTCCGATGTCTAGCCTGGAGTGTTTTGCATTTTTTTTGGTGGGGAGGTGCAGTTTGTGATTTCATCCTCCCCCTAGGTATCTGATGAACTGAACTAGACAGCTTTGAATTCAAGCAAACTCAGGAATATAGCTTTATGGGTAGTATTAAAAAATAATTTAGAATGTCAATATTCAAAATGTTTCATACTTCATATACTTTGTCTTCACTGACTACAGGACCTTGCTTTATAAGACTTAAAGCAAATCAACAAAGGGACAATATTATATTACAAAAAGAAGTATCCCATCTCAGAGCTGTAAAGCTTCTTTGTCTCTCTTTTTTAAAATGATTATAACCCTGTCTGCAAATCACTCTGAATTTCCATGACAGTTGTGGCATTTCTTATTAGAGAGAGTTCTTTTTTCAGCTGGCAAATAGGATTCAGATTAATAAGAAAACAATTTTTTTCAACATCTTAAAAAACTTAAAAAAAAATGACAGTGAGTACCATGCTACCATGTAATCATTAGGTAAATCATGCAGATTACCTAATTTCTTATAGTTCTAAAATACCTGTCCTGTGACATGTCCCTGGTGAGAATTTTACCTGTATCCTAGAGGTACTGAGTCTGCTCTCACTAAATGTTTTTTTTCTCTCCTTTGGAAAATAAGATCAGTGTCTAAAAACCTCAGTGGTAATTAAAAGCAATAGGCCCGTGCCTCTTAAAGGTAGTCTTTATTGTCAAAATACTTGTCTGTGTCTTAGATGACGCATTTCTAAGACAAGAAATCAGGAGTGTTGGGGCAAGGGTGGGAATAAACAATAAAAATCATTGGTTAATGAAGAAAATATTTCTGCTATATCCCTTGGCATAGTCTGGGTCAGGATGTATTTTGTGTTATAACTTCTTATGATTTCAGTTTTGTCTTTTGCTCAAGTTTCTGGCTACTCTGTAGAATCTTAACAGCTAGATTGGATTTTAATATATTAAAATTAAAGTACAAACTGTTTTGTCTCTATTTTGAGGTTTGTCCTGATAACCTGGATGTGTGTATAGCTCTCATTTGTCCTCACAATAATCAAAAGCTCCTATGGATAAAAAGTATGCTTTCTCTTACCAGTTAGTTTCTGTGACTTGTCCAATGAATGAGAATTTGGACATGAATCACAAGCATGAACTTCTTTTATTTAATCTTCATGAATACTGTTTTTTTTTTAATTGCCTCTTCCTGAATGTTGGCCTATTTAATATTAGTGCTCAGTAAACATGAATTACTTCACTAATCTTTGTTGGATTAATTTGTTAGATAATATAGTTCTCGTCTCACCAACTTTATTTTAAACATCTTTAAACAAACTGTATTCTGAAAACAAAATTAATTTTTTCCCTATTTTTAAAAGTAGTAAATAAATTAATAATGTCATTAAAACTCTCAACACTTTTCCTTTGCCAGGAACAAGTTAGACAGGAAATGTGTTCTTGTTTGTTTGTTTTTTGGTCCTGTTTGGTATGCTCAAACTCTAACTCCTTTATTTGATTAGCTCTGTGGTGCCATGCCTTTGCTCACTGGTCTTCTCAGGGAGAGAGGGAATAAATAAGAAACTAGTTGGAACATGGAGACTAATGACAGAATGGTGACCCCAAAAATGAAACAGTGTCTGGATTGTACAAGAAACCAGTCTATTTTGGGTAAGCATCAGAGTCTGAGAGAGGAGAAGGAATTTTGGGGTGCTAAATGGATCTTGGCTTTGATACAATAAAGGCTGAGAACTGGTCTGAAGTGTCTGATCATCAAAGAAAACTAGTCGGAGATAAAGTAGGAAATAGCAAGAAATGGCTCAGGTTAGGGAGAACAGCTTTTATAGGAATGCGAGGCATGAAGGACCTGACCACTGATAGGGTAAAGGCAGAGATTCTTGGGGAATCAGTGCCCAAAGGGAATGGGTCATTCAGAGATCCTCATTCTGCTTTACCAAGACAATGCCTGATCACAAAACTGTCATTTCATCTTTATTAATCACCTCCTTTCCCATGTTCAAAAATATAATAGTTATAATAACTTATATGCTAACTTTATATAATATCCAAGAAACATGTATAAGGTTTCTGCCTAAAAGGCTATGAAATTTTTTGTCTTCAGGGGAAAATTTTTAAAAAGATAACCCTGAAGTAAGAGTAAAATTTTAGGTTGGATGAACATCTGAAGATAATTTTTACATTTTATAAAGTCAAAGCATGGCATCTTTTAAAGTCAGCATAGGTTAAAAATTGTGCAGGTCTTTTAAGGCCCAGTTCTCCTTCATTTATTGTATGTATGACTGTAGGCAAATTGCATAATACCTCATGTCCTCAGTTTTTTATATGCAGTATACAGGTGATAATATCTACACAAGTCAATGAAAATAGTGTGCTTATAATAGTGTGGTTGTTGGTTTCCAAAGCAGTCCCTCCTCTGGTTCCAGGAAATCTGCTGTCCACAGATTGCCAGGTCTTCTTTGATATGCTGGATTGAAGTTTGTCTTCAGGAGAAAATTAATAACCTAAGAGTTAGGCCGTTGTTCAGTGATGACTAAGACTTGTCTAAAGCACTCTTCAAATGTAAAGTGTTACATACTTATATTTTGAGATTTTGAGAATTTGTTTTTCATACTTAAAAATAGATCACATCATAAGATATTTAAAATTTTTAAGACTACTCTTTTTCTGTCTCAGAACATCAGAATACTTTCTAGAGGATTATATCCTTACTGATGTAATATAGGACTTTTACTATATCCAATATATTTTTATACTTATTTACCATTTTTTCCCCATCTGTTGCTGGGTTTTACATATGCCCTTTGTTTATTTGGCCTGACCACTTGGTATGAATTCTTTTTAATTAAAGAAATACTAACAAATTTCCTTAACAGTATGAATCTATTTCAGGAGAATGTACATTATTTTCCTATCTCTAAGCATAGACATTGTTTTACCTTTTTTTTTTTCATTCTATAGTTATTGCAGTCTGTCCAGAAAACTTAACTGCCTGATGAGTTTAATAACATTGCTTAGTCTCTTGAAGCTTAAAGGTCACAACATAAAATATATTATTTTATGTGTTCAGTACTCTTGAGTCCTAGCCAAACCTCTCAAGATTTTGTGAATTTTTTAAGCACTCTGACTTCATATATTATTAGATATTAGATGTTCTCCAAGATATTGTTATAAATCTTGTCATTCTTCCAATCTCCTTTCCAGTAACACATATAAATTGAGATATATGTAGCAACTGAATATTACTAAACTAACACTATACTTCAGAGTTCTTAAATTACACTTGCTTAACCATGCATGATAAAAAATAATTTCTGAGCTCAGGGCACTGACTCATATTTTACAGCAGTTACTGGCAGTAACATACGTTGGTTCCATTGAAGAGAGCATTCAGTATTGGCGCTATTTTAATATTCTTGCACATCAGACTCCTTGTTCTTCCTTGAACACACAAAGTATGTTTTTTCCTTCTGGTTATTTGCCTTAAGCTATCTTCTCAAATTTTCTTCCCCCAGTTTATGTGATGATTACCTCTTAGACTTCAAGAATTTACTCAAATATAACTTTCTCAAATTCCCCTACTCTATCTTACTTAAAATTACAACCTGCTCCCTCATTGTATGCCCTGTTAAACCTGCTCTATCTTTTTTTCTGCAGCATTTATTACCTTCTAATACACATTATTTACCTATTTTTATGTTTGTGCTTAACATCTGCCCACACCAGCCAATATGTAAATGGTGTGAAGGAAAGATGTTTGTTTCACTTACCAGTGTATTTCTAGTTTCTATGTAAGGGGTTAGCAAACTTTTCTGTAAACAACTTAATGGTTATTTTAGGTTTTGTGGTCCATACAGTCTCAACCAACCTGTGCCACTGCGTCCTGAAAGCAGCTAGCTGCTGCTGCTGCCAAGTCACTTCAGTCGAGTCCTACTCTGTTCGACCCCACAGACAGCAGCCTCCCAGGCTTCTCTGTCCCTGGGATTCTCCAGGCAAGAACACTGGAGTGGGTTGTCATTTCCTTCTCCAGTGCATGCATGCATGCTAAGTTGCTTCAGTCATGTCTGACTCGGTGCGACCCTAAGGACAGCAGCCCACCGGGCTTCTCTGTCCACGGGATTCTCTAGGCAAGAATACTGGAGTGGGTTGCCATTTCCTTCTCCAGAAAGCAACTAGAGACAATATGTAAATGAAGGGTATGGTTGTGTTCTGATAAGATGGTATTTCTCAGAAGAGACCGTAGGTGGGATTTGGCTATAGTTTTTTTTATAATTTCTGGTGCATAAAAACTTCTTAATAAATGTGTAGAATATATGAAATAAATGCATGGAAATTATTAATAAGCATATTTAAAATGTGAACATAAATGATGTAACAAATGTGCCTCTTTCATCCTAAAACTGGGTCATTTCTTAATTAAAATAGTTCACTCTGGCCTTACTGTCCATCTTAAATAAGAGTTCCTATTACATTAAGCCTGATATATTCTTAAATATCACAATAGCTTTTAGAATTATAATGAGAGCTAAAAGGCTGTCGGAGGCAGGAAAAGAGAAAAAAACCCTGAGTTCAAGAATAGTATAAGTATTTTGCTTGTCTTTTATTTTGTTCTTTTGAAAATTATTTCTTTAGCATTTTAAGACACTGATTGCTATAGTGTGTAATGTTCTTTCTTCAACTGTGAGAATAAGTTCAGTTCAGTTCAGTCGCTCAGTTGTGTCCGACTCTTTGCAAACCCATGAACTGCAGCACGCCAGGCCTCCCTGTCCATCACCAACTCCTGAAATCCACCCAAACCCGTGAGAATAAGAGACTCTCCTATTTCTTGAGTTAGAAGTCAACCCAAATTGTGGCAGTGGACTTACTGCTGTTACTTCCTCACTCTGGAATACATTTCTAAGCAGCAACACAAAATGTGACTCAGTCACCCCCGAATGGAGAATTAGTTTACCATCTCATATATAAATGTCTCTTGAAATTAATTGGGTCACTTTGTTTCCATTAAACTTTAGAATACTTCCTTATTGACCAAAAGATTTAAAATAGTTATGTACTCACCCTAAATAGAGGTGTGTGTGTTGCTGGGCAGCAACTCTGCAGAATGAGAGTGAAATTATTTCATTTTAAAGA
The DNA here is from genome assembly GCA_007570785.1 of Antilocapra americana. Lineage (NCBI taxonomy): Eukaryota > Metazoa > Chordata > Mammalia > Artiodactyla > Antilocapridae > Antilocapra > Antilocapra americana. The sequence continues at coordinate 8,480,915 of ML662438.1, forward strand.
GAGGAAAGAGTCAGTTAACACAATGGGGAGTGTTAAAAGTTTAAGTATGTCATTACAGAATCTGCTGTCTTTGGAACAGAATTACTTTTTGTGGAAATCTATTTTAACATTGTTATTGGAACTTGCCTATCTGAGAAATTAATTTTGGCATATAGATTATATCAAAAGGCAGGTTGACATGGTCAGTCAGTTACCTTTATGAAAACATCCAGAATAACTGACCAAAGCAGGTACATTTTACAACTGCTAAAAGTTATTAGGTTTTAAGTTTCAGAATGATAATGTGTAAAATACTAAGTAAATTTTTAAGAAATAATTTTTTTGATCAGACTTGGGGTGGAGAAATTGATTTTTATTTTCTATCATATCAACAAAAGAGATATTTATTAGATGTGAAAGAGAGTCTCTTACCCATGAATAATATTATATAAGTTAAACAACTGTGACAGAAAATTTATTGACACAATTCTATTATGTAGCCTTCTAAAAAATAATCAGATATTCTGACATAATATGATTAGTATGAGTTTTATTTGGTTTAGTTTTCTCTAATAGGGTACCTTTACTCTTTTGGAAACTTATTTTCATGTTTGTAATGTACGGTTACCCATATTCTAACAGCTGTAACAGAGGTTTTATTTATTCATTAATCATTCATCATTCATCCAAATGTATTGGATTTGTACTTTATGTCAGGACCTGGTAATCAAAAGAAGAATGAGGTATGATTACTATACTTAAGCCACTGTAATCTTGTGGGAATTTTATATGTATATATACATATATATATATATCAGTAAATAAACTGATATAAAATATATATACCGTAAATATATATACTGAGATATATATAGATATATATATATAGGTATATATATATATATCTATCAGTAAATAAGCCATTTCAATTCAGTGTGAGGGATGCTGGGGCAGTATGTATTGGTGGTGTGAACATGCCATCGGTGGAATATCTAATACAGCCTATGACAGTGTCCTTTTTATTCTGATAAGGAGACCTTGTCACTTAGCAACTCAGAAGTCTCCCTCTATCCGTTGCCCTTCCTCATCACAAATTCTTTCTTTATCTCAAAATTATTTCCTATAATACCTTTTCATTCCAGTGAGGTTTCCTGTATTAAATCCAGAATTTTACAGATTTTCTTAATTCCATTTCTTATGTCTCTTTTCTTGTGGATTGATCTCCATCTTTTATATGAGCAGTTTTCTGTATCCCCATCCTCTATAGAATAATAAACATTTGCTTCACCAGGCTCAACCTTTGCCGTCAGTATTTCCTTTAGTTTTCTTAGTTTGACATTTTAAATATAAATGTGGAGGTCCTTTGAGAAACAAGAAAAACAAAAACATAGAATTCCATAAAAATATAAGAATTCTCATTCAAATCAAAAAGGCACTGTGGACATCCAATATTTTTGTGGATATTTGTTGTAATTTTTTTCATATTTTATTTTTGTTTACTGTTAGTGTCTGCTCTGGATATGCAGCTTCTGTTTTGATTTTTTTAATTACTCAGATCTTCACTGGCAAATAGGCAATAAATATATATATTTCAACAGTATATTCATTTTTCAGACTTAATATATGATAGTCATATCATAATTACATAAGATGAACACTTAACCATTCTAAGAACATTTTTGTAGGTCTTTTAACAGGTATATTGGTATTTATGCTTCCTCCATTTGTCAATTTTTCTTATATGATCACATAAATTAATAATTTAGAACTGTATATTTGGTAAATATAAATATAGTGAACCTTTAACACACAAGTTTGGAATGTACGGGTACTCTGATACGTAGCATTTTTCAATATGTACTATAGAACTATAGCACCTGTGGTTGGTTGAATCCACAGACATGGAGCGGCAGATGTGAAGGGCCAACTGTAAAGTTATATGCAAATTGTTTTTTTTTTTATTGTTTTTGCCATACAATGACATGATATCACCATGGGTTTACATATGCTTCCCCTCCAGAACCCCCCTCCCTCCTCCCTCCCCCCCGGGAAATCTTGCTGCACCAGCCCCGAGCATCAATCCTGGGCTGGCGATTGATTAGACATATGATAATTAACATGTTTCAATGCCCTTCTCCCATATCATCCCACCCTTACCCTCATCCACAAAGTCCACGAGTCTATTCTATACATCTGCGTTCCTTTTGCTGTCTTGCATGTTGGGTTCTCGTTACCGTCTTTCTAAATTCCATATATATGCGTTAATATACTGTATTGTTGTTTTTGCTTCTGGCTTACTTCACTCTGGATAATGGGTTCCAGTTACATGCACAGGGGATCAACACCCCTAACCTCTGTGTTGTTCAAGAGTTAATCCTACTATCTGAGGTATAGAACTGTGGTTTAAAAGGTGAATGCATAGTAACAGTGAGAAAATATACATCAATCTCATAGCATTTAAGTCACTTATCTAGAAAATATAGCTGGAATGTAAGGGTGGAAAATGACCCTAAGATATAGATAACAAGTGGGGAATTATTTAAAAATGTATAAAATGGTGATATAAGCATAAGTAGATTTCCTTCCCCTCTCAAGATACTCAGTGAATGATATTCCTTTTATTCAAGCTTGGCAGTGTCTCAAAATGTTTCTAAAATGTATTCTCCTTTTCTAGTCACCATCATTTAGATAGCCAAGGTTATTTAAATGACTTTAATTTGCTTACAACTCATTATTGATACTCTGAATTAACTCCCAGCAGAAGATGTAATCATGGTCAACTAACAGATCATGGTATTTTATGGTTCATATGCATAACCCTTCCTCAATATGGTAAATACTTTTGGAAAACCTCTAGGAGGAGCAAACTTGAAGTCACAAAGGCAAAATTCAAAGGCACTCTATGAGCACATATTTTAACCCTCAGGACTCTGCCCCAGTTGGAAACATAGAATCAGAATTCTGTATTGTCACCAAGGATGAACGCTTTGACCTCTTTTTGCCAATCATTTTGTTAATTGTACTTATGGAGCCTTGCTTGAATTACACAGAAGTCTGTCCAGTTCTTTAAATGATCAGAATTTACCTTTGATCTGATTCAGTCCATAGGAGAGTATGGGCTTGTACTACCCCTTTTTTTTTTTTTTTTGGCTATATATGGAACTTATTCTCTGACTTGACATTTACTATCATGCCATTTACTCACTGAGCTAGATTGCTCTTTAACCCTGGGACACTGTAAATCTTAAAGCTGAACACATTTCGTTTTAAGTTTTGATCATCCACTTTAGCGTGCAGCCCGTCTAGCAACTGTACACAACTATGTGGCATGACTTCCTAGGCAGTGTTATTCCTCCCCTGCGTAACTTGCTTGTGAAAGACAGTATCGGTCACAGTCCTGTCAGTAGACATCACATAGTAGTCTGAACAGAAGTTGATATAAATAATTACTAATTGTGTTAGCAGATTCAGGTAATGTAACATTAGTTCATATATAAAAGAATTCTAAAGAATGAAGAAATAGCAGATATAGAGAACAGCCACTATTCCTAAAACTGAGATAAAGCAAGCATCTAAGAGCTGACCCACCCCCAGACTGAGACAGAGACTGTTGGGAGAGCACAGCTATGGCTCACTGAGTGACAGAAAAGTTTCGATGGTGCTGCACTGGTAGAATTAGGGGCTTCCCTGGTGACTCAGTTGGTGAAGAATTTGCCTGCAATGCCAGAGACCTAGGTTCAATTCGTGGGTTAGGAAGATCCCCTGGAGAAGAAAATGACAACCCACTCCAGTATTCTTGCCTGGAGAATTCCATGGACAGAGGAGCCTGATGGGCCACAGTCCATGGAATTGCAAAGAGTCAGACACAGTTGAGTGACTAACACTTTAATTTCACAGAGAATTTACTGAAAGTCTGCCCTCTGGGACTTGTAGGAACTCTACCCTGTAGCACCGGGTAATGCTGCTCACAGGGAGTGTCCTGGGGGAGGCACTCTGCTACAACACAGCCTGAGAAGGTTCCCCGGGGACAGTTCTGACCACGGAGCACTACAAGCTGTCATAGATTGGGGGCCCAGGGCAGTGGGAAAGCCATGGAGCTGGGGAAGCTGGGATGCTTCTGAAACGGCCTGGACTCCAGGAGCCTAGCGCTGGAGAAGCTGCTTACATTTCAGAAGCCTATTGAAACAACCCATCAGAATCAGCAAGAAAAACACCTTTCCCTGCAGTGTCGTGTTAGCACCTTCTGCTGATGAAGTTTAACATCATGCTAGCTGCCTAAGGAAGAATATTTAATGTCCCAACTCCATTTTTGCACAACGAGAAATGAAGTTTGGCAAATTTGAACCTGAGACAATTGACAACTTGCACCAAATCCTTTTCTGAACTGAAAATTGTCTTTGCTTTAACTATACATGACTTGCAGAATAATCCACAAAGAACTGTTGTTCTTTGGTACTCTTTATGTACCCAAGAACTGATATTACTGCAGAGCAATTCATAGATAAGAAGGTTTAAAGCTCCCTTTAGGTTCTGGCAGATGTAGTTATTTGCCCCAAGACATGTGATTTGAGAGAGACCCTAAGCTGCTTTCAAGATCGAATTCCTGTAGTTGTGGAGAAATTCAGGATGGCCTTGGGCAGGAGCAAGAGATAATATAAGGAGATAGTCTGAATCATAGGCAGAATCAAAACAGTAGCAACAGGGCCGAAAATAACAAAAATCTAAGATCCCTCTCCTGCCTCTGTTCACACCCTACCACTTGACTGTCTGCTTTTCTGTGAGGTTAACAAAGAATGAAAGTTTATGCTTAGAATGGTTGATTTTCCTATAATATAGTATGTCCCAGAGATGCTTCTCTTCTTTTTAAATGTAACCTTTATATTAAAAAATATTGAAAATAGCAAATCTTGGGGGCAAAATAAAAGGAACTCAATGAACCAAAACAGTGATTCTATAATTTGCTTTACTAATTAATAAGGGCAAGAAAATCAGAGAAGATGTAAGGTAAACAAAATCATAATTAAAAATCCAATTTAGCATTTAAGCTAAAAATGAATTATTTCTGATCAATAAGCTATTGATCCACTTCATAGGGCTACCTTGAGTTTTTTCTCCGTGCTTCTATTTTAACCTTTATATCAGAAAAACCCATTTTTAGTTATAAGTCAATACCTATAAAGATCATACTTCATTAAATTTTTATGTATAAAAATGAAAACAACTGGTAAATGAGCACACTGGTTTAAACTGTTTGAAAGAACAAGCCTATATGTACTTTGGATAGTTCTGAGAAATAATGCATACTGTTTCTAATCTCTCACATTTTACTTTACATTCCACAAGCATTAGTCTCTGCATTAGTATCAGTATGACTTTTATGGTTGTTGAGATAAGACTAATTCAAATTGACTTAAGGAAAAAGCATTTGCTCTTGAAATCCAAAGAAAGGTATAATGAACCATGGCAAGGAGAAGGTGAAGTCCACTTATACAAGTAAATAAACCCATCAATCTATGAGGTACTTTTTTTTAGCTCTCATAATCTGCACTGTCTTTCAAAAAGAGAGCCCTGAAAAACACACAGTATAGCTCCTGACTTCACAGAATTTAAAATATTTACTTTGGCTTAACAGAAGCATAGTGAGGTCCTGAAATATTCTTCACAAATCAAGGAGCTAGAGATATAAAAATAACTAAGATATAATGTAAATCCCTATAGAAATAGTGGCTAATGCCCAGATACTATGGTTAGGAAATACTTCATGAGTATGCTGGGGTTTAATTATGATTTAAGGAAAAGATTAATTTGGGGCTAAATAGTGTAAACTGACATTCAGGTTCAAAAGGTTAAGAAAGCTGGAGTAAACAAGTCTGGCTGGAACACAAAGTCTGGATAATCACAGTGAGCTAGAAAGGTGCATCTTCTATGCTGGAGATCAGAGACTAGATAGACTCAAAACAGTTGTTTACTCAGATGCTAAAAGGGAAGAAAGACTTCAAGTGTTGGAGCTTTGTTATTATAATCACAGATTATGTCTTCTAAGCAATTTTCCCCTCTGCATAAGATCATTGTTTACAATGCTGTTCTAGGAAATGTGTGCTACCTCCTGCCAGAGAATTACAATAAGTTTTCTTAAAAGTCTGTTACACAGTTGTTTAGGTTAAAACACAACTCTGAGTTCTCAAGTTCTCTTGATTGACATCCGGCTCAAGGATGAAGCCTGTTCTTCTGCGGTTATGCTCTGTTCATAGGGGAACATCCTCTCCCATACTCAGTTGTGCAGGCGAAGACAGACTCTTTACCCTGTTCACTGGCCAAAAAGGAACATTCACGTTATTGTTTGTTTGTTTTTCTTTTAATCCCATGGACAGAGGAGCCAGGTGGGCTACAGTCCATGGGGTCGCAAAGCATTAGACACAATTGAGCAACTGAGCACACACACTTGCATTCTATCCAACATAATAAAATTATTTCCCATTTTTATATTAACTTTTATTGTACTGATTTCCCACCATGGGATTAGTCCTTTTCAATGTAAGTTTTACAATGAAGATTTTATATATCATTTTTTCGGTTGTTCATACCAAGTTTTGCCCATTATCACTGCTGCCACTGTGAATCTTCTTTTGTGTATTCATCCAATTATCCCAGATTTTACTGTTTTAAATTTTACTGTGAATTTTTTGTTTCACTTTGAATATTTTTAAACATTGCAGTTTAATTTTTATGATTTTTGTGAACAATATTCAGGAATTGGTTGAAAACAATGACCAGGTTATATTTATTTCTAATACATCTGTGGTAAGAAATCTCCAGTTCTGCTTTACGTATGTGGGATTATTCAGTTATTCACGTCAGTGCTGTAGAATTGCTATCTAGTGACTACGCAGGGAGCAAAACATCATGCTTTGCTTTGCCTGGGCAATGCCTGGAGTAATGCCTGCCTCTTTGGTAGCAACCAGTACAGAGTCAGGTGTTTCAGACTTGATCTGAAGCTTACTGAAGGCCTGCCACACCCCCACACTTGCAAGTGCCTAACTCAAGATATAGTTTCTTAATTTGTTCCTACTATGATTTTTTCCTCTTGAAATATCTCTGGTGGTTTTTCATTGTTGTTTTTTGTTTTGTATTTTTGCTGTTGATTGTTGTTGCTAGTAACATCAGCCTCTTGCAACTGATTTAACTTGATGGGGAAAAAAATCCTCTTAATCCTTGTTCTGTTCTTCACTTACATTCATCTTGCAATATGGCAAGCAATTTTTTTAATATTTATTTATTTTTCTTTACATTATCATGTTGGTTTTGCCATACATTGACATGAATCTGCCATGGGTATACATGTGTTCCCCTTCCAGAACCCCCCTGCCATGATGATGTTCATTATGGGGTTGTTCCTACTGTTTCTTGGATTACTACTTTTTCTTTTTTTCTTGAGATCTTATAGCACCATTTGCCCTTTACCACAGTTACAGCTCACTCTATCCTCAGTGAAAACAAAGAACACAGCACAGTTGGGGAAGTACACTACTTACTGCATAATCGATTTATGTTTTTAATTTTTGGAATAATTCTAGCTTCTGGCATGAATATAGAGCATAAAAAATTAGAGTGTTTAGAACATAAATATTTTGTTTCTTATATCATTTATTCTAGCAAGAGTTAAGGCCAAAGGAGAAGTCTGGAAAATGTTTTGATATTAAATCTTAACAAACTGATTTCCACTATCAACATTTTTTACCATTTTAATGAGTTGCAGTCATTATTCATAGTGTTACAGTAACTTTTTTCCCCATTTTTCTGCCAGCTTTCTAATCATACAGTATGTTAGAAAAAAATTTTTTCCCTTGGAGATATATAATAATTATTAACTGATAAATATCTTTATGTATCACTATCAGTTAGATGTCTATTTACTGATTCTAGATCTTGAAATGAGAAACAACCATCTCAGAACAGTTCATACAAAGGGAAAGACAATGTTTTGGAGTCAGGTAAAATTGAACATTTATTAGCTATGGTATTTTAAATATATATATCTTTCTGCCTCATCGACTTTATCTATGACATGTGAATAATAAATTCATTTATTCTACATTTTTAGCAACCAATTAATACAGAAATTATGTTAAACAACAGTCAATGCAAAGAAAACATAAAACACAATAGCTACATTTAAGACATTCATATTGCTACTTCTCAAATTATATGACTTATGAAAAATATTAATTGAGTATACGTTCCACTGAATTTGGTTATTCTCTGTTAGAATTAGCATTGGAAAAATAAAAATATGGCTTCTTGTTGATTGACCTTGACAATTTTAGTTGCTCTTTTGCTGTGTTTTGTTTGGATGAATTAATGCTGATTTCCAATTTCTAATGCATTTGATTTACTTAGAAATGTTACTTCTACAATTAGTAGTTTGTAAGACTATTTTATAAGATAATTTAGTATATGGAAAATAACAAAAATTTTTAATTAAAATTATGTGTAAATTTTAAAACATTTAATTTATAATAGGTTCAATTAAACAACGTATAAAATGAGTTTTAAATTTCAAAAATGAATATGACAACTAGGATGAGTTTGTGGAGAATAAGGTACGTTAAGTTTATTCATTCCTCTGGAGTAGCATGTCATGTTCTATAACATAGTATAATCAGAAAAATAACCATAACCCAAGATATGAATGCAGTATGGTACAGAATTCTGGACTAGAAATAGTGTTACTATCTTAACCTCATTTCTAGCTATTAGTGTATTAGCATATAACTTTAGGTAATTTTATCTTTTTCCCCTCATTCTTATTTAAAAAATGAAAATTGATGGCATGTCTGTATGCTCCATAAGTCTGTTGAATACAAGGCTTCCCCCGTGGCTCAGTGGTAAGGAATCCGCCTGCAATGCAGGAGACATTCCAGAGACCAAGGTTCGATTCCTGAGTCAGGAAGACTCCCTGGAGAAGGAAATGGCAACACACTTCAGTATTCTTGCTGGAGAAATTGTATGGACAGAGGAACCTGGTGGCTGTAGTCCATGGGGTCACAAGAGAGTCGGACATGACTTAATAACTAAACAGCAACAACCCTTGAACATAGCTGTCATACTGTGATTTGAGCAAAGCTGAGTCATCTTGAAGTGCCCTCACAAATGGGTAAAGTAAAAAATAGATGCCTCCAGTGGCAGAACATTCAAGGCTGTCTTGGTTTCCTGGATACAGATTCTAATGGCTATTTAGATAAAAAGACCATATGTGGGCTTACCAGGTGACTCAGTAGGTAGAGTCCACTTGCAGTGCAGGAGACATGGGTTTGATACCGGGCTTGGGAGGATCCCCTGGAGGAGGGCACGGCAACCCTCGCCAGCATTCTTGCCTAGAAAGTCCATGGACAGAGGGGCCCGGAGGGCTTCAGCCCATGGGGTTGCTGAGAGTCAGGTATGACTGAAGCAAATGGCTGCTGAGAGTCAGGTATGACTGAAGCAAATGAGCGCGCACACAGGAGCTTGCCAGGCTATATATACAAAGAAACCCTTCAACATCAGTGTGAGTATTTAAAAGTAAAGTGTTTTCAATTTTTGTTTTCTTCAAAGTGAACTTATTTACTTTAAAGAAGCTGAATACTTTGTATTTAGAAATACTATTATGTATAATGTTCCAGTTGTTAATACATGAAATACGTATAAGTTGAAGTGTCTTTTCCATTTCAAAGTCTGCAGAGGGAGATAATGCATAAAAATTGGAGCTCTTTGAGCACATTTATAGCCCCAGTAGCAAGAGAATGTAATATGATTATCACTTTATAATTTAGAAATATGTTGTTATGGCATTTTATTTGTGCAAATACTCTAGAGAATTGATGTATCAGTTATACTTTGCTAAGAGATGATTCTGCCCTATACATTTGCTTAGCATACTTATCTGCAATGGAAGGAAGGAAGAAAGGGAGAAAGAGGAGGAAAAACTGTTAAGAATGTATCTTTATCAGATTGTTAGTAAAAGGCATCTACATACAGATCTTGAAGAATAGCTGAAAGATCAAAAGAAACTTCAGAGTGTGTTCATGGTTTCCATAAACTTATAGGACCCACTTGATATTTGCATCTTAAGAGAAAGGTAAGAATGAAAAGTGAAGGTCCGATTTTCCTACTTTAATATTTTAAATGGCAGAAGTGACCAGTAACCAGAAAAAAATCCATATAATATAGCACAGAGAATATTGGACCAGCTCTAGTCCTATCCATGACACACCATTTTTGAACACTACAGAATTCACTTACCCTTTTCCTTACAATTCTCATGCACAATTTCAGTCTCCTATAAAAAGGTATGAAAATGCAGTTTTAGTAATTTTAAAACAAATTTCACATCATTAATAAAATATTGTAGTAGATTCAATACAGTAAAAATTTTAAATTTATATTGATCGCCTATATTTGTCTCCTTCTTTGTGGCCAGAAAGGTCCCTGTCCTCTAGTGCAAGTTTATCAACCAGAAGTTTCAGGGATTTCTGTTTTACGTAAATAATCAGAATTTGTATTTATTGTTATTCCTTGAGATACTTTTTTATATGATTGTTTTCATTCTATTTAAAAAATAATAGGGTATTTTTCATAAAATGTAAGCTTCAATTTTATTTTTCTCGATGACATGATGGTTCATATAACTATTCTTTGCAGCAGTTCTAAAATCATTTTATTTGCCATATTGTGTGGTATATTTAATCTGAAATCCAACAATAGAGTGAGTCAGGGTACCAATTCTAAACTTTTATTTAATATGCTGCCTTTTTAGAATCTGCACATAAATTATCTGTACATAAAACTATCATATTAGAAGGTAAACTGAAGTAAAACTGGATCTTTGTCCTTATTGAAATGAATGTGTATTTTTAACAGATTGTGTTTCATATACATAGTTTAGTCCTCAAACAGGTAAGGCTTCACTAAGGTAGTTGTATTTTTATATGTAATATATTTGTAATCAGACAGCATTGAATTTGAATAATAAATGCTACAATAGATTTGAGGCAGGAAAATGTGAAACTTTGCATCAAAACTGAAAATCTTAAATTTTAAAGAGTACTATCAAACAAATGAAAAGACAGCCCACAGAAGGAGGATGAGTACTTACACAAATCACACATCTGACAAGGGAATTGTATCTGGAATATATAAAGAACTCTTATATTTCATTGATAAAAGATAACTCAAGTTTATAGTGGGTGAAGGAATTAAATATGTTTCTCAAAAGAGTATATACAAAAGGCCAATAAGCATATGAAAACAGTGTTCAAAATCACTAGATATTGGGGAATGAAAATAAAATCAGTGAGATAACACTTGCTACCCACTAAAATGCTATAATAAAAAATGGGACAATAAATATTGACAAGGATGTAGAGAAATTAAAATCCTCATACATTGCTAATGGGAATATAAAATGGTACAAATTGTTTAGAACAAGCAGTTTTTCAGAGTTAAGTATACATTTACACGTGCGCCAGAAATCTACTTTATATGCAAGATAATTGAAAATACTTTTCTACCAAAAACCTGTGCATGATGTTCATAGGAGCATAATTCATAATAACCAAAAGTGGAAATAACCCAAGTGTTTGTCAATTGAATAGATAAACAAATGAACTATATCCATATAGTAGAATGTTGCTCAGCCATAAAAATAATATGAAGTACTGAAACATTCTTTGTCATGGAGGAAACATGGAAATAGATAAGTGAATGAAGATAGGCACAACAGGTCGCATATTGTGTTGTCCCATTTATATGAAATAATCTAGAGTAATAAATATATACAGACAGAAGTTAATTAGTAGTTCCCAGAAGGTGCAGGGTTGGGGTATAATAGCTAATGGGTTATGGAGTATTTCTTCAGTGCAAAGAAAGGGTTCTGGAATTACATAACTCCAGATGATGATATTTGTATAACTGATGATAAGAAGACCCTCTGAAGTATACACCTGTTGTGGTGGTTTAGTTGTTAAGTCATGTCCAACTCTTGCGACTCAATGGACTTTAGCCTGCCAGGTTCCTCTGTCCATGGGATTCTCTAGGCAAGAATACTGGAGTGGGTTGCCATTTCCTTCTCCAGGGCATCTTCCCGATCCAGCAATCAAACCCGGGTTGAAATTTATGGGACATGAATCATAAGTTAAACTGTTATAAAATAAGAATAACACATAAGTATTTTTTTGAATTGGAATATATGTTATTCAGGAAACAAATAGAACACAAATTGCAAAGATAGTTCAAGGAGATAAAATTTTGGAAGAAATAAGGTTAGATTTTTCAGAAGCAGAAAAATGGAAGTATTTTGAGATTTCAGATGCGTTATTGAATGCAGAATTGTCTACTAATGATATATGAGAAATCTGAACCAAGTCAGAAATACAAATGCTAAGCACCGAGGGATGTAATGTGTATTGAAATTAGTTCCTGAAAGGTTTGTAACTTACAGTTTTAACGAATAGATTTCAAAAGCAATAACAGAGTATTATCATGTTGAATGATTAATGTTCTAGTGTTATGACATGCAGCTATAGAACTATGCTTATTCTATTCATTTAAAACTGAGAAGTTACATTTTGCAATTAAGTCTTATAAGTACACACTTAAGATGCTTTCAATTTATCATATTTGAAAGACAGTATTGTAGTGAAATAGGTTGTTTAGTACTTACTTTTAATGAATTAGTATCTTTTTTGTGAAGCCAGAATCTATTAAAAAAATTTAATTAATCAAGTGCCAATGAGAAACAAACAACAGAATATTTTGTGAGGTGTCACAACTGGATCACCTTTCCATTTCCGCTAATGCTTACTTTAATTTGAATAGTTTGAATTTCTGCTGCACCTTGTGAATACCATGTCTTATTTGACCCTCACAAAATCTGTGATAAAGGGTACTTGGTTATCATTCCTCAATTTCTACCAATGAGGAAACAGAGTAAAATTATAATAAGTCATCCAACTATACAATATTGCATTTAAAGCCACAGAACTCCTAATGCAACACTCCATTCCATTTTCTTCTCCTTGTTACAATAGTGTTAATTGAGCAGTGGTGTTGGTAGGATGTAAGAAGAAGAATGGATGATGGGAGATTAATAATCAAGAATAATGACTTGATAAAGCATAGATTGGGAGTAGATAGTCCAGAATCAAGTAAAAAAATGTAAATTACTGAACAATTATTAGATGCTTTTTTGAACACATTGCCTTATTTTTATGAGATAGAATTCAGCTCTTAAGAGAGACTAAAGAAGTTCTTGGCATAAAAATACATCCTATCAATGAGACTGTGTTACCATATGTGCTTAAAGTGTCTGGGCTGCTGCTACTCCTCAAGACTAATAAGTAATCATATAAGTTAGAAACAACATACCATATGGTTCCTCTTCTCAAATGAAAGTCAGTTACTCTCCAGTGAAGCATTTCAGTCGAGCATTTTGGCTGTTCCCAAAGTAAATCAGAACTCATTTCTTCTTGGGAATGACAACTGATTTAATAGTAGCTCTGATTTTTGATGCTCCTTTTCATACCTCATGGGGATTGTAAATCTAATTTTACCTTTTTGAGACAACAGAATATCACAATACAATACCCTTAGCTAGTTCTACCAAGCATGAAACGCCCCTTCCTATCTCAAGAGCATGTGGTGGCACTTACGCATTACTCCAAGTATCAAGGCCTTCTCCAATCTGATCCTACCTTCACAGTAGAAATCAGACATCACATAAGGACAGGAAAGCTATTCTTTCATGACTGAAGTTGCAGGATAGATATGAGCCCTGATTCTGTGTTATATAGCTGGGCTCCAAGAAAATAAAATTAGTAGTCAACTTTTGAATGTTCTCAATAGACTGGTCTGGTTTGTAATGGAGGCCACTCCATTATAATAAACTGTAGATTTAGATGATAGAAACTGGATATCATACTTTACAACCCTTGTTACTGGAGTATAATATTTTTGCTTTTTTAGGGATTACCTGGAAGTAAATCTTCTGTATTTAATTTACCTTAGAAATGATTTTATTAACATTCTTGTGAGGTTCAAATACTGAGTTCCTGAAATGTTTAAACATCTGTAATTGACAGAAACTCTTGTCCAGTATATTCTTTGTGAGCTTTTGTAAAATAGATATTTTATTAACATAGTAATTATAATACAGACAAGTCAGCTGCCCAAGTTCATAGGAATATAGTGGTAGAGATAGGTTTGAATGTGTCTTGTTACTCAAAAACCGAATGCCTTTGATTGTGATTAAATATAGAGAATAAAAACGATAATATCGAAAACTCTCTTCAGAATTCCCTTTGACATGGTTTTATTTAGTCAGAGCTGAGTGGAGCTTCCCCAGTGGCTCACGGCAGGAGAAGTGGGTTCATCCCTGGGTTGGGAAGAGCCCTTGGAGAAGGAAATGGCAACCTACTCCAGTATTCATGCCTGGAGAATCTTACGGACAGAGGAGCCTGCTGGGCTATGGTCCATGAGGTCACAAAGAGTAGGACACAACTGAAGCGAAGGAGCACTGAGCACCTCTGGAGCAGTGAAAAAGTGGTTTGATCTCTAGTTGAATGTTAATTCCTGCTAATTACAAATTAGGAAGTAATGTGAGTATACCAGCTGTGCGAACCTCACACATCTAAGGCGATTTTATAGTGTATACCTTCATACTGTGTCTGATATCTTTGCCAACGATCTGCTGTCAGAGTCTGTTCAGGCAGCAGGTTGACATATGATGCATCAGCGGTGTGTGTGCTCAGTCACTCAGTCGTCCGACTCTTCTGACTCCACAGACTGTAGCCCATGGGCTCTTCTGTCCACGGGATTTTCTCAGCCAGAATACTGGAATGAGTTGCCATTTCCTTCTCCAGGAGATCTTCCTGACCCAGGGGTCCAACATCTCCAGCACTGACAGGGAGAGTCTTAACCACTGAGCCACCTGGGAATCCCACATCAATAGCAGATTGATTCAGATTCTCTCTCCTAGCTTTGTGCCCACCTTTGAAAAAAAATTCTTTTGCCTCTTTACCCAGCTCTCTAAAATCATCTGAATATGAAAGACACTGTGAGTCACACTTTTAATGAAACTTCTGTGGACGTGTGGGCGTGCTAAATTGTTTCAGTCATGTCCAACTCTGCGTTACTATGGACTGTAGCCCACTAGGCTCCTCTATCTATGGGGATTCCCCAGGCAAGAAACCTCCAGTGGATTGCCATTTTCCCCATGAAATTTCTGGGGGACAATTAAAAAGTATCAGTGCAACTTTATCTTACGGTATGTCCTCATCTTCCCTCCATACACACACTACCTTCTCACTTTCCCATTCTTTCTCCTTTAGCCCACCCTAACCTCTTCTCATTGCCAGTGGCTACTGGTACTAACTTTGTAAACTACGAATAATTGGAAATCATTTACTAATGTGATTAATTAGCTTTGAGAAAATAGTTGAGCATGTTATAAATGAGTTAGTAATTGAAGCAAGAAAACAAATTACAAAGACAAAATACAATCTTCCTTTACAGAAGGTCTTTCTGAAATAGAGTATCTCCATATGAAGGACGATTAACATAAGGGTGGGGAGATGATTTGCACAAGCTTTAGACAAGCTTTAAACAGAATCTGCACCCACAATTTGACATCATGTTATTGATCCCCTCTACCTTTTCAAATATCCTTTCTTTTTCTTAAGGTAACTTATAAAATGAATACTTGTTGCCTAAAAAGTTGACTCTATTATATAAGAAGTGTTCTTATGTCAGAAATGATTAGCTCTATGTGGAAAAGCTTTATGCAGTTTCTTAGGATGCCATGAATTTAATTTTCACTTCTCATTTTTTCTAATTTGATCTATTCATTTAGCTGGGATTATCCCATTTACACACCATTCCACTCTCACTGAATTGTATTCAGATGTTTTACTTCATCCAAAATACATATAATGGCTTATTATTGCCAATATGTGAAAGACTTAGCAGGCAATCTGTAACCAAACCTCAATACCCACTGCATGCAACAACCCAACAATAAGGAACAGAGAAAATGAATTAAGTGTACAGATAATCATCTTTGAAATGTGCTTGTTATTTAATACATTTATTAAGTGTGGATTTTCTTACTATAACCTGTAGTAATACAAAACATTTGTATTCCAAATGCCCAATGAAAAATAATTTTCTTAATTTTGAAGGTTAGTCTCTAAGTTTTTATTTATATTTCATATTTTGTTCCTATATCATGTTTAATTGCCTCACTTTTTTATTTTTATACTTAAACAGACCTACTTTTATATCTACAACCTTTTCTAATCTCAGGAGGGCATTATTAACTGAATTAAAACCAGCATACCTAATAATGATGAAATAATTATTGGTTTTTATTGGAAACTATTTTCTCTCTTTGACTTCTTGATTGTTTCCCCCCTTCTTGGTTATTTATTTTAAATACAGCAGTATGTACATGTCAATCCCAAACTCCCTAACTGTCTCTTTTTCCCAGATAATCATAAGTACTCTAAGTCTGTGAGTCTGTTTCTCTTTTTTAAATAAATTTATTTGTATCACTTTACTTTAGATTCTGCATATAAGTGATATTATACAATATTTCTTTTTATTGTCTGCCTTTGGGTTTTACTGAGCAAATAGAGACATGAAACTTAACATGATGTATTAATAGCAAAGAATAGAACATTAGACTTAAGCAAATTTGTATGCTGAGATTTTCATGTCAGTGTAGGAGGGCTGGTGGGTGAACGTACTTAACTGAGTAGGTCACTTCATTCGAAAATGGCTGAAATGTTTGTGTATGTGTATACTTTCAAACAGACACAGAAATCCTGAGAATCATCTGTAAGGAAAATAATTTTCTACTTTACATACTAATTTCTGTGGTTTCATGTTGCATTACTGGATGAAAAGTTTGATCAGTATGAACCTGTTTCTATAAAACCTTAAGGGATTTTTGCAGCCTTCATTTGGTCTTTCTCTGCTGTAATTTAATAACTAATTTTATGGTTGTGTAGTTATGCTAATCATCATTGTGCTATGTATTACTTTTATTCTTTTTTAATTATTTAACTAAATGGCACACCTCTGAGGTAGAATATGTATTTATGCTTTTGTTTTTCCCACAGGGCTAAAATGAATCCTCTGTGCATTATATACATTCAATAATTTCTTCTCAATTCAAACAACAGCTCTTGATTATAAACTTCTTTGTAACTAGATCCTTGCTGTAGTTCTATGTAATAAAGTCAGTAAAATCTAAAATTTTGACAAACACTAAAACCAAGGTATCTATTATTAAATATTTGTTGTGATCTCCATATGTTCTAACTAGGACTCAAATTTCCTTAAAAGCCCTTTCAATTGGTGTTTCTGATTTTCACTTTTAGTATTTAATTTTTTTAAAATACCAAACCAAAACCTTTAAAATTATGTTTACCTTTAAAATCCCATGCAGCTCTCTAATAGCAAAAAACTAACATTCTGATGATCAGATCATTATCTTTTAATTTTATTATATCTTACATGATTTATTATTCCCTTTGACCAATATTCATATTGAATGTGCACAGATAATATTAGGTACTAAGTAAAACTAACATTACCTACAAAAATGTAGGCATAGTACATTTTGGGGAAAAGAAAACAATAGCAATGAAACTGTTAGAGCAAACATTTGGCGTCAGATACCAAATGTTAAGTGAGAAATTGGAGTGCCTTGACCTTCTTATGCTGGATCTATTATTCTTTCTGACCTTAATAGGTCAGAGTGACTCACACTCTCAATGGATGATTGCCATATTTCAGATTTATGAAGATGCATTATTTAATAGTTGGCTTTATTTTAATTTTATTTTCAAAAATGTAAGAAAATAATTACATATAGTGCTAGGCTACTAAGTGTAATTTAGTTTTCAGCCTTTAATTTGTTTTCAAGGTTGAAGAGAATGTTGGTATAGTAAAAAATGTATGATTGTTTCACGTTTGGGTTTCCTTCTATCTTCAACTTAAAAGTTAACTATATACCCAGTTAGAAGTATTGAATAATGTTTCCTTCCCCTAAAGTTGCTGTAAAAGCATTTTTTCCTCTTACACTTCCACTTATCTCTAAACACAGCTCTAAGTAGTATTTTTAAAGTTACAGAAACATTTTCTTATGATATGATTACATAAATCCTTTATCTACAAACA
The DNA here is from genome assembly GCA_007570785.1 of Antilocapra americana. Classification (NCBI taxonomy): domain Eukaryota; kingdom Metazoa; phylum Chordata; class Mammalia; order Artiodactyla; family Antilocapridae; genus Antilocapra; species Antilocapra americana. Next base: position 8,499,110 of record ML662438.1, read on the forward strand.
CAAATAAATCATTCAAGGGTTTGCATTTGAAGTTTTTTAAATAAGCATATAAAGCTGGTGGCTATATAGCAAAGCTCTAAATTTATTTTAAATGTTCCCTTTTTTCCTTGTATGTTATGTGTCTCTCAACCCTAGAAGATTTTCTTTCTGTTAGGAAATCTTAGCATGGAGTTTCTATTTTGGTTTTAGCCTTGTATATTGAGGCATTTGGCCAGGTCATCAAATGATCTAGATCTTACCAGCTGTACTCTTCCCCCACCCTCATATAACTTGAAAAATTCACTTAACTTTTTGTAGTACCTCTAATATTGTTATTTAAAAATGCCATGAAAATCAACAAATGCTTATAGCTGACTTTAGTTTCATTGGTTTATATTCTTTAAAGGAAATACCTGGTTTTTTGTTTGTTTTTTTCCCCTTTTGCTCAAATATCTTATTTAGGCATTTAGAAAACCTAGTGTCTCTCTCCTCACCAAAAGTTGTGTGTGTGTGTGTGTGTGTGTGTTCTGTATGTTTCCCCCCCGACCCGAGAACTTGAGCTCTCTGATGATCTATGCCTTTGAACTGCGTGTATCAGCTGAGCCACTTTTCAACAACTGTGTTGTAAGACTGTTGAACAAAAGGAGACTTGATAAATTAATATCCTTTTGTCTTGGTCATTATTAAATGCTTTCACTTTCATACAATGAGAAACTTGATGAACAAACTGGAGACTCACGGTTAATGACATTTCAAAAGTCTAGAACGTCTGTAAATAATGGAGGAACTTCATTGTACACAAAGTTGGATAAAACAGAGAACCTCCCTTCTGACTCATGTGAATGAATCACTTCACATTTCATATGTGTTTAGAGAATGATGCAGAAGTTTATTCACTTATCCTCCAGTATACATTTTTGGATAAATGATGGTGTTCTTTTTAAATCTGAGGTCCAAATGGTTCAAAATAAAATAAAATATGTGACATTTTATAGGCATTTTGTAACACATCTTGCGTGTCACTGTAGTGAAGTTACATACAATATCAATTATCCCCTAAGGTATTATGTAGTTGTAGATCATAAACTTTTTGCTTAAATTAAACATCACAGCTGGTTGCTTTAATTTGATGCATTATACCACAAATGTTTCAACAGCTTGACTAAAATGAGCCATACTGCAGATTCAAAAGAAGAGCGAAGGTCAGTGCACATGAAGCCTAGTCATTTGCAAATTTTCTTTGGGCATATTAAAAAGGCATCCTACAGAATATAGTTTAATGGGATGTAACCAAACAAAATGAAAGAAAATGGAGTAGACTATTTCAATTGTGTTTCATTTACAAAAAGCATTACTATAAGTTCTTAATCTCATGACAGTGTTTACAATAGCACATCTGAAAAATCATGAATATTGTGCTTTGAGAGTGTTTACTTCTTCCATTATGATATCCTTGCCAGATTCTTTTCAAACTTAAAGCATCGTTTAGTCTTCAAAGGGAAGGCAGTTAGGAGAAAAGAAAGACCAAAACTGTCGCCCTTATTCTCACCTTCTACCAAGAAGCTTCCAAGCCCCCAGCCCCACGCCTATCCCTGCTCAATTGAAAGACCAGAAAAGCTGTATCTGCACTCATTCTACCGGTACTCCAAAAGTCTTTGACTAAGAGAATTGATGTAATTTTAATACTACTAAGTTTATCATTCTTTACAACAAAAACCCAATTTCAAAACTATTGTAACTCCAAGGGTGTTCTTCTAGCTTATAGCAGTTAGCCCTAAGTATTATTGTCAAAATAGGCAATTAATAAGCTAAACTAGTTCCATCACTTATGATCAGAAAATGAAATCTCCCAATTTTTGTATTGGCAACAAAACACACATGAAAGAATGTGTGCAGTAGATTAATACTATGGTATTTCATGATAGTAAACAATGTAAATGTTACTTTCCTGTTAGTCATAAAATTGTAGAATTTTAAAGCTGAATGAGAACCGAAATGTACCTAAGAATTTGTTCTCAGCATCATCTAATCATCTCTAGGTTTAGAAATGTTAGTAGGCTCTAATGTGTAACTCTCTTAGTATGACATTTGGAATTGAGTGAAATTCATCCATGTATCACTAACTATACTCACTTATATACTCTGGTCTAACCTCTGTGTGTTTGTGTGTGTGTGTGTGTGTGTGTGTGTGTGTGTGTGTATGTGTGTGTGTGTTTGTTTTCTTTGCTGTTATTTTAGATATTTTCTTTCCTTTCAGTACAGTTTCATTACTGTCGCTTCCTAGAGTTATCCTAATTCCATCAAAATGAGCTCTTCCTTTGTTGGTGCATCCACAGAAATTTATTTTGAAGTCTCACAAAATTCCTTTTATCTTCTATTAAAATTATTAATACAAAAAAATAACAGCCAAAGTATAAGTTCCTTTGGTTCTTGTGTCATTACTTTATTCTTTAACTTTCAATTTCTCTGGGTACCTAATTAACATATATTTAGGTGAATTATATCATTCTAATCCAATAATTTATTTTTTTATGATGGAGGAAGCTGAAATTTAAAGAGATCGTGTTTTCCAAACAAATAGATTAGTATTTCTATGATAAAAAACCCACTTCTGGCTTTGTGACATGTAGATGAAGACCTTTTTCTGTGTAAAATTAATGATTTAATCAGAGTTCGTAACTGTTAATAGAAGTTAGAAGTTGTTCAGTGAAGCCTTCATTGCCTTAAGGATATCAGTACATGTTCTCTGCTTTTAATCTCTGATTTGTTCCCAGTTCTTTTCTGGGCTGGTATTTCTGGACTTGATTTCAGCAGAAGAAGTAATATGCTTTCCCTCACCTCATGTCACCTTGCCTGATACCTAGTTAAAAGCGGAATCAACATGATATTTATGACCAAGAAACCCAAGGCTGGTCATGGTTTCTAACTTTCCATTTACATTTCTTCCAGGGTGCTCTGAGCCCCATACTAAGGGCTCTCTCGCAATATTACTCTGCTTGGTGGAGATGAGTATGTACTCTGGAAATGGATATGCTGGGTTTGAATCTCAGCTGTGCCACTTTGTAGTTCCATGACCTTGAATAAGATAGTAAAGTCATCTGTACCTCAGATTTCTATTGTGAGAATTAGAATAATACATAATAGTTGTGAGAATTTAGTAAATTAGCAACTGTGAGTCAGTTAGATCAGTGTCCTCCGTTTTATTTGGCACTGGCGACAGGTTTCATGAAAGACAGTTTTTCCATGGTGAGGATAGGAAATGGTTTCAGTCTCACCCACTGCTCACTTTCTGCTGTGCGGCCCAGGTTCCTGACAGGCCGCAGACTGGTATGGGTCCATGGCTCAGGAGTTGGGGATCTCTGATTTAGAGTTTCATATAGAACTCTAAGAACTAAAAGACCATTTTCTTAGAACTAAAATGGTCATTTCATTTCCTTCCAGACATAACCCAAAATGATGCTTTCCAAAAAAATGAATTTTCTTCCATGTACCCTCAGTGACATTACCTCCATTGGTTTTGTTTTTTCTATAACACTTGTCCTGATCATACAATGTGTTTGAGAATGTATCCTGTCACATAACTCTGCCTACAATCCTTCACTGGCATAACAATACGAATTCCTAGGTGTGTAAGCATCACAGTTAGAGAGGGTTAAGATATTTTCTCATCTTTTCATTTTAACAAAATCTTCATTGTTCAAATAGGATGGTTAACGTAGGAACTTTAGGCCTGGAAAATGTGATAGTTCAAGAAGTTCTCGCACTGGTCGGGGACTTCCAAATGAAAATATGTTGCCCAATGTTGAGAAAAGGTCTGCTTCCTAAGTATCTAACAAAATACAGTAATAACACAGCTGAGATCTCTGTGAACCGTTAGCCCATAAGGCTCTTGGCAAGAGATGTAGGTAAGAGAGCTTGGTTTAAATAGTTATGATTTATTTCTTGTAATCATCTTGCTTTAAGGAGTTCCAGGCTTATTCCATTATGTGTGGATACAAATCAGTCTTAGGGAACAAATAGTACAAACGTAATTTAAAAGAAATACTCACATATCTCCACATGAAATGGTAATTTTATGGTTGTGTTTTTTTATTTAAAATTAGACATTTTATAATCTTATAACTTATATAAGTATACTTTTGTTGTTGTTGTTCAGTTGCTCAGTAATACCTGCCTCTTTGCCACCCATGGACTATAAGCACATCAGGCTTCCCTGTCCTTCACCTTCTCCTGGAGCTTGCTCAAACTCACATCTATTGAGTTGATGATGCCATCCAGCCATCTTGTCCTCTGGGCTCCCATTCTCCTCCTGCCTTCAAGGTCTTCCCTAACTAGTCAGCTCTTCACATCAGGTGGACAACAAATTGGAGCTTCAGCTACAGCATGAGTCCTCCCAATGAATATTCAGGATTTATTTCCTTTGTAATTGACTGATTTGATCTCTTTGCAGTCCAAAGGAGTCTCAAGAGTCTTCTCCAACACCACAGTTCAGAAGCATCAATTCTTAAGTGCTCAGCCTTCTTTGTGGTCCAGCTCTCACATCCATACATGACTACTGGAAATACCATAGCTTTGACTGTACAGACCTTTGTCAGAAAAGTAATTTCTCTGCTTTTTAATATGCTGTCTAGGTTGGCCATAGCTTTTTTTCCAAAGAGCAAGTGTCTTTTAATTTCATGGCTGCAGTCACCGTTTGTAGTGATTTTGGATCCCAAAAAAATAAAGTCTGTCACTGTTTCCATTGTTTCCCCATCTATTTCCCATGAAGTGATGGGACCGGATTCCGTAATCTTAGTTTTTGAATGTTGAGTTTTCAGCCAGCTTTTTCTCTCTCCTCTTTCACCTTCATCAAGAGGTTCTTTAGTTCTTCTTCACTTTCTGCCATAAGGTGGTGTCATCTGCATATCTGAGGTTATTGATATTCCTCCCAGCAAGCTTGGCATTTTATAATCTTTATTGTGATTCAGTATATTGTTTCTTCAGTGCTATAAATCTATGAGAAAATAACTGTCTTATTAACTATCACTGTTTAATTTTTCAGTTAGAACTTTTTTTAATATATTTATCATTGAGTTTAAATGTCTAATTCAAAGAATGAATATATTGTTATAACATTATTTGGCATTATCAACTTGATGGGCATTAGTCTGAGCAAGCTCTGGGAGCTGGTGGTGGACAGGGAAGCCTGGCATGCTGCAGTCCATGGGATCCTGACCTATATAATTTTTATCAATGTTTGTTCTAAAATCTTTACTCAGGAAGCTGTGTTTAGTGGTCTTGGTTAGCTTTTTTTTTTTTTTACTACTTTTTAAAATTGAAGTTTAGTTGACTTATAATATTGTTATTTTCAGAAATACAGTATAGTGATTTAGTATTTTTGCAGGTTATTTCATTAGAGGTTACTACAAAATGATGGCTTAATTCCCTTTGCTTTATAGTAAGTCCTTGTTGCTTATCTATTTTATATATAGTAGTTTGTAACTGTTAACCCCATGCACCTAATTTGGCCCTCCTTCCTTCCCTCATCCCTTTGGTAAGCAAAAGTTTGTTTTCTCTATCAGTGAGTCTGTTTCTGTTTGTATATACATGTGTTTGTATTATGTTTTAGATCCCACATGTAAGTGATACCATGTAGCATTTGTCTTTATCTGACTTACTTTTACTAAGCATAATATTCTCTGTGTCCATCCATGTTGCTGCATATGGATGTTTTTCATTCACTTTTATGGCTGAGTAATACTCTGTTGTGTATATGTTTACCTTGCCTTCTTAATTTGGTCATCTGTAGATGGACATGGGTTGTTTTCGTGTCTTGGTTATTATAAATAGTGCTATGAACACTGGGATGTATGTTTTATTTTTTTCAAGTTAGTGTTTTCATTTTTTTCAGATATATTCCCAGGAATGGAATTGCTAGATCATATGGCAGTTATATTTTTTTTTCTTTTAAGGAACTGCCATACTGCTTTCCACAATGGCTGCACCAATTTATATTCCCAACAGTGGTATACTAGGGTTCTCTTTTCTCACATCCTCATCAACATTTGTTGTTTGTAGACCTTTTGATGATAGCCATTCTGACAGGTGTGAGGTTTGATTTGTGGGTTTGATTTGTATTTTCTAATGGTTAGTGGTGTTGAAAATCTTTTCACATGCCTCTTGGCCGTCTGTATGTCTTCTTTGGAGAAACATCTGTTTAGATCTGCTCATTTTTTCTTTTTTTATTGGATTTTGTGTGTGTGTATTTTGATATTGAGCTGCATGAACTGTTTTTTGTATTTTGGAGATTAATCCCTTGTCTGTTGCTTCATTCACAGATATTTTCTCCCATTCTAAGGGTTGTGTTTTTGCGTTGTTTATGGTTTCTTTTGCCATGCAAAAGCTTTTAAGTTTAGTTAGGTCCCCCCCTTTTTATATTTTCGTTACTCCAAGAGGTGAGTCAAAAAAGGATCTTGTGGTGATTTATGTCAAAGAGTGTTCTGCCTGTTTTCCTTTAAGAGTGTATAGTGTCCAGCCTTACATTTAGGTCTTTAATCAATTTTGAGTTTATTTTTGTGTATAGTATTAGAGAATGTCCTTATTTCATTGATACATGTAGCTGTCCAGTTTTCCCAGGGCCACTTTTTGAAGAGACTCTCTTTTCTCCATTGTGTATTCTGGCTCTCTTTGTCACGGATTAGGTGACCATAGGTACTTGGGTTTCTCTCTGGGCTTACTATCCTGTTCCATTGATCTGTTTTTGTGCCAGTGCCACATTGTCTTGATTATCGTAGCTTTGTATATAATTTGAAGTCAGGGAGTCTTATTTCCTCTACCTCCATTTTTATTTCTCAAGATTGTTTGGCTATTCATAATCTTTCGTGTTTCTAAACTAATTGTAAAAAGTTTTGTTCTAATTCTGTGAAAAATGCCATTGGTAATTTGATAGGGGTTGCATTGAATATGTAGATTGCTTTGTGTAGTATAGTCATTTTCACAATATTCTTTCAATCAGGAACATGCTACATCTCTCCATTTGTTTGTATCATCTTTGCTTTCTTTCATCAATGTCTTATAGTTTGCTGCATGCAGGACTTTTGTCTCCTTAGGTAAGCTTATTCCTAGGTAATTTATCCTTTGTGTTGCAAATAAAGACTAGACATGAACTTTGAAAATGTAACACAAATTGTATATAGTGTTTATTAAGTGCTTACATAATCTCGCTTCTAATTTATGAAAACTGCCAATTCTGAAGAGCCAGAAGCAAAAACAAGATGTGAGCAAAAGCATGCCTTTTGCACTCAACACTTCCTGTTGTTTTTCTTGTCCAGTCGCTAAGTTGTGTCCGAATCTCTGCAGCCCCCGTTGTCTGCAGCTTGCCAGGCTTCTCTGTCTTCCACGATGTCTTGGAGGTTCTTCAGACTTATGTCAGTCGAATCAGTGGTGCTATCTAACCATCTCATTCTCTCCCCCACCTTCTACTTTTGCTTTAACCCTTTCCCAGAAGCAGGGTCTTTTCCAGTGAGTCAGCTATTTGCATCAGGTTTCCAAAGTATTGGAGCTTCAGCTTCAGCACCAGTCTTCTCAGTGATTATTTAGGACTGATTTCCTTTAAGATTGACTGGTTTGACCTCCTTGCAGTCCAAGGAACTCTCCAGAGACCCAGGCCCCCTGCACTGGGAGTGGACACTTAGCCACCGGACCACCAGGGAAATCCCCATCAGTACAGTTCTTGACAAAAGTTGTTGGAGATAGCTATAAATTGTTTCCATATGTCAGTAGAGATATTTTCAATGATAAACAAACTTTTTGTGTTAGAAAACCCCATAAAACTTTATTTCCAAAGTAAACATGGTCACTAAAGACCGTACATTCTATAAAATTCAATTCTGTTCTAATACTGATTTGAACCTCTACAGTATAACAGGAATAGTGTACTTGGGTTGCATAAAGAGTTATAAGATGGGAGAAAAACAAGAATTCTGTCAACACTAAGAACAAAGTGTCCCTGAAGTATAAGTAAAAGACAAGTGAAGACAGTCTCAGGGTTTTTTCAGGCAGAATGAATTGCAAGTCTACGTTGTTCTAAAATAACCAGATATACATGGGGAACTAAAAATAAGTCAATGTTAATGGAAAGAAGTATGAGGTGGAGAGTGGCAGAGATGAAGCTGGAAAAAAGGCAGGTGCCATTTAGCAGAGAGCCTTCTGTCATCCTGTCCTGGTGAAATGCTCTAACTTCATGCTGTCTAAACTATTTGAAGCCATGTCCTTTTTCAGGTGGGTTATATCTGAAAGCTATAGGGTGAAATTAAACATAAAAAGATTGAAATAATGCAGAAAGTTGGCATGAGACTTAATAGGACAACTGGAGAGGAGGAGATGCATTTAAAAATTGAGTTAAAATCCTCAGGGATTGGTGACAAGTTATAGGGGAATAGAAGGTGACCTCTAATATGCAAAGTGTCTGCGTGACATGGTCAGACATTTTTGATTCTCAGAAATGAGGAAGCAGAGACAGTAAGAGGATGGCCAAGTAGCTATATCAAAATGCAGATGACTGCAGCCCAGGGTAGAGCTCAGACTATGGACTTGAAAGTTGTAAATACACAGGGTACTGAAGTCATGTGAAGAACATTAAAATGGAGTTTTAATTTGCATAGTGTATTGCTTGGCATGTACTAAGTACTCCAGAGTTATTTATTGCAAATTAAAGCAAGATGCGATGAGTCAAGAAAAAGTGAAAGAATAGCATATTTAAGTGCAAGAAGTACCCATGTTTGTGAGAGGCATAAAATATGATAGAATTCATATATATCTTATCTGTGGTCATATACACATATATGAGAATTATAAAAGACTCCTGGGGGAGTAAACATTAAATTACATTAGTATTAGCTTTAGGTAGAGAGGGAAGTATTGTTGTTGCTGTTTAGTTGGTAAGTCATGTCCAATTCTTTTGTGACCCCATGGACTGTAGCGCACCAGGCTCCTCTGTCTGTTGGATCCTCCAGGCAGGAATAGTGCAGTCGATTGCCATTGCCTTCTCCAGGGGAGCTTCCTGATCCAGGGATAGAACCCACGTTTCCTGCATTAGCAGACAAATTATTTACCACAGAACCAACTGAAAAGCTCCTATTTCTATTAAAAAAAAAAAGAAAGAAAAGCTAAAATAGAAAAACTCACTAAAATCTGACAAAGCTGCTTAGTGAGTTCATAAAAATATGTTATTGCAAAATTTATGCATGAACTGTCTGAGGGACATCCAAGTAGTTATATCCACATGTAGATGCAGCCAACTGCAGCCAGGGAAGAGGTCAGCATGAGGTCATTTATTTTCTGATTTTCTTTTAACTGAAGAACTGGAAATGTGGAAAGATTTAAGTGTGAACTATATTTTGTAATACCCTTAACTTGAAGGTAAAAAGTTGAACACGGAGTGAGGGTGGACTTAAGACCAAGAGGTTTTTTTCTTAAAGATAAACAATTTCAGTATTTTATATATTAAAGGAGAGGGCAGATAGAGGGCAGTTTTTGAAATAAACTTTGAGATATAGACGGTATCTCAATAATATAGTTGTGAAATAGTAAATGAGAAAATCCATGTATCCTCTATATGTTTGTCCTTCAGATTCCATTACAATAGAGCTAGGATTTTTGTGTTTTTAATGTGTGCCTTAGCATAAAAGCATAAACTCATTTTGTCTAGTTCTGCATTATAATAAAGAACTAAAGGGGATAATATACTTCTTAGATGACATCATTTGAGAAATTATAGTAAGACAGTCACATAATCTTTTTCTCAGAGGAAATTGGTGACCATGAAACTTTCACAGATTGTAGTGCATTTGTACTTTAAAGCATTATCACATGGTTGCAGTAATCTCACTAATACAGTATTGTTACCAAAACAAACGGGAAGGATAGTACCTGCTGAAAGAAATGAGAAGGAAGATGTGTTAGGCAGCATATAATTTTGGATTTCTGAACTGAGGGCTATTGAAAAGATAATATAATTGTAGTTATAGAAATATCACAGGATGGTAAATGATAACTTATGCATAATTAATGTTACTAATTTATAGAATTTCTCAATGACTTTAAAAATTAATATTTTAGGTAAAACTTTGACTTTCCACTGTATAAAGCACCTATTATGATTCTGTGAATCAAATATTTTTAGGATTTTGGGCAGTTTAGTTGGAAATGCATTGTATTTTTGACAAATTCATTTGGTGGGTTTTGTTTTTGTTTTATTTCTTAAAGAGAATGTTAAATATCTTCCTGAGAAGCCTTTTTAGCTCCAAGGGCACTATTTAGTGTGTTGGAACAATAATGGAGTTAACAAAGAGATGACTATGGTAGGAGATGGTACTGAGTAAATTTATGGTCGGGGTAAAAAATAGCATTGCTACCACCTCCTGAGTGACAAAACGTCTCTTAATGAAATGCCAAATTTATTGAATGCATAAATCACTTTATCAAGTGTCAGGGTAATGAGAGAGAATTCATCTGCTCTTGCTGTTAATTCCATAATCATAAATCCTTTGTTTGTATTCTTTTTGTCATTAATGTCTCTCCCTGATCCTTCTACTAATTTTCTGTTTCTCAGTCCTCCCACTGATACCTGTATATTTTGATATTAGTTCATCATCTTGAGCAAGTTGCCTTGAACTCCTTGATTCCCAACAACTGCCCTCCATTGCCATTTTCCAGTAACCTCTGACCTTCTGTTGGCTGAGGTCTCATATGTGCGTTGGACTGTCTTCCTAGTTAGTCTTGAAAGTGCTGGTCGTTGTTACAGTAGCACTGAAATTCAAAGTACAAGGGTATGTGTTCTCTACACCTTTTCAGAACGTAAACTTGTAGATGGAGGCTCCTTTTAATTCCATCTCCTCCCACATTGTCTCTTTTAATTCCATCTTTCAAGAATGTGTTTTCCAGTTCAGCTTTAGTCTGACTTGTCCTGGAAGAAACAATCTCATGTTCTCAACTAGTCTAAGGGAGCTACTTCTCCCCAACAAATTCCTATCTGTCAGTTTTAGTGAAGAATTATATGCATTGTGGGGATAAAATTTTATTTGTCGGACTTGTGTATATTTCTGAAATGATAAAGGCAGTTGCATATTGATGTTAATTTGTAATATCCTAATCTCTAAAATATAATGTTAGAGATTAGTAATAATTATTAATGTTTGGTAAGAATGGTAATAACGTGGAAGTTTATCATGTGCCAGATTTTCTTCGTTTAACCCTTAGAACAACTCTGTGATGCAACATATGATCATCCTGATTTTACTGATCAAGAAGTTGAAATGCAAATATTTGTGAATTTCCCCAGAGATACCTGACAAAGAATAGTGTTTCAAAGCTCTCCTTATTTAAAATGAAGCTACCATTATAAACAGTAGTCTAAGAGTACTGCATCTACTGGGTTGAAAAAGAAAATGAGGACTCTACTGAACTCCTTGTAATGCTATGGTAATGCTGTAGGATTTGAAACTTCTAAGCATTTTGTAGCTAAATCATTGCTTCTGCCTTTAGATATCCAGCAGGTGTCACCCATATTGAAACTAATCAGAACTGAGATACCAAATGAAAACATTTATACAAGAAGGTTTAAAAAGAAGAGGTGCATACATACAGATATAAATATACCTGAATGGTGAAAGATATAAAACTTATGTAAGTGGTTACACAGTGCAGGATACGATAAGGATGCTCCCAGATGGATTTAGGACTTCCTGGATGCAGGCCAACAAGTAACAGAGGATATTGCAAGCACTGAATAATGATTCTACAAGGAATACAAACTTACCTTTGCCATTCTTAAGACGGCCATGGAATGAGAAGGAGAGACGAGAGCAACAGAGGAAAATAAAGAGACTAACACAAACAGAGACAAAGATATCAATACAGAGAGAAAAACAGACAAGACAAGGAGAGAGAGAGACAGACAGACATGACAGGATCGGAAGAGAGCGAGAGAAAGAGAGATTGTGTGAGAAGCTGTGCAGCGTGGTTCTAGGGCCTTTTGGTAGTTGTGTGACTCAAAGGTTAACTTCTTCGTAGGCCTTTTATTGCAGAGATTAAGCCAGTTAAAAGTTCATTATCACATTGCTTTTCTCTATCTTGAAATAGTATAAAGTGACACATTAAGGAATCTGTTACAACATTCTAGATTTTTAGAATATCTAGAAGAGGTATTACGTTTAATTTGGGAGGTGGAGGAAGAAAAGTGACAGACTAACACAGCCCTTCAAGGGACATTTGGATTTTACAACAGTGAGAAAAGCAGAGATGCAGTGTGGGCAGTGGAGAATAAATTAGAAAGAGCCACTGTATAAACCAAATGTGAAGGCAAATTAAATAAGAGTAAATTGAGGTCATATAGTTACAGGCCCTGGAGGATACATAATTATGTTGATTATACTAAATATACAGCCACCCTTATTTACAATTTTCTTTATTGTTGTTATCTTGAAAAGAATTTAATCTAGCTGTGTATTAAGCAATTACTGAATTACATTTGAATTCAAAAAGATCAGCAGCAGTAGCAATGAAAAACTACCACCTATACATTTTAAATGTATCATGTATAAATTATATTAAAGAAAACAATTTTATATCCCTAATTCATCACATTATTTTATTACTGATTTATACTACCCTTTATACTTTTATATTAAGTGTCCTTAATTTTGATATACTTTGAAATGGCAATGAGTACAAAGAATAATAAATAAGGCAATAAAAAGAAATTCAGAGCAGCAGTCCAGCCTTTGTGTTTACTGAAAATATAATGGAGACTTAACTGTAACACAAAGCTTTGTTTTATATTTCATGATTTGCCAATCTCTGTTGCTTACCACAATAATCAGGATCTGGTATTATTTTTAAATGAGTAAAATGAAACTTATTTTTATACTTAATCTGTGTTAATTTTTATCTCATAATCAATTTCTATATACTCTGACATTTATTTGTGAGCTTCTATTTTTTCTAATCGAGTTTTTTAGTTTTTTAATTGATGAAAAATTGTTTTACAGTTCTGTGTCAGTTTCTGCTGTACAACAACATGTATGTCCCTTCCCTCTTCAGGCCCCCTTTCCTTCCCTTGTGCCATCCCTCTATGTCATCACAGAGCACCAGGCTGGGCTCCCTGTGTTATTTAGCAACTTCCCAGTATTTTATACTTGATAGTGTATATATGTCAATACTGCTTTCTCAATTTGTCCCACCTTCAACTTCCCTCTACTCTGTCTGTAATGAGATATTACTTCATACCCGTCAAAATGGCCATCATCAAAAAAATCCACAAACAGTAAATGCTGGAGAGGATGTGGAAAAAAGGGAACCTTCCTGCACTGCTCGTGGGAATGTAAACTGATACAGCCATTATGGAAAACAATATGGAGATTCCTTAAAAAACTAGAGATGAAGGTACTGTACGACCCAGCAATCCCACTAATATCCCATGAGAAAACCACAATCTATGTACCCCAGTGTCCATGGCAGCAATATTTACAACAGCTAGGACATGGAAGCAACCTAGATGTCCACTGACAGATTACTGGATAAAGAAGTTGTGGTACATTTATACAATAGAATATTATTCAGCCATAAAAAAAGATCAGTTTGAGTCAATTGTAGTAAAGTGTATGAAGCTAGAATGTCTTATACAGTATGAAGTACTTCAGAAAGATAAAAACAAGTATCATATATTAGCACATACATATGGAATCTAGAAAAATTGTACTGTTGAACCTAGTAGAGAACAGACTTGTGGAAAATAAAAGCTTTTGACACTTCTATTTTAACAAAATTAATTTGGAAAGAATAACTTGCAACTTTGAGGAATACTTTAGCATTTCTGTATTTTTTCATTCAAAGTTACGTTCTTCAAAAATGCGTTTGAGAATCCCAAGTGGAAAAAACGTGGCTTTGAGATGAAAGTGCCTTTGAACAGATGTTCTTAGTTTTCTGTTGAGTACAGTATCTCTTCATTGCCATAACGTTAGTAAGTACTTATAACTCCACATTGTGCAGTTGTTTAATCCCCCTTTTAAGGATCAATAAATAGTTACAAAAATTTGTATATATTTTCATTTGACTAGTCATTTTATACATGAAATATTAGGAACATTTTAAAAAATAAAAATGTGACTAGTGTTACATAGCAGTATCACACTTTTTTTATAAGTAAATATATACAAATATATGAGTTTGTATACATTTATACAAATAAAATTTTAGTTATCTTGGAAAACCTGGTGCTCCAAATTAGCCTTTCCTTATTTTAAATGAATGGCTTAGGGTGTAGATAGCATAAATGAAATATGAAAGTACACTTGCTCAAAAATGGACTTAAATTTATTAATGATGCACTAGAGTAAATATTGTAATATGAAGAGAACCATTATAATAATTTCCTTTTTGCTCAATAACAAACTTTTAATTTTTTTTTAGAATTAAAATCAAGATTGCCTCTGAATGCTCTATGGAGAAATGCTGTTAAATAAGCCACAAAAATACTGCTTCTAAAAAAAAAATGAAGCTAGGTCATTAAAGTAAAACATTGTTATTAAAAGTGATGAAGGGGTGGATTTTGGATTTTGTTTGCTTCTTGCTTGTTTTGTAACTCTGGGAAATGTATTTAACCTCTCTGGGCTTTAGATGCCTTATTTTGAGGTTTAGGTTCTCAAGTCATGTCCAGATAAACTGTAGCGGGTACTTTCAGTGCTCTACCCACATTCCCTGAGTTTCTAATGTCTGTTTTGCTTGCAGAGCAAACCTCCCTTAACCAATGACTGATCTGTGTCGAGGGGTCCATACCCCAGCTCCATATAATGAACTTCTTTGCCTTTGGATATATAAACGGTTTTGAGATGAGACTTCCTCCCTTTCTGTCTCTTTTTTGTGAAAGTGAGTTGAAAGTCGCTCAGTCGTGTCTGACTCTTTGTGACCCCATGGACTATACAGTCCACGGAATTCTCCAGGCCAAAATATATGGAAATTCCAGTATTTATATATACCTATATATATTTATATATACTGATGAATTGTGGTATAATACTTTTTTTTGTGAGATGAAGCCAAAGCCACTCTACCCTCTGAGATCTTAAAGCTTTCCTTTTGAATGTACTTCTCTTCCCTTTGCACTTTCTCACTCGATGATTATTTTTTCTGGGATCATTTCCTAGTAAATTGATTTCACAATAATTGTTGAGAGTTTATATCTGGGTATCCATAACAATAATAATATTTTTAAAAATTAAGATTTAATTGATGTATAGCATCACAAATTATAATGTTGGGATTCATTTTGTTTTGGTTTGACACTGGTTTATGTGAACTCTTAATGCCTAGCATTACATATGTGCATCATTTCAGGAAAACATTGCAAGAGTTACTGTAGCACAATCTGTGCCTGAAACAACGTAATATAAATATTATTACAAACACACATATAACAAGACAATATAGTTTCTTTAAATAATAAGCTATTATACATGCTTTTTATATTATCAGTCATTATTTGGAAATTTGGGGGTGGTCTTGGCATCTGTGAATCTTCATCAATTACTTGGAACTCTCCTGTACAAGGGATTTCTTCTCTCTTCTACCAGTGGCTCAGATGGTAAATAATCTGCCTGCAATGCAAGAGACCCAGGTTCAATCCCTGGGTCAGGAAGATCCCCTGGAGAAAGAGATAGGCTACCCACTCCAGTATTCTTGCCTGGAGAAATCTATGGACAGAGGAGCCTGATGGGAGTCCTTGGGATCACAAGGAGTTGGATGTGACTGAGTGACTAGCACACATGTGCTGGCATCTGTGAATCACTAACATTATTCATATAAATCAGATATTTCCCAGTATATTTTAAAACTTAACAAAAAATGTAATTTATTCTGAGAGTAAAATGAAAATAGTGAAAATGCAAATGAAGAATCAAACTAAGTAAAAACAAGTGAATTGGGCAATCTTACACAGGCCATTAAAAAATACAGAATTATCATAATATACAGGGATTTAGGCTTATTTTACATGAAAAGATATTAAACAACTAATCACACGTATATCTAATTCCAATAACAAGTAAACTCAAAGACTGAACCTATTTCATTTGGCATTTACTCTTGCCTGGAAAATTTCATGGACAGAGGAGCCTGGTGGGATACAGTCCATGGGGTCCCACAGAATTCTCATGACTGAGCATGCACACACACACAAACATTTATTTTTAAATCAAATTAATACTTTAAAATACTACTTATATAGTATTAGTAATATATATGCATGTATAATTTTTCTAAATTATTTAAAAAGCTTTAAAAATAGTGATGAGAAAGTGTTATTTAATGACAGAATGAATTGCTTTTGATAAAGATTGATTGTGGTTTTAATCAGATAAATTTAACGCAAAATCTTTTGAAGATTAAATATTTTTCTCAGGAAAGGGGCTACTTTGATATGTGCTGTACATCAAAATACTATTTTTCTCTCAGCTGGCAAATAAAGTTTAAACAGCACATTCACTCTTATTTTGCCTATCAATAATTTCAAATACTGTCTAAATTCTCACAGTTCGGCATGTATCATTTTGACAGATCCTTGAAGTACCTAAATGCCGCCTAGAGATTTAGTGTCACCAAAATCTGTACCACACTGCTCCACAAATGACATTCTTTTAATTGCAGACTATCTTCTTTATCTTCTTCTTTCCAATGACCTTTGGGAATGTGTATCACTTAGGAAACAAATGAAAAATCACTTGTTTTATCCTATCAAATGAACTATCTTAAAGTTTTAATAAAATCATCTAAAAAGATATTTCATTACTGTCTTCATGGAATCAAAGGTGAGAACTGATACATAGTAGTTTCCATTGTAATTAGGTTAAGTGAGTGTGATTATACCCTTATAGTTTTACTGGAAACAGAATTTTAATTATACATTTCTCATCTTGCTTGACTTACTAGCCACCTCCTCTTTTATTATTTCTTTTCTTTTTCTTTATTTTTTAACTTTGATAGAATCAGCACTATATGTACAAAGAAGCTCTAAGTCACACAGAGCTGCAGACCACTCAAAAAAGAAGACTTTACTTGCTCCTCAGAAATTAAAATTGTTACTGCAACTTTCTCTTAATTTATATTTATCAGCTCTATGTTTGTTATATGTTTGTAATCCTTTTATTTTAATCTGTGTCTCTTTTGCTTTTGCATACAACATATTGTCGAGTCTTGCTTTCATTCAGTTTTATTTGACTAATTCAGTATACCTTCATTTGTTTTAAATTATAACCAGGAGTTAATTCTGCCATCTTGTTTCATATTTTTCATTTCCTGTATTTTATGTACACTTTAAGTGAAATTCCATAAAGTTCTTTTTGTGGCATTTAAAATTATATAAAATTACATATAGGCTGATTTTATTTTTCTTAAGAAACATTTATGGAGTAACTTCTATTTCTTAAATATTTCAATGACTATATTTTCCATCTTAAAAAAGGTATGCGTTAATGCACCCACTGTGTGTTCTTTTCAGTTACTACTGAAAAAAATACAGGATCTTTGTCTTCTCTCCTTTTCTTCCCTCCTTCCGTGTACTTTAGTGTATTTATTTAAAATTATTCAGTTTTCTGTATTAATACTGTACTTCAAAAAGCATTTATTTAATATACTTCACTATTTATCCTTGAGGTATGGGCAACCTTGGGAGTCTAGTTTATTTGGCCTGGGAGCTTATATTACCTATGGAATACTGACTCTTTCATCTTGCAGAAAGACCATAGGCCAGGCCTTAGTCTAAGCTAGTTCAAGATAATGCAGAGGTGTGGAATAAAGTATGGGGCATTCAGGTACCACTAACCAAACTTTATTTTGCAACAACCCAACAAGAAACAACTCTGCCAGGATTTCACCCCAATTCCTTAAGGAGTGTAATTTAGAGAAAACGTGATTTTGCAAGACCCTACTCCACAGACCATGGGGATTGAATTGGGAGAGGTAAAGGACTTCATACCCACTTACTTTCACCTCATCCAGTGAGATTCTTGCCCGCATAGGTACCCACAGCAGTGTTTTGAGAAGTGAGGAGAGGCAATGATTATACAGAGGTAAGGCAGGGGAGAAAGTGAAGTGAAAAAAGATAAACAGAAATTTAAACTTTTCTTCCATTGTTACTTCTAATGTTTTGTTTTTTCTGCCCTAAGCTGTGACCACCCACTTCTTACACAAAGCAACAGAAAATGCTGTTTCTGCTGCTGCTGCTGTTGTAGATACTGAAATGTATGTTTCCCTATTGTGTTCTTAGCATCAATTTTAGAAGTAGTAAGTAGCAACTCATGAAAGTTGGACATCTTGCTGAACACATTATTTTTTTTGTGGGAGGTATGATGAACTTGTGTCTGTATTCAGTATGTTTTGCTTATGTGAAGTCTTTCTATTCAGGGTTTACAGTTCCTCTTTTAAATTCACATTTCTTTTTCATTTTGTTATTATGATTTTACATGTATAGACTTCATAGCTAGACAGTACTGTAGAGTTGAAAATCTGTTTATTTAACAGTGAAAATAAAATCTCCATTTAAAATTAAAATACTCTGAAATCTGACCTTATAAATATTCCTTGAAAAAGACACTTAAATGAAGTGTGAAAATGTCAAGGATTAGCTAATAAATCTTTTTGAAATTCTCTTTATATGCAATTTTTAAATCCATTGGTAACTAACAGATATAAAGCTTAGAATAAATAACACATGGTGAGACTTATGAAATCTCATCCAAAACTTTGTTCTTTTGCAAATACAATCGGATGTTACTAAATATTACCCCTTTTATAACTTAAATAATCCTCACACATTATTTTAGTGAATTAAGCCTTTTAATCTTTTTCGACTTCCCTGGTGACTCATATGGTAAAGCATCTGTCTACAATGCGGGAGACCGGGGTTCAGTCCCTGGGTTAGGAAGATCTCCTGGAGAAAGGAATGGCAATCCACTCAAGTATTCTTGCCTGGAAAATCCCATGGACAGAGGAGTCTGGTAGACTACAGTCCATGGGGTCGCAAAGAGTCGGACACGACTGAGCGAGTTCACTTTCATTTTTTTCAAACTAAAGCAATATACCAGACAAAGGAAAATTGATATGTTTCTTTCTGTGCACATTGTTTTTGACATGGAAACATCAATGCAATTGCATGGGCCTTATATTAGAAGTGCCAAGACAGCAAATTCTGTAAGATAACTAATACTTTTTAAATTCCAGTTAATTTTATTGATTCCCCAAACTCTCCCCAACCCCACCACCACTAAGAAAGCAATTTGCTTTGTCCTAAGAAACCCTGGCTACCCTGTCCACTGGCTCCATTTCTCTCTGTGTCCCCTTTGCACCCTGCTTCTCCTTTTATTTTCTGTTCTTCTTAACCTGCTCCATTTCTTCTATCTAGTTCCTTCTTGTTTTCTTTTACTTTTGCATCTTTGTTTCTCTTTTGTTATTAAGTAGTAGCAGTACCATTTCTCAAACAAGTACCAATGGTAGTTGTATCCAGTATTCATTTATTAAATACTTCCCATGTGTTGAACACTTTGGGGTCCACTATGGTCTGAATGTTTGTTTCCTCCCCAAATTTGCATTGTTAAATTCTAACCCTCCTGGTATTAGTATTAGGAGGTGGGCCCTTTGGGAAGTGATAAGGTCATCAGGACAGAACCCTCACAAATAGAATTAGTGCCTTTATACAAGAGACACCAGACATGTCTCTTGCTACTTCCATCATATGAGGATATAGGGAGGCAATGCCATCTGTGAGTTAGCAGGGCCTCATCAGACACTACGGAGAAGGCAATGGCAACCCAGTCTAGTACTCTTGCCTGGAAAATCCCATGGACAGGGGAACCTGGTAGGCTGCAGTCCATGGGGTCACCAAGAGTTGGATATGACTGAGTGACTGAGCAGCAGCAGCAGCATCAGACACCATGTCTACTGGTATCTTGATGTTAGACTTCCCCACCTCCAGAACTGTCAGAAATATTACTACGTTGCTATTGTTTGTAAGCCACCCAGTCTATGATATTTGTTGTTGCAACCCCAAAATACAGACTGATTTGGCAGAAATTGGCTTGTGATTCTGTTAAAATTATGCTGAAAACTTTGAAATTAGGTTAAAATTAATAGTATAAGAAATTTAGATTAATAAATGTAGACTTAAAAACTCTAGAGCTGTGCATATTTACTTGGAAAAAAGTATATAATCTGTCTATATTATACTTTGTTCCTATGTTGATTTAGTTGTTTCTTAGGGGCTCAGACAGTAAAGAATCTGCCTGCAGTGCAGGAGACCTAAGTTTGGTCCCTGGATCAAGAAGATGCCCTTGAGAAGGGCGTGGCAACCCACTCCAGTATTCTTGCCTGGAGGATTCCATGGAGAGAGGAGCCTCGTGGGTTACACTCCATGGGGTCACAAAGAATAGGACAGGAGTGAGCAACTAACACTTTCACTAAAAATGGTGCAAGTATACAGTAGTGCAGTTTTAAGTATTTAAAAGAGAGTTGAAAATGAAGTAACTCTAAAATTAAAATGTCTATAAATTTCTTGAATGAATTGTTACTCTCTTTAAATACTCTGGCTGTATTCTTGCCTGTGCGTTAGAACACAAACCAAAAAGTGCATGGTGCTTCATAATAAACTCAGCAGATCTTGTCATATACAACAGTGACATTTACAAGTGCCTGAAAATTGTCGTTTTGGCTTATGACATTCTGTATTAAATTGTTTTACAAGGGATTGGTAACGTGTAACTGACCTAAACTAGGTTGATCCCTTTAAGAATAAATGGCAGGCAGCTGCAAGGTTTGCTTTGCTCAGCATTCTCAAAGAGAATAAAATATTTTAAAAGTTTGACCTGTAATTTCAGGAATCAAATTGGAAATACATTAAATTTACTTTATAGATACAAAAAGAAGTAAAATGCATAAAATCATTTACATTTTAAATCACAAAAACCCTGGGCCAAAAACTGGAGGAGAGTGTAGTATTAAATGGTGATTGTACGATTTTAGAGGGAAAAATCATGAGGGCCTGGATTAAATGCTGGCAGTTGCAATGGAGAAGAGTAGACATATTTGAAGGTTATTTAGAAAGAGAATTTCTTGGACTTTTGATGGATGAACTTGTAAATCTAAGCATCCAGGATTACTCCTAGGGTATTACCAGAAGACTCTTTGGTAACACTACCTCCTTCTGAAATCCAAAGAGAAAAATTTTTAAAGATGAGAAGTCTTGTTTACAATATGGTGAGATTATGATGCATTTGAGCTATTTAAGTAGACATACCTGGTAGGTGATTTGATGGGATGGGCATTGTTCAAAGAAGTTGCATATATATATGTGTATATATATATATATACACACACATACACACATGTACATACACATATATATATATATTCACTATAGAAAGGAAAGAAGGGGTTAGATGTGACATTATCTTTCATAATTTTGATTTATTGTATCGTTGTCATCATTGTTTAGTCACAAAGTCTTCTTGTCCAACTCTTTTGCGACCCCAAGGACTGTAGTCTGATAGGCTTCTCTGTCCGTGGAATTTCCCAGGCAAGAATACTGGAGCAAGTTGCCATTCTCTTCTCCAGGAGATCTTCCTGACCCGGGGACTGAACCCACATCTCCTGCTTGGCAGGCAGATTCTTTACCACCGTCACTTGAAAATGGAATAAGGAGAGGCAAAGGAACAGTAAGCATGCCAATGCTTTCCTGATACCTTTCATCGGGTAGAACTGCTTACTATCTAAATTTGACATGCAAAGAGATAGAGGTCTACTTGTTTTCATTGTTGTTTAGTCACTAAGTCAGGTCTGACTCTTTTGCAACCACATGGATTGTAGTCTGACAGGCCCCACTGTCCTTGGAATTCTCCAGGCAAGAATACTGGAATGAGTTCTCACTTCCTTCTCCAGCGGATCTTCCCAATCTAGAGATTGAACTTGTGTCTTCTCCATTGGCTGGCAGATACTTCACCACTGGGTCACCGCCAAAGCCCATAGAGATTTAGACATATATTTAATATACTAGTGATTTTTAGAAGAATAAATTTAAAACAATATTAATTGATAGCCAATGAAAATTGAAAGGTTAAAGAGAAAATATAGGATAAGTAAACTGTTAATTTCTCATAATTTTTAGTGAGGGGTCAATTGTGTCTAAGTATGTGTCTATGATGAATCAAGAAATAGAGGAAATTACATTTTAAATTATTGATGGAACCTCAAGAAAAAATTAAAAAATAATGGTTAAGATTGTTTGAATCTGTTAGTGGGACCAGGATTAGAGGAGAATATTTTACTTTTAATTTCATATACTTTTTTTTTTATTGGTTTTGCCATACAATGGCATGAAATCACCATGGGTTTACATATGCTCCCCCTCCAGAACCCCCCTCCCTCCTCCCTCCTGATTCCCTCCCCCTGGGAAATCTCGGTGCACCAGCCCCGACCATCAATCCTGGGCTGGCGATCACTTTCACATATGATAATTAACATGTTTCAATGCCATTCTCCCATATCATCCCACCCTTGCCCTCATCCACAGAGTCCACAAGTCTGTTCTATACGTCTGCATTCCTTTTGCTGTCTTGCATGCAGGGTTCTCGCTGCCATCTTTCTAAATTCCGTATATATGCATTAGTATACTATATTGTTGTTTTTCCTTCTGGCTTACTTCACTCTGGATAATAGGCTCCAGTTCCGTCCACCTGAGTAGAACTGATTCAAATGAATTTTTTTTTAATGCTGAGTAATATTCCATTGTGTATATGTACCACAGCTTTCTTATCCATTCATCAGTTGATGGGCATCTAGGTTGCTTCCATGTCCTGGCTATTGTAAACAATGCAGCGATGAACATTTTATGCTTTGGGTGAGACATTTGAAAACATTCCATCTATAATGTCTAGTTTTTAAAGTAGTTGCTATTAACAATATCTGATATTAAAATATTTGTTATATAATGGAAAAGGCAAGTAGAAAATAATATGTCAGCACTATGGCTGAAAATAGATAAAATTAATATGTATAGTAGCCAATATGCAAGTAATACATATACATAGAATATGATTATATATCATTTATAATTAAAACATCATTTGATTTCTTAATATTAAAATGAAAAGTGTAATGATACACTTTTAAAACAGTAAACAAAACTAGTCTTGAATACTGCTACTTTTGATCTTAACACTATTTATTGAGCTTTTGGAAATACTTAATTTCTTTGGGATCAGTTTTCTCTTTCCTTGACTTTTGGTTGTGAATTTCTCTTTCCCTTGACTATCTCTTTTGATTATATGTCCGAAAATCAATTTGGTCTACCTCAAACTAAAATTGAAATTTACTAAAGCACTGCCAGAGTGACTCGGGAAATCAAAGTGGAGAATGAAGCAAGGCCCCAGGAGCAATTGCAATTACATTTCAGATGATAGTAGCTTCCATTCTCTACACTCATATCTGCTGTTCTTTTACTTTCTTGTTTTGTCTTCTGTCATTTGTTTTTCCAAAGAACAGCTTTGGCTATTTCTCCTCTCTGCCCCACTGTAAACTTTACTATTGCTAGCTCCAGAACTTTACTGCTTTGAATATAAACAACACAGGAAAGAGTTGCTCATTTTTCTTACTTCTTGTACCAGAATTGCCAGAAAAACAGCAAATTACCTTTCAAGTCAGTGATGGGATGATCATACTGTGCTAATTGGTAGCTCTGGCAATATCCTTGTGAGGAGAGCAACAATGAGTACCGCTTAGAAAAGATGAGTGTCTGCTACCATCTGAAAATTGAATGCATTCATGTAAACATTTTTTATACTCTTAGCCCAGTTCCTAGCATGATTTGTGGATTCAGCAACATGGCCCTCTCTTACAACTCATATCACCATGTATGTGCTTGGATGTTTCAGTTGCCTCACTTTTTACTATGATTCACACTTAATTCACCCTTCTTGCTGGTCTCCTATTCACTCCTGTTTACAACTGAACCAACCTCTGCAGTGTTCCCCATATCAGAAATGTGGCTGCCATCCAGCCTCCCAGTTTGCTCAGAAGAGAAACTTGGGAGTCAGTCTTACTTTACGCTTTCCTTAACCTATCTATACAATAAATTGCTAGCTTTCAAATCTATCTCTTATTTTGAGTCTGGAAAATATATAGAACTCTATTCCTCTTGCCAAAAGCATTTCTTCTAGACTACTATATTATTAATAACTTCCAGATGCTCTTCATCTCACATCTTCCCTGCCATTTCCTTTTATTATTGTCTTCCTATAACAGCCAGACTAAGGCTGGCTAAAGATGATTGAATCATGTTTAAATTCAGTAGGAAACCACAGAAATGTTTTACTGTAAAAGCCAATACTTAGTAGAACCTGCAATTATCTGATGATAATATGTGTCTTGCTCTTTGAGTTTTAGGCACATTGTACATTTTTTGTTTCTCAATAAGTGCGTATACTACCACCATGGAATCAAGATTGCTGAGGGAAGTAGCAGTAACCTCAGATACGCAGATGACAGCACCCTTATGGCAGAAAGTGAACAGGAACTAAAGAGCTTCTTGATGAAGGTGAAAGAGGAGAATGAAAGAGCTGGCTTAAAACTCAACATTCAAATAACAAAGATCATGGTATCTGTTCCCATCACTTCATGGCAAATAGATGGGTAAACCATGGAAACAATGAGAGACTTTATTTTCTTGGGCTCCAAAATCACTGCAGATGGTGACTGCAGTCATGCAACTAAAAGATGCTTGCTCCTTGGAAGAAAAGTTATGACAAACCTCGACAGTATATTAAAAAGCAGAGACATCACTTTGCCAACAAAGGTCTGTATAGTCAAAGCTATGGTTTTTCCAGTATTCACGTATGGATGTGAGACCTGTACCATAAAAAAGGCTGAGCACCAAAGAATTGATGCTTTTGAACTGTGGTGTTGGAGAAGTCCCTTGGACTCCAAGAAGATCAAATGAGTCAATCTGAAAGGAAATCAATCCTGAATATTCATTGGAAGGACTGATGCTGAAGCCCCAATACTTTGGCTACCTGATGAGAACTGACTCATTAGAGAAGACCCTGATGCTGGGAAAGATTAAAGGAAGAAGGAGAAGGGAACAATAGAGGACAAGGTGGTTTGATGGCATCACCAACTAAGTGGACGTGAGTTTGAGCAAGCTCTGGGAGTTGGTGATGGACAGAGAAGCCTGACGTGCTGCAGTCCATGGGGTCGCAGAGTCAGACACCATTGAGCCACTGAACTGAACTAACCCCGTGAAACACACACAAACACACATATTTCTTTCATTATTCTTTTCCAATTTCTTTCAAAAACAGTCCCTGCTTACTGCCTGGATGTGTCCTTGTCCTGTAGGTTTAACCTGAAGTATCATTTTCTCAAATAACGTCCGCTGTATCTTCCCATGTTAGATAAAGAGCATCTTCATGTCATTCCCTCTCCTAATAGTTCATTGCTTCCCATTATGTCACTTACCAGAACTTGTAATTTTTTACCTACCTGTGTGTTTCCTTATTGAAGCCTATCTCCCCTATGATCTATAAGCCATGAAAGAGCAAGGATAACAGTGCTTTTTTTTTTTTTTTCCGCACTCTCTCTGTAACGAGAGCATTGCAGTCCAGTGCTCTCTGGTTATCACCCTCTCTTTTGAAACTTTCTCCTAGTTTTATTTATTAAAGTAGCAGTTTGTAACATTACAGAAGTTATAAACATTAGAAACCATTTCACGTATTTTGACTTTTCTATACACGACAGGATGCTCACCATCAAAGGTTTAGTTTTCATCCATTACTGTACTCTTGACTTACTCATTCTGCCCTCCTCAGCCTTTCCTGCCTGGTAACCACCATTCTGTTTCCTGTATTTCTGTTTGTTTTTGATTGGTTTGGTTGGTTGATGGATTGACTTTTTTATTGACATATGTATATGCGTGGGTATAGACACACAGATATATATAGCTGTGTGTGTATATATATATGTATATACCTATATTTATTTTTATTGTTTTCTGTTATAGGTTGCTATAAGATACTGAATATAGTTCCTTGAACTGTACCATAGGTCCTTGTCAGTAATGTATATCAGTTAACCCCAAATTTTGAATTTATCCTTCCCTCTACTTTTCCCCTTCAGTAGCCCTGTTTGTCTTCTATATGAGTCTATTTCTGTTTTGTAAAAAAGTTCTTTTTTATCTTCTTTGGATTTCATATGTAAGTAATACTTTATGATAGTTTTGTCTCTCTTTCAGACTTATTTCACTTAGTATAATAATCTCTAGTTTCATCCATATTATTGCAAATGACTTTTCATTCTTTTTATGGCCTAGTAGCATTCCATTGTATTTATATACCACATCTTCTTTATTCATCTATAAGTAGACATTTTGGTTGCCTTCATGTTTTGACTACTGTAAATAGAGCTACAAGGAACATTAGGGTGCATGTATCTTTTCAATTTAGCTTTCTCTGTGAATATGTCTTAAGAGTGGGATTGTTGGATTGTGTGGTAACTCTTTTTATTTTCTTGAGGCATCTTCATATTGTTCTCAATAAACATGTGCCAGTTTACATCCTCACCAACAGTGTAGGAAGTTTCCTTTTTCACCACACCCTGCAGCATTTATTATTTATATAGTTCTTGATAATAACCATGTTGACTAATGTGAAGTGGCTTATTCTTATTATAGTTTTGAAGTGCATTTCTCTAATAATTAGTAATGTTGAGCATATTTTTATGTGCCTATTGGCCAACCTTGTATCTTCTTTGGAGAAGTGTCTATTTAGGTCTCCTGCCATTTTTTTAAATTTGGTTGTTTGTTTTTTTGATATGGAGCTATATCAGCTACATGTATATTTTGGAAATTAAGCCTTTGCTGTGCTAAATCAAACAGTACATTAAAAGGATAATACATCTTGATCAAGGGAAATTTACCCAGGGATGCAAGTATTTTTTCAGTATCCTCAAATCAATCAGTATGTTTCACCACATTAATAAACTGAAGATTAAAACTCAGGAAAAGCTTTTGATAAAATTCAATGCCTATTTATGATTAAAAAAAAAAACTCTCCAGAAAGTGGGCATAGAGGGAACCTACCTCAACATAATAAAGGCCTTATAAGACTCACAGCTTTACATCATACTCAGTGATGAAAAGCTGAAACATTCCCCCTGAGACCAAGAACAAGACAAGAGTACCCATTCTTGCCACTTTTATTAAACATAATTTTGGAAGCCCTAGCACAGAAATTATAAGGAGAAGAAATAAAAGGAATCCAAATTGGAAAAGAGGAAGTAAAACTGTTACTATTTGAAGATTATGATACTATTATACATAGAAGATACTATACAAACTAGACCTCATTAAGGAATTCAGTAAAATTGCAGATACAAAATTAATATACAGAAATCTATTGTTTATATACAGTGACAATATCAGAAAAATTAAGGAAATATTCTCATTTGCCATTGCATTTAAAAATGTACCTAGGAATAAACCTACATAAGAATGCAAATACCTGTACTCCAAAAACTATAAGACAGTGCAAGAAATTGAAGATGATACAAACAAATGAAAGATATACTGTAATCTTGGTTAGAATAATCAATATTGTTAAAATGACCATACTTCCCAGGACAATTTTCATATCAAATTACCAGTAGCATTTTTCACAAAATTAGGGGAAAAAATTGTTTAGTTTGTTAGTCTGTATGGAAATGCAAAAGACTGTGACTATCTAGGAGAATCTTGAGGATGAAGAATAGAGCTGGAAGAATCAGGCTCCCTGATTTCAAACCATACAACAAAAGTACAGTAATCAAGAGTATGGCCCTGGCACAAAAAAAGACAGAAAGTCAATGAAACAAGATAGAAACCCCAGAAATAAACTCGGGCGCTTACGGTCAATCTGTGACAAATGAAGCAAGAATATACAGTGGAGAAAAGACACTCTATTCAATAAATGGTGCTGGGAAAACTGGACCAGCTATATGTAAAAGAATGAAATCGGAATATTCTCTAACATCTAACGCCATACACAAAAATCAACTCAAAATGGATTAAAGATCTTAATATAATACTGGATGTTGTAAAACATCTAGAGGAAAACATTTACAGAGCACTCTAACATAAATTGCAAGAGTGTTTGTGTCTGTGTGTGATTCGTCTCCTAGACTAATGGAAACATATCTCTTGATAGAACCCTCACCTCTTCCACCAGCTGTACAGCTAGCAAGTGGTATCTTACTAAGGAGCTGGGCTCTAAAATACCTTATAGTGAACATTTAGCCAAAAATCCTGTAGAAATAGTTTTATTTTTAGATATAAAATATACAAAATAATATATATGAAAATTCATCTATTTCTTGAACTCATAGTTTGCATAAATATGCTATAATTACTGATGGATGAATTAATAAATTATAGGTATCCATTAAATATTTATTCAAATCAGTTAAGCCCAGCTTACAATTTCTGCATACTATTTCTGTTTAAAGATGAATAAACAGATATCCAAAGCAGCTAAGTAGTTGGTATAGTCACATACAATTTCTTCTTAGCAAACTTGTGCTATAGATTTGCTATAGATTTTGTCTTAGTAGATTTTGCTGTTCACATATACATTTATGAGATTGTATTTTATTTTTACTTTTGTTTATACGTATGTTGAAGGAAATTTGAAAGATAAGGAATTTTATGGTATTTAGAATTATTTGAGTTTGCCAGTAAAGTTTGATCTGTGTGTACAGTGCGTCT
Source organism: Antilocapra americana (assembly GCA_007570785.1). NCBI lineage: Eukaryota > Metazoa > Chordata > Mammalia > Artiodactyla > Antilocapridae > Antilocapra > Antilocapra americana. Next base: position 8,527,899 of record ML662438.1, read on the forward strand.
GGGATTCATGACATCCATTGTTTTCCAGCTGATTGTCAACCTGTAATGCTGTGCTGACTCTGCACTTCTTCAGTGATCTTCTTGTATCCCTTATGCTTATCTTTCTGGAATGCTGTCATCAGCATATTGCTGTTAATGAATGACTGCCTTGAGAAATTTTATGTCACTTCTCAGTTTATTATAAAAATTTTATCTACAAAAATTAAATCAATACCAACCCTAAAGTAAAATGATCACAATTCCCCTTTTTGAAGAAAAGTGGCTCTTTTCTTCAAAACAGGAATCTAATTTTTAAACCATAATGATAAAGTTGGCAGGGTATTCTTTTATTCTGACCTTCTAAAACAAATATCAAGCAAGGAAAAGCTAGAAGAACATTTTTCAAGCTTTCAAAGATGTCAGTCTCAATGTACACGCAGTCACATTTCTATTTTATTGATATTTTTTAAAATAGGAACAATTTTCAAGGTTGAATTAAGGTTGTATTAGTCAACACTATTAAAAGTCCTAGAACTTCCCAGTAACTATATTCAAATTCCATTTTTACAAGTTGAATCTGTGTGTGTGTGTGTGTGTGTGTGCATGTGTGAGAGAGCGCTTTACAAGGGGCAATGAAAAGCATCCTTCTTTGCCTTCCTAAATTCAGAACGAATTGCAAGATAGAGCATTCAGAGAGATTGAATTAGAACATAACACCATGCAAATCTGGCTTGGAATGCAGCCATGTAAGCATCCAATGCATTCTTAGGTGAACTGAAGTGCCCCACTGGAGTTGCTGACAAAACGCAGACCTCTGTCACAGGGCCAGGATCTGTCAGCTTATGTCGGGACAGGCTGAGATTTCATCCTGTAGACAGCCCATGCCAGGAAGGAGGAGAGCAAGTTTGTTTACCCAAGGTCACCTACCCATGTATAAATGTAGAGAAGTGAGTGAGAGGTAGGAAAAGAAGCCAGAAGGGTGCTTCTAGCAGAAGTCCCCCTGTGCAGATGGATCCAGGGGAATGTGGAGGGTCCCTTGATTATTAAAAAGTGAGTTTTATAGACTGGGTGTGTTAATGAGGGAATGTTTGGACTTGAAGTATCAAAAATATACTGGGCCTAATTTCCTATAGGAGTTGCTTCTACATTCATTTTCCCCTTAATCACCATCATTGGAGGAATCACTTTATTATTTCTTACCCATGATATAAAATTCAAGAAAGAGTAAGGATAGGATATATAAGGTTTTCTTGGGAAAAAAAAAAATTCTAATCTATTCATGAAAATATTTCCTACCTGTGTCAGTTCCTCAGACATATTTGATTTTTAACTATTCTTGAATGTCCTCACTTTTATCTTTTGCTTCCTGTCCTCTCCCCCCTTGATTTTCTCTTAAGAAATCTGTACAGCTTAGAATTACTAGGATAGCTCCTTAGTTCATATATCATTTCCAATATGTCCCTACTTAAATTTATATACTATACAAATGCCAGAAATTTTACTGGACTTGTCATGTCCCTAATACTAAATTCCCTATAACCAGTGCTTCTGCAGTATGTCAAGCTCATCAGATGGTCTCTGTTGAATCCTCTCAAACTTCCTGCTTCATCTCTCATTTGCCTACATCTTTATTTTTTAAAAAATGGATCCAACACCTAGAATGTGCCAAAAACTACATTAGACAGTGTGGTGTCGATATGGCTCTAAATAGATACTATCTTTGCTCTGAGGAGTTTATATGCTACTTCAGAAGACAGAACAAATACAGACAGCCAAACAAAAGGAGTAACTGAAATGAATGACATGTAATTTAAAAAAAGAGAGAGATTAAAAGAGAATCACCTCGAGATGGGGATCTAATTTAAACAAGAAATATCTAAGGCAACAGAGGCACCTAATATGAAGAACATTTCCAGATGGAGGAAATGGCATTTTAAAAATTTAAGTGTGAAAAAAAAATCAAGTGTGAAAAATATCAGTTCACTCAAGCAACTGAAGGACGATGAGTATGAGTCACTTTTCAAGGAGAAGACTGGTATGAGATGGAGTTAGAATAATAAATAAATGCCAGGAGAGCCAGGGCTGTATTAGTTTATTGACATTTTTTCTATCCTTATATTTTGACCCATTTTTGAAATAGTTCAGTCTAAAATAAACCCCTTTACTCTTTGCCCTTTTCTACAGCTTTGTCAAACTTTTCCTGAGGTAGGAAACCAAAAAACAGAAGCACCCAAGAACCAGTCAGCTGCTGACATTTGTGAGACTCGGGCTAAGAACACGAAAGGGGGCCTCACAGAATGTAAATCTAAAGATTTAAATTATAAATCACACTTTAAAAACTGTTCAGTAAAATAGTTCTAGCCTTGTAACTTGATAAATACACCTTGCTAATGACACCACTTCCCGATGCCTGGCATGAAGACGATGTTGCACTCCTCGGCCTTGGGCTCAGTGAGGTCCTTGAAGTTCATGGGCACGGGGCTGGCGGCCACACCGATGCCCTTCTGGGCCATGTTCTTGGCCTTGTGCCGCTCCTGCATGGCCTCATACTGGAAATCCTTCCTCCGCTCCATGTGGGTGAGGAAAGATGATGGGTTAACTCCTTAGTGTTAGCCTGGCCACCCAGCTCCAACTAGGCAGACGCACCAAAGAGCTGCCAGCACAGTGGTGACGGAGGTGGACCTGGCTTGCCTGAGCATCTGTTCAGGGAACAGCACTCCTTTCAGCTGCAGAAGAAGGGCGAGCAGCTGCTGGCTAAGGAACTATGTGGAGGGGCTGAGAGATGAGACGAGTCTGTGTCCTGGAGCCCACAGGTGCCTGAAGTCTAACTCAGTGTGGCTCATGTGCTCAGGGCCTCCACCAGGGGCCCCCACTCACCGACACTGGAGGACACCGCCCTTCTCATGATAGCAAGAGCCTTGCTGAACTTGTCCTTGACGGACGGAGCGCCAGCACTTGGTCCGAGAACATGGACTTCCAGCCCAGGTACCGCTTGGTGATCTCATCGTAGTTGGGGCTGTTACTCAGCTATGAGCACAGCACCTGCTGAGAGGAGACAAGTGGGAAGCCAGAGTCCACCATGGCAGTAGGAGCACAGCTTCCACTCGCTTGTTTGGGTCTTGGTCCTACAAGCTGGTGACACTTGCGGGGTTTCAGGGACTGAATGGGGTCAGCTCCGCAGTGAAGGGCCCTGCATGTAGACTCTCTGCCTTGGCCTCCCACCCACACCGCTGGGCTGCTCTGAGGATCAGGGATGACGCAGGTGGAGTGCTCTGGACCGCATGAGGCAAGTGTTCAATAAAGGGTGCTCATGGTGGTCTGAGGATTTCCCTGGTGGCTCAGATGGTAAAGCATCTCCCTACAATGCGGGAGACCTGGGTTTGATCCTTGGGTTGGAAAGATCCTCTGGAGAAGGAAATGGCAATCCACTTCCAGTACTCTTGCCTGGAGAATCCCATGGACGGAGGAGAGGGGTAGGCTACAGTCCATGGGGTTGCAAAGAGTCATTGTGACTATCGGGCTTCACTTTCACTTTAATGACTTGTAAAGCTATGATAAAATTGCAGATTTTTTTTGGTTTTTTTGGACCCCTTAGCATTCTGTGAAGGAATTTGACAATGTAGAGAGAGTAGGTCCTGGCTCCAGACTAACCTGGCCTTTTACTGTCCTAGATTTGGCCCTTCAGAGCTTCTGACCCTCAGGAGGAGTGACCTAGGTCATGTCCTACACCAGACAATGAACTCAAAGGTTCTGGAGTATGGTTGAAAGAGAAAACATGGCTTTGATTTTGTACATGGGGAGAGACTCCTCTCTCCATGGACAGAGGCATGGTGGGTGGATGGCTGAAATGGATTCTCTAGTACAAATTTCTCTTATCTAAGTTGAAGGACAATAATAACCAGTGAAGCTATTAAGTACAGAAGTGAAGTAAAGTGAAGTCGCTCAGTCATGTCCGACTCTTTGTGACCCCGTGGAATGTAGCCCACCAGGCTCCTCTGTCCATTGGATTTCCCAGGCAAGAGTACTGGAGTGGGTTGCCATTTCCTTCTCCAGAGGATCTTCCTGACCCAGGGATCGAACCTGGGTCTCCCGCATTGTAGGCAGATACTTTACCGTCGGAGCCACACAGGAAGCATTAAGTATAGAGCTAATGCTAACACTTCTTATTTAAATTCCAGTCTCTGTGGTTGAAAGTGGGTAATGAGTACATAGGGATTCTTGATGTTACTTTCCCTACAGTTTGTTAATGTTAGCGATTTTCTGTAACCAAAAAAGTGAGACAGTATTTATATCTTCTTAACAGTTCCAGGAAATTTTATGTTCTATGTAAAGAGGTTTAATTTGCTTGGTCACCATTTGTTTATAATCCTACTGATGTCTTTAGTGGTACACCCTCATTAATACTGGGTAAAAATAATCAATGTTTTCTGCAATATTGTTTTTCTTTCCTGAGTTTATCCTTGGACTTGGCATGATTAAATTCCAGTAACTTTCCGTGTATTTTTATTCTTTATTTTTAAATAATCGTATTGACATTGACGGGCTTCCCAGGTGGTGTAGTGGTAAAGATCTGCCTGCCAGTGCAGGAGTTGTGAGAGATGTAGTTTCAGTCCCCAGGTCAGGAAGATCCTCTGGAGTAGGAGATGGTATTCCACTCCAGAAATCTTGCCTGGAAAACTGCATGGATGAGGAGCCTGGAAGGCTACAGTCCTTGGGCTCGCAAAGGGTTGGAAACAACTGAGCAGCTGAGCGTGCATGTCCATTGACACTGTGCACCATCTTATAAAGGGCTCCAAATTCTTTTTCATCCACCCAAATTTGAGTTTAAACTTAAACGATGTGAATTTTCTTATGTTGAATTACATTGCTTTAAATTTTAAAAGTTAGCTTTTCTCCTCTTATAGAGTGTCAGTCTCAATCTTTCAGTATTGTTTTTTTCTTTCCATGAACTTAATCTTTAGATCCATGATTTAGAATCTAAACTTAGGATTATACTATTTTAAGCAGTCTTTGTGTTCTTTTTATATTTTTAAGATATTCCTTTTCCTAATTCAAACTTATTCTTTTCAAAGCTTTCTTGTGCAACCTTTGGATAATAACACAGCCTCAGGCATGTGTTCATATAGTGGGGCTATAATCAAAACCATACTCCTCCTTGGGTAGAATTTAAGCCCACCTGAACCTCAGATTGGGACTCAGACCCACGATCCTTGACCTAGGAGGGTACTTGAACCTACTGTGTTTTAATTCAAACTACTAACCTGGTGTCAAAACTTAAGCTTGGGTTCTTTCATTTTGTCACAGAAGGAATTCAGTGTGAGGCAAAGTGATAGAGTGAGTTTATTAGCATAGCATGCTTGTGAGAGATACAAGTGGGCTGGCATGAGAGCACAGCAACCCCAGGAACCAAGGGGGCTACACTTGTATAATCAAAGAAAAAATGGGGAGGGGAGAAGACGGTATTCTTCCTCATTTTTGAGCAGACATCAAGGATTAAATCATTGATCTCTCCTTCAGTCTTATATGGTGCTTCCCAGGGAGCTGAGTGATAAAACAACCTTGCCTGCCAGTGCAGTAGACACAGAAGATGGGATCTCAGTTTCTGGGCTGAGAAGATATCCTGTTGTAGGAAATGGCAACCCAAGCCAGAATGCTTGTCTGAAAATTCTGTGGACATATGAGCCTGTTAGACTACAGATTATGGGGTCTAAAAGACTCTTAACACAACTGAGCATGCACACACTCCTCCTTTTTTGATTGTCTATGGTTTAACCAGGAATGTTGTGGCACTATTTAATATGTATATTAGCAAAAGGGTGATCAAAAATACTAAAATATGGTATTTAATCTCAGATTTTGATATCATGTACCCTTTTACCCAGTTTTAGCTTTCCCCCTTCACTTATACTTCTGGCTTTTGTTGTTGTTCAATCACTCAGTCATGTCTAACTCTTTGTGACTCCATGGACTGCAGCAAATCAGGTTTCCCTGTCCTGCACCATCTCCAGGAGCTTTCTCAAATTTGCATCCATTGAGTCAGTGATGCCATCAAACCATCTCATCCTCTGTCATCCCCTTCTCCCTCTGCCTTCAGTCTTTCCCAGCATGAGGGTTTTTCTAATGAGTTGGCTCTTCACATCAGGTGGCCAAAGTATTGGAGCTTCAGCATCAGTCCTTCTGATGAATGTTCAGGGTTTGTTTCCTTTTGGATTGACTGGCTTGATCTCCTTGCAGTCCAAGGGACTCTCAAGAGTTTTTTCCAACACCAGAGTTCAAAAACATTAATTCTTCAGCATTCAGCCTTCTTTATGGTCCAAATCTCACATCTATACGTGACTACTGGAAAACCATAGCTTTGACTATACAGACCTTTGTTGACAAAGTGATGTCTCTGCTTTTTAATATGCTGCCTAGGTTTGTCATAGCTTTTTGTCCAAGGAGCAAGTGATTTTTAATTTCATGGCTGCAGTTACCATCTGCAGTGGTTTTGGAACCCAAGAAAAGAAAATCTGTCACTATTTCTGTTGTTTCCCCATCTATTTGCCATAAATGATGGGACCAGATTCTGTGATCTTTGTTTTTTGAATGTTGAATTTTAAGCCAGACTTCTCATTCTCCTCTTTCACCTTCATCAAGAGGCTCTTTAGTTCCTCTTTGCTTTCCAGCATAAGGGCGGTGTCATCTGCATATCTGAGGTTGTTCATGTTTCTCCTGGCAGTCTTGATTCCAGCCTATGCTTCATCCAGCCCAAATTTTGCATGATGTACTCTGAATATAAGTTAAATAAGTAGGGTGACAGTATATACCATATGGTACTCGTTTCCTGATTTTTGAACCAGTCTGTTGTTCCATATCTGCTTCTAACTGTTGCTTCTTGACCTACATACAGATTGCTCAGGAGGAAGGTAAGGTGGTCTGGTATTCCCATCTCTTTAAGAATTTTCCAGTTTGTTGTGATCTACACAGTCAAAGATTTAGCATAGTCAGTGAAGCAGAAGTGGATATTTTTTCTGGAATTCTCTTACTTTTTCTGTGATCCAACAAATGTTGGCAGTTTGATCTCTGATTCCTCTGCCTTTTCTAAATCCGGCTTGAACATCTGGAAGTTTTCAGTTCATGTACAGTTAAAAGCCTGGCTTGGAGAATTTTGAGCATTACTTTGCTAGCATGTGAATTGAGTGCAATTGTGAGGTAGTTTGAATATTCTTTGGCTTTTCTTTAAGATTGGACTGATAACTGACCTTTTCCAGTCCTGTGGGCACTGCTCAGTTTTCCACATTTGCTGGCATATTGAGTGCAGCACTTTAACAGCTTCATCTTTTAGTATTTGAAATAGCTCAGCCGGCCTTCCATCACCTCCACTATCTTTGTTTGAACTGATGTTTCCTAAGACCCACTTGACTTTGCACTCCAGGGTGTCTGGCTGTAGGTGAGTAATCACACCATCATGGTTATCTGGGTCATGAAGGAAGATCTTTTCTTGTATTGTTCTGTGTGTTAGTGCTATCTCTTCTCAATATCTTCTGCTTCTGTTAGGTCTGTATGTTTTTTTTCCTTTATTGTGCCCAGTTTTGCATGAAATGTTCCTTTGGTAGCTCTAATTTTCTTGAAGAAATCTCTAGTCTTTCCCATTCTGTTGTCTTCCTCTATTTCTGTGTATTGATCACTTAGGAAGGCTTTCTTATCTCTCCTTGCTATTCTTTAGAACTCTGTATTCAGATGACTATATCTTTCCTTTTCTCCTTTGCCTTTAGCTTCTCTTCTTTTCTCAGCAATCTGTAAGGGCTCCTAGGACAGCCATTTTGTCTTTCTGCATTTCTTTTTCTTGGAGATGGTTTTGATCACTGCCTCCTGTACAATGTGATGAACATCCATCCATGGTTCTTCAGGCACTCTTTCCATAAGATCTAATTCCCTTGAATCTATTTGTCACTTCCACTGTATAATCATAAAGAATTTGATTTAAGTCATACCTGAATGGTCTGGTGGTTTTACCTACTTTCTTCAATTTAAGTTTGAATTTTGCAATAAGTATTTCATCATCTGAGCCACAGTCAGCTCCTAGTCTTGTTATTGCTGACTGTATAGAGCTCCTCCATCTTCAACTGCAAAGAATATAATCAATCTGATTTCAGTATTGACCATCTGGTGATGTCCATATGTAGCGTTGTTTCTCTTGTTGGAAGAGGGTGTTGGCTTCTGTCTTGGCATGTAGAAATGCTACTCTTGTCTTGTTTTTTCAATTATCAGGATTTGTGGCTTGAGTGTATTTGGCACTTGGATATATCTGTCTCCCTTCAAGGTAGTGTAGGTTGTTGCTAGGGATTATTTTCTTAAGTTGTCATTAATTTACAATAGTCTCATTTAAATTTCTTTCTCTCTTTAATCTCCTAGTCTATTCCTATCATAATCACAATTACATGTATTTCCTATACCAACCTTTGTTAACAAGAGTAAATTTCCTTTTTGCGTATGAATTTATTTGTAAAAGTTTTAAGTTTAATTTTGTATTTTATATTGGGGTATATTTGATTTACAATGTTGGATTAGTTTCAGGTATATGGCAAAGTTATTCAGTTATACACATATATGTATATTCAGTCCTTTTCAGATTCTTGCCCCAACATTAGTAGTATGTAATGTTAATTCCAAATTCCTAATTTATACTGCCTCTATGCCTTTCCAGTTTGGTAACCATAAATTTGTTTTTTGAAGTTTGTCCATCTATTTCTGTTTTGTAGACAAATCCATACATATCATTTTTTTTTTAGATTCTATATGTAAGTGATACCATGATAATTGTCTTTCCCTGAGTTGCTTGACTTAGTATGATTATCTCTAGGTTTATCCATGTGGCTGCAAATGGCATTATTCCATTCTTTTCTCTGGCTAAAAGTGTTGTGTGTGGGTATATATACATACACACATTGCATCTTCTTTCTTTATCTGTTCCTCTGTTGATGGGCATGCAGGTTTTTTCCATGTCTTGGCTATTGTAAATAATGCTGCAGTGAATGTAGGAGTGCATGCAACTTTTTGAGTTATGATCTTCTTGGATATACACCCAGGAGTGGGATAGATGGGTTATATGGCAATTCTATTTTTAGTTTTTTAAGGAACTCCCATTCAGCTCTCCATAGTGATTGTGCCAGTTTACATTCCCACTAACAATGGAGGAGAATTCTCTATCCACCACCCCCTCTCCATTATTTATTATTTGTAGACTTTATGATGATTGCCATTCTGACCAGTGCGAAGTCATTCTTCACTGTAGTTTTGATTTGCATTTCTCTAATAACCATGTTGACATCTTTTCATGCGCATTTTGGCCATCTGTATGTCTCTCTTCAGACCTTCTGCCCGTTTCTTTGTTTACTTCAAATTGAGCTACGTGAGCTGTTTGTTAATTTTGGAGATTTATACCTATCACTTGCATTGTTTGGAAATACTTTCTTCCATTCTGTGTGTTGTCTTTCTGTCTTATGGTTCCCTTTGCTGTGAAAAGCCTTTGAGTTTAGTTAGGCCCCATTTGATATTTTTATTTTTACTTTGACTCCTCTAGGAGGTGGATCCAAGAACTATTGTTGTAATTTATGTCAAAGTATGTTCTGCCAATATTTTTCTATAGAAATTTTATATTATCTAGTCTTACATTTATGTCTTTAATTCATTTTGAGTTTATTTTTGTGCATTGGGTTAGAAAACGTTCTAATTTCATTCTTTTACATATACCTGCCCAGGTTTCCCAGCACCGCTACATGAAGAGACTGACTTTTCTCATTATATGGTCCTGCTTTCTTTGTCATAAATTAATGGATCAAAAGTGGATGAATTTATTTCTGGTCTTTCTATACCATCCCATTGATCTATATTCCTCTTTTGTGTCAATACCATACTATTTTGATTGCTGTAGCTTTGTGATATAGTCTAAAGTGAGGGAGCCTGATTCCTCCAGCTTTGTTTTTTCTTTCTGAAGATCGATTTGGCTATTCAGGGTCTTTTGTGTTTCCATACAGATTGTAAAGTTGTTTTTTGTTTTTTTTTTCTCCTTGCTTTTCTTAGCTTGATCCTTTTGGTCACTATGTAGTGTCTTTTTTTTTTTTTTCTCTTATGACAGTCTTTATTTTAAAGTCAATTTTGCCTGATATGAGTATTGCTGTTCCAGCTTTCTTTTGATTTCTATTTACACAGAACATCTTTTTCCTCTTGTTTTGTATCTGTTTAGCCAGTCTGTGTTTTTCAGTTGGAGCATTTAATCCCTTTACACTTAAGGTAATTATTGAGATGTATGTCCTTATTGCCATTTTGCGTTTGGATCACGTTTTCTTTTTTGTGTATCTATTGTAGATTTTTGGCTTGTGATTCCTGTGATGTTTTGATATAACAGTGTACATATTTAATATATCAGCTAACTATTGTTTTCAGTTTCTCGTCTCTTAATTTCAAATGCAGTTTCAATATAGTATGTCCCCTACATACACACCTTCAAGTTGCAACCTTTCAAAGATGCGAATGTTTCTTTGTCAAATAGCATAAGCTAGTTTGTATGTCTGGCATGCATTGTCATGTGCATGCATCCTCTACAAGGCTTTTGTGCCCTTTTTGCACAATACTGTGTAGAGTACAGTACTACAGTATCTTTATTTCAAGTCCAGAATATCCAGAAGCAAGCAACATATAGAATTAAATCTAAGCAAGGAACCAGAACCTGTGCCATAAATGTCAGGCATGAGTAAGATTGCAGCTTAGCCTCCATCTACTATTGCTGACGATCCTTCAGCTCTAACATCTTCCACCTCTTCTCCCTCCTCCAATCAGCAGTTCTTCTTGCTTGTCCATTTGATGCTAGTTCCTGTATTCCAGCTGTTGTACTATACTAGTATACTTCTCATGGTACTATACTGTAAGATTCAAGATGTACTCTTTTTTTTGCTGGTTTTTATTTGTGTGAAAATCATTATAAACTTATTACAGTACAATGCTATATAGCTGATTATGTTAGTTGGGTACCTAAAATAACTTTGTGGGACTTATGAACAAACTGAATATATAAATTTGCTCTTAGAGTGGAACTATTCATGTGTAGAGGTCTTACTGTATCCTGAATTTGTACTCACTTGACAGTTGCTGGTTTTGATTCTGTGCTTGTTTGTGGATGATTTCTTACTTTTATTGTATGTTTGCCCTTACTGTTGACCTTTCACATTTGTGATGCTTTTGTTTCTAGCCATGGCCCTTCCTGTTTAGAGTCCTTTAGGAATTGTTGTAAAGGTGATGTCAGATTGGCTTAACTTCACTTGCCTGTGCAGTTTTTTATTTCTCTATTGAATCTGAACGAGAGTCAAGTTTACTAGCTTTTTGATTATTTTATCTTTTTTAAAATCACATTTTCTCTTTCTCAATTCTTCCCCAATGACATGTGCTTGCATGTGCACATGTGAAAGTACAAAAATATACATTTGTCAATGGTAACTATTATACTTTTTTTATGATCTATGACTGGCCAATGCATAAAACATACACCAGAAATGATTCTCACAACTTAAGCAGAATATACTTTTATAATATCCTGTTTGAACTAATCCTATTTTTAAAGAATTTAATGCCATTCAACATTTAGTTTTCAGTTTGCTTTTTTACATCTTTAAACTTTGTGTTGTAACTCTGTATAAACTTAATCATTTTATTCCTGACTCATGTTCCAAATGCCTTGTTGGTTATAAAAATGGGTACTTTGTGGAATTGCAGCTCTTAAAGGAAATAAGCTGATAAATCCTCAGTTCAGTTCTGTTGCTCAGTTGTGTCTGACTCTTTGCAACCCCATGGACTGCAACACGCCAGGCTTCCCTGTCCATCATCAACTCCCAGAGGTTACTCAAATTCATGCCCATCAAGTCAGTGATGCCATTCCAACCATTTCATCCTCTGTTGTCCCCTTCTCCTCCTGCCCTCAATCTTTCCCAGCATCAGGGTCTTTTCCAATGAGTCAGCTCTTTGTATCAGGTAGACAGGGTATTGGAGTTTCAGCTTCAGCATCAATCCTTCCAATGAATATTCAAGACTAATTTACTTTAGAATTGACGGGTTAGATCTCCTTGCAGTCCAAGGGACCTTCAAGAGTCTTCTCCAACACCACAGTTCAAAAGCATCGATTCTTCGGTGTAGCTTTCTTTATAGTCCAAATCTCATATCCATACGTGACTACTGGAAAAACCATGGCCTTGACTAGATGGACCTTTGTTGACAAAGTAATATCTCTGCTTTTTAATATGCTGTCTAGGTTGGTCATAACTTTCCTTCCAAGGAGTAAAGTGTCTTTCAATCTCATGGCTGCAATCACCATCTAGTGTAGTTAAACTGTTTTTACAGTACAGCAGAATGACTTAGTAGAATCATTAGAGCATTAAGGCAGGATGAACAGCAAAGGCAGTTTTATTTTCATACTAGCTGTATAGTGACTATGCATTTGGTATCTGTCCTGGTATATGTGAAGTGGAAGCAGCAATAACACTTGCAGCTTTTCCAGAGTCAGAATATCTTTTTAGAAAGGACACCCGATTTTGAAGACAGATAAAGGTTTTCCACCTTGCCTCTTTCACTTAATAGCTTATGTGACCTTTAGCAACAATTTCAGCTTACTAAGGACCAATTTCCTGTTTTTTTGAGAAGAAATGATAACATTGTACATTTTTGAGAGGATTCATATAAATTACTTGATAACAGTGCTTAGCATGTAACTATATTCTGTTAATGTAGTGGTAAAGATTACAAAAGTAGAGGAAAGTATAACTAACTGCTTTCGGCAAGTTTGTAAACTAAGTATGTTTTCTTTGATTTATAAACATTATTTATGGTAGCTGATTTAATATACAGATATTGTATTACTCTTGATGTTAGATGAGATTAATCAAAAATTTGGAGAGAAAAACCATTATATATTTTTTATTCATATAGCAATATTCTGTAAAATTCAAAACCTCCACATATTCAAAAGTCAGATAAGTCAGCAGTGTAAAATAATAAAAAATATATATAATTCATTTTTTTATCCTGTTTTGCTTGCTTTTTCTACAGAATGTGATAGTTATTTGTTAACTCTAATTAATAAGCACACATATGTTTTATGAATCAGAATTTTTAAGAGGATGTGTTTATAATTTAATAAACATAATTTAATAAATATTACATTTTATACCATCAAACACAGTTTAATAAATATTGGTATTTTCATTCCTTGGAAAGGAAAACTTAAAGACACTTACCTATTTTGTCTGGGGTTTAGTTACTTATAAAATGTATTTGCCAAAAATTGAATTATTTTAATACTCCTTTGTCCTTCTGAGAGAATCTGGAAGAAGCAATTGAATTGTTTGCTTACATAGAAAAATATTGAAAGAAAGCAACTTTAAATCACATGCATGTGGAAATTAATTGGTCCAGAAAAATGAATTTTAATGTGCTTCCAATGTTTCTTTTCTCCAGATTTCTTCCTTCTATTTCTTTTATATAAGATGAAAGGACATATTTAAATAAGTTCTGTTGTAGTTTAATTAAAATACTATTTCGCCTTTCATTTCATTTTCAAAATCATATTTGAAAAATTAAGATAAACCTAAAATCCTTTGCTATAGAATTCTATCCTCTCTGTCATGGACTTAATTTACCACAGTCTCACGCATTTCTACGGGGAAGGCAATGGCACCCCACTCCAGTCCTCTTGCCTGGAGAATCCCATGGACGGAGGAGGCTGGTGGGCTGCAGTCCATGGGGTCGCGAAGAGTCAGACACGAGTGAGTGACTTCACTTTCACTTTTCACTTTCATGCATTGGAGAAGGAAATGGCAACCCACTCCAGTGTTCTTGCCTGGAGAATCCCAGGGACGGGGGAGCCTGATGGGCTGCTGTCCATGAGGTCACACAGAGTCGGACACGGCTGAAGCAACTTGGCAGCAGCAGCAGCATTTCTTTCTATGGTCCCTTTCATTGTTTCTCCTTAGGCAAGTTTGAACTAGTAACTGTTGTGTGTGTGTGTGTGTGTGTGTGTGTGTGTGTGTGTGTGTGTGTGTGTGTGTGTGTGTGTGTGTGTATCTTTGTCAGGGTCTTGCTCACTTGTAAATATTTACAAATGTCATTGCCTGGGAAAGACCCTGTATCACTTCCACTCCAAGTGGCTAATTTTTTTCCAAACAACCATTCAGTGACAGCAAATGTTATTGGTTCCTTACGTATTACTACTTTTTTGCTCTCTCCCCACATTCTAATAGGAGTCTAAATAAACACAACTTGTTAATTCTCATTTTAAATGTATATTGGAAAAAGTGTCCACATTTTCAAAAAATGAAAACAATCCATTACATATTACATCTTAGATTATCTAATCTCCATTTCACTACTGTCTGAATAGCAGCTCTTGAAGTTTTGTAAGAGGAAAGTTAGAAGGTTTGGCCATTAATAATCCATAAAGTATTTTTTAAATACATATCAGTGTCAAATTATGTTTACCTAAATTATGTATGTATTTTGTTATCCAGCTTGGATAACTTGCATATCTTAGGAAGGATTTAAGAGAAAGTGAGAGTGTTCACTTTTGAGTAAATTTAATTTAAGGGAAAGAATATGTCTAAGGAGAAGGAAAGGAAGAGTAAGGGAGGAATAACATGAGGAGAGAAGGGGAGGGAAGGAAACATTAGTTTTGTGTATTGTTAGTGAGGTTTGTGATGATTATTATCTCTTCCTGGAAAAAAATTAAATGATGAGTTATATCAGTTTTTATCATTAAAATATTACACAGCTATTTTATTGACCAAGTAAAGAAAACAAAATAAAATTCTCCTTTAAATCAACTTAAGACAAAAGCAGAATCTAGTGGAATCACATGAACTTCTTGGGAAACCCAAGTTAAACTTTGTAGACTGAAGCGTTCATTGAAATGGGTGGTAATCGTAGTGAAAAATCCCAAGATGAGGTGTGATCATGTGAGTACAGCACTCCGAGCTGTCCTAGACACACAGTGAACACATTATAATAAATATTCAGGGATGCTTTTTACTCTAAGTGACACATTTAGTACCAAGAGCTCAGCCAGAGGCCCAGCCACATTGTGTGCTTGTGCTTGCCAAGTCTCTTCAGTTGTGTCCAACTTTTTTGCAACACTATCGACTGTAGCCCACCAGGTTCCCAGTCCATGAGATTCTCCAGACAAGAATACTGGAGTGAGTTGCCATTTACTCCTCCAAGGGTTCTTCTTGACCCAGGGACTGAACTGAGTCTCTTGTGTCTCCTTCATTGGCAGGTGGGGGAAGCCGATCACATTAGTAGACCAGAATTAGTACATTTGCATTTGAGATATGAAATCCCAAGCTTTGTTCATGTGTTCTCTTAATTATAATAGGGTTGGATTCATCTAGGCTCTCCTAAAGGTCAGATTCCTAAATGTGTAGATTTTGGAAGGAGAGAATTAGAAGAAGCAATAAATAATTAAAAATATGCTAAGTGGAATAGGATGGTATTTACTGAAAATGTTTTGAATCTTAAATGTAAACATTCTGAAGCTATATTGGTAAAATCCTCTCAATTTAATTAAAGTAAACACAATAGCTTATAGAAAACTTAGCATAATTGATATCGGATTTAAGAAAGCATGTTTCTAGCATTCAGCCATGATTCTAACTTAGTGGTTCCTATATTAAAGAAAAGATGCCAAAGGTGACATGATTATGACCTGAAAATTAAACCTCTGAATGTTCAAATTGATAAGTAAATCACCACCAAAGCAAAATAAATGCACAATCATGAATTTTACAGTAATCAAATTTTAATGGGGGGGATATTAGTGTAGAAGCACATGGCTTACAAAAAAAATGTTTTGGTTTTGTTCTTTTTTTTTCTGCAGGAAAAAGTTCAGCACTTACAGAAGGCTTTTGCTTCAAGAGTAGATAAATCCACACAAACTGAACTCCTAGGCTATGATGTAAGTAGCTATATAAAACCATTTTTATCTTTTTTATTGGTATTCAGACTTTCACAGCTTATTTACTTCTATTGCTGCTGTGTCTATGCATTGATTTAATAGGATTTCGTGGTACACCATTCATCTTTTGCTCTTAAATAATCCCCAAATACCTTCTGGAACTGAAAAAGATAATTACAGACACTGACTAGCATACCAATGTCTTATTAATTTCTTTAAACCAACATTTCTAATACAGTCTTCTGAATTAGTGAATTTGCAGACATATGCAAGAAACAAATTAGAATACTAAGACAATTTATTTTTAAGAAAGTACTGATTTATTTATTAATAGTTTAATAAAGTTATTATATTTGCAGTCACCAAGGGCCAAGCACATCATTTTTACATTGTGGCACATAAAAGGGAGCACAACTTTGCAGAGAAATTTACAATACTATTTTAGCTCTTGGGCTTTGGTGTGGGCTGCAGAAAGTAATTTAATTGAAAGTTAGCATTTTTTTTTCCTTCTTGTGAAATATTTGTTGAACTGTCAAAATAGGATTGTAAAACTTGTTTTAATACAAGATAACTTCCATTAACACCAAATGATTTTAGAAAACTTTGATTCAAATATCTGCTTAAACAAAGCTATGAAATTTTCACTTTGCCTAAGTTCACGACTTTAAATTTTCTTTTGATGAAAACATAAATGAGTTATCTTCTTTATGTTAAACCTAACATTTGTGAGAAAATTCTTTTTAAAAAATTTTGGTAATATTATTTTTATCACTCTATTGGCAAGTAATAATAGAATAGAAATAATTTTAGATTTCATGAAAGGGTATAATGATAAAATGTCAATCTATCTGCATGTTCTTATGTTTATAACATAAACATGAATGTTCCTTTTGTGTTGCCTTTCAAAGTACATTGACATATGTAACATAAAGCTCTCTGTCTCTATTAGGAAATAAACCAGAGTTTTGAATTTCAGATAAAATGGTTTTCAGATAGTTATATGGATTATTTTTTAATTAAAAAACTTTAAAAGCTATCCCTTTCTTTTGAGTTATTCTCTTACACTCATTTCATGTTTATTCTTAATTCCTAAGTATTCTAGATATGGATATTCTAACTATAATACTTCTTAAATTCCATTGCTTTGTTATTTAAATGATAATATTTCAGATATTCAAAAGTAAATGTTTTTAGTAAGTTCAAATATGGTTTAGTGCACTAATGCAATATTTATCTGTTTAAAAGGAGTTATCGTTTAATTTTTTTTCCAATACATATGATTTGTGCTTAGATCTTTGGGATATAAAACCAGTATGTATTTTACAATTAATAATCCATATGGTTTTAAATCTGTGAGTCAGATAATTGTCCAATAAGAACAATAACTTCATAGTCCGCATTAAATCTTATTTCAACATAAATTCATTCAACATAAGAGCTGCAAGTAAACTTATAATTCACCTATTTCAGTGCCCTCAATTTTGAAACAAGTTGACTGAGTTCCAGAAAAGTGAAGTTACTTGTTCACTAATGCATGTTCGTTTTGGAAATCTAGTCTTGTAAAAAGCAGTGAGTATTCTTATAACAAGGGAAAAGGAAGTACTTATGCATTTGCACTCAGATATTTCATTTTACTCAATTTAAAAGACTGATGTTTAGCAGACTAAATTCTAAATTTCTAAATGACTGAATCTAAATATAGAATAGCACTATTGGTGACAGTGAGAAATGATCACTTAGACATGAATGGTTATCTTCGGGGATTTGGCTAAGTGGTAGCTACTAGATATTCCTTAGGAACTTGAATGCCTGTCTATGCCCCATACTTTTCTTGTTTTTTCAGAATGTCTTATATCATTGGGATTTAATTCTCCAAACATGTAAATAAAAATTGAAGACATGATCATAGTAAATTCTTCATCATACCTAGCTTCTTCTCCTATCTGACAATGAGAGCTTAATGTATTTTACTAGATAGATGTAATATTAAAGAATAATTTCTTAGTACCGAGTCCTTAAAGGATCACCTTGTACAAGTTCCTGATATGATTTGGGTAGTCATTAACACAGAATAATGTTCTAAAGATTTCATACTTTATACTTCTTGGTGATATATTTTAGGACATAAGCATCAGAATCAGCAAGTTGCCAAAATATGCATGCAGAACCTTCTACCAGGAACTAGATGTAACTGTCATAATGTATTTTAAGGAAATTGGTTTTAAAGGAAAAAAATTAAAACTAGGAAGGGAAATATTTTAAATAAAACAAGTAAAGCATTTAAAATCTGCTGAGTCTTGTAACTATTTGGAATATTATTGATTAATAGTGTAACTTTTTCATGACTGAAATATATTTTCTGTAATTTTCAATAGCTGTTTATAATTTTTTACATCCTTGTATGCAATAAGAATAATTTGTTATCTTTGATATTTTGCTCAGATTTTCTCAGGAAATATAATTTGATCTTTAATTTATCACAAGTATATATATATATATATATACACACCTACATACATGCTATTTGAAATTTGCAATACTATTTGTGAGGAAAAAATCCTATAGAAATCTTGCATATTATGTATGATATTTTCACCTCTTTCTTTTTAAAGCTGTCAGTATTAGCTGCAAATTGTTCTTCACTGATCATTATAGATCATGTTTCAGTGACATGAATGTCAGAATATAAGAGACTACAGTATCTATTAATATAATTTCCTTGTGAAGAAAACACAGTTTGCTTAAGATGGGAAATAGAAATAAAATTTTTTTTAAAAAAGATGGGAAATAGAATCCCCAGGAGATATTAATTACAATGAAAACTATTAAAAGAAATTTCCAAAAATTCACTACAGTGATTAAGTTCAAAGGTTTGTACAATAAACAACTTCTAGCCTGCCACAGATTTATCAAGAGTCTTAAAACTAATGTTAAAGTACAACGTGCTCTGATTTCTAAATCAAGGAGCAAGAATTATTTAAAAATAATTTCAGAGTGTCTCAGCAAAGGCCTATAAACAAAATAGTTCTTATGATGAAGGAAATTGTTAAATAAATGATGAATGTGTCTTAAATAATCAATGCCAATTTAACCTCTTTCACCCTCCTCTGTCTGCACAGGCTTAGTTTATTGAAAGATCAAAGAATAATTTCTTAGGTGTCAGTTGTGTTATTAAAACAGGATGGAGGATGAATAGATGTAGTCAGGTAGCAGTGCTGTCGATTGCAAGATTATGTTAAGAGATAGGCAAGAGTCTTCTGACTACGTCAGCTGTATAAATAGACACTTCAACAAAGCACATATGCTGCCTGTAAAAATTTTATAGTTTATACTGCATATAATTTTATAGAACTACTGCAAATAACATTTTGGTTAAAGCAATTGAGAATGAATGACCAAAATGCTACAGTGAAATGTTGTTTTCTGACAGTGAGAAGATGCAGATCCTTTAGTTAATTTAACACCATTCTGGACAATTGTTTAACCTCCTTTTGTTCTCCTACAGAAGATTGTCATTTTCAAAGTGACTGATTAACTTTAGGGGTAAATTTTTCCTTTCATTTACTTCCTAAACTTGATTCAGAACAGTCAGTGTCTTGAGACTGCTCTTTTAGGCAGGAACACTGAAGTTTTAAGATCTTCCACTCATTAGCATATATTTTATGCTTATTTTTAAAACAAGCGTTTAGTTGAACTAGGAATGTTTTGTTCATACTTTAAGAGTTAAGTTACCAGGTATTTCATCACATATTATTATTCGTTACTGTTATACTAAATATCATTAATAGTTTGTATGTTAAAATCAGCTGAATTATGGTTTCACACATACCATGTCTCAGTCATGCATGAGTGAAGCATAAATCAGTATGGAAATGTATGCTCACACCTCTATGTGTTCTGCAAATATTTTAATACATTTCCAAGGGTGGGACTTGCTTTATAAACACAGCTTTCTACTTAACTAGTTGCATTATGAATACACATTTTGAAAAACTCCATGCAGTTACCTGTGTATTTGCAATCTATGCTATTTTTCTCATGTTTAATTTTGGAGGCCCTCCTGGCACAGTAAGTAGTGTTTAGGGAATTCTAGCAAACATGAACATAGTTCATCAAGTAAGGAATAAGAGTGATTAATTTTTATGGTAATTGTTTTATTAGCTATTAGAACAGGAGAGTATTTTGTGTTAGGCTAATACATTATGTCAGTTTATGTGTTAAGCCTGGGCTTCCCAGTAGCTCAGAAGGTACTGTCTTCTGCCTGCAATGCAGGAGACCAGGGTTAAATCCCTGGGTCAGGAAGGTCCCCTGGAGAAGGAAATGGCTACCCACTCCAGTATTCTTGCCTGGAAAGATCCTGTGGATGGAGGAGACTGGCAGGCTACTGTCTATGGGATCACAAAGAGTGGGAGACAACTGAGTGACTAACACTATCACGGGTTAAGTCCAGTTTTAAGAATTGAATATTGATTAAGCTGTCTCATCTGACTGCTAATCAAGTGTAGTTTCTTAAATCTGCTTTAGATCCATACGTTGCTATCATCTTTCTTAAAGTCAATACTTATCCTAATCATGCCTCAGTGTGATCCAGTATTTAGTAAAGGAGTGCCTTCCCCCAGTATGCTTTATTCTTTAATATTTACTTAGCTCAGGTATTTATGTTGATTTTGAGAAACTAAAAAAAAAAAAAAAATCAGGCTTAAAACTAAATGATATGTTCCAGGTTTTCTTTCTTATTTTTTTAAAGGTTTTTAAAATAGCATTTAATACTTAAAAGTTAACATGTGCATAACAGAAAGCTAAAAAACACAAGAAGCAAAAAACAAAGTCATTCATTCATAATCACAAGCAGTTTACCATTTGATGTGTCCTTCTGGGTCTCATTTGTGTATTTCTTTTGAACTCCAATTTTTGTATTACATTAAAGGCAACTTTCAGATAAGAACATCGATGAAAACATTGGAAACAACATCTGCCACAGTTGTTTGCTAATTAATGGAGGAATCACAGCTTACCTAGTGGTAACATTCTAAGGGCATCACTTTTGAAAATCAATGCAGGTATTCATTCAACAAATATTGAAAAGTGCTTCCTGGAAGCCAGGCCTTGTTCTGTGTACTTGAGATATATTCTTTAACCAAACAAATAACCCCTCAGGGAGTTTGCATTTCATTATTATATTTTAAAAAATTAAATATAAATAAGCCAAATATATGGTATGTTAGAAGCTCCTAAGTGCAATGTAAAGGAGAAGAAAACACAGAGAAAAGTAATTGTGAGTGTAGAGGTGTGGTCAAGGTCATGATCAGAAATTTTATGCACAGTGATCTGTCAGATCTGAGGGTGACATGTACCTTGTGAGACTTGAAGGAGGTGAGGTGAAAGTCACCATTAGCCAGAAATCCTTTTGAGATGTGCTTCTTGAAACCTGTTGAAAGCCCTCAGTCAGAACAAATTGATGTATCTTAGTTCCATGGATAAGAATAATTGGCTTCATTTAGGGGCCCTCTATTATAAAAATAGGCATTAAACCCTAGAATCAGACCCAGCGTACCAAGCGGCTCACACTAGGGGAACCCAGACCAACCGAGGGAACAGCCTGCTCAGTCTCTTAAGATCGTATTCACTTGTCATAGGCACTGAGAAGAAAGCTGGGTAAAATCAAGTTCAATAAGTAAACTACATTTGCTTTTCTTTTTTTTTTTTTGCTTGCATTGTCTCTACCCTCTTCTCTCTCTGGGTACCACTATTCTTCAGCCCAGGCAGTGCTAACTCTATAAACTTTAAATGTATAATTAGATTTCATTGTGTATCTACACATCCCATTTATTAGAGCTGTGCTACTAAAAGTGAATAGACAGAGCACTCAGTAATTACTTGGTGAAAAATGAATAGATTAACTAAAAGACTCTAATGTTATTTTTATAATCCTAAATAATCTGTAGCAAATCAGTATGCATTATTTTACTTGATTCACAAGAATCATACAGAAGTACATATTGCTACCCTACATTTTTACTCTATATTTGTTTTATTGAACTAATATTTTGCAGTGACTACTTTGTGCCTTTTAGAAGACATATTCATATTAAATGCAAATTAGCATAGACAACCAGGTGAGGTTAAAATCACCTTTTAAAACATTGATGACAACATGCAGTTGTCCTTAACATACTGCATTGAATGGTTTCTTTTAAAATCCTGAATCTTTATCTAGGAACTAGATCATTCCTGGAATGTCTCCAGGTCTTTAATTCTTGCTACATAGAATTGGTGTTAGTTAACTGACACCAAAAGCTAGTTCTTTTGTTAAGTGAATATGTGGTTGAAATGCTGATGGGGGAAATATCAATGTAAAGTTTTAACTGAGAAAACTTGTATAATTGTAGAAATATTAATTAAAACAAAGCAAAAGAGCACACCCACAAATATTTTATATAGCTCAAATTATGTAGGGGAGGAAAAATTACTTTCCCTCAACCCTTCTTGGCCAAGGACCCCACTCTACAATAATAAGAGACAGAATAGCTGTAGAAAACAAACAAATTTAGTAACATGTATACTACCTGTATAAATGGGAGATACCCAGGAAAGCAGTTATTCCTTGAAATGGCCTAAACCATGACCTTAATTTTCTAGCTGAAGATACTAGAATGGGAGTAGGGAAGGTAGTTAGGAGAGGTTTCCAGGAAGAAATACAGTAAACAAAGGATATGATTGTTATGCAGATTTAAGTTGGTGCCTTCTTCATGAATAGAATTTTCTAGAGATTTGATCATCTTCCTTTTTCTGGCACAGAGAGGGAGATACCCTTACAAACAGATGTTCATCTTAAAAATGTGAATTCTTCTTACAAAAGGTAACTTCTTAGTTTTTTAGAGCTTCTCCTGCTGTTTCTTAAAAATAATAAGCTCAAGATAAACCATTTGTCAAAGAAGCATGTTTTGGTGTAATATATTTTGCTCTCCTTCAACTAGTAATAGTGAGGACCATACTTGCTTAAAATTCTGTTGATTCTGTGATAGTACTGATATGAGAAAAGAAATGGAGATGTTTGTTGAAAGGAAAATTTTTCCAACCCACTTCTACTTCCATCTGAGATTGCCATCTCTATAGGATATCTAATTTCAAAATTTCATATAGATTCTTAGAAAATTCTCGAAGGCATTTTAGTATTTTCCAGTATGCTAAATGTCATTGCATAAAAGAGAGTCCCTTCTGAAGGAAGAAAACAAAATATACTAAAGACATCTCTCAGTGTCTATTTATCATGATTATGGAAT
The DNA here is from genome assembly GCA_007570785.1 of Antilocapra americana. Classification (NCBI taxonomy): domain Eukaryota; kingdom Metazoa; phylum Chordata; class Mammalia; order Artiodactyla; family Antilocapridae; genus Antilocapra; species Antilocapra americana. The sequence continues at coordinate 8,551,131 of ML662438.1, forward strand.
TGTTGCTAATCATAATTTGTACTAAGTTATAAGAGTTTACTCAAATACTTTTTCAATGTAAATCTTTGAATGTTTATATTTACTAATTTCTAGAGAAAGGAATGCTTTCCTTTAATGTGGTCTATAAGTAAGAAAATTTATAAAATGATATTTATTCTTCATATATGTATATGCACATATCCTTGCAATATAAGTATAAAAATATAAAATTACAGATAAATATATAAAGTATTAGTCACTCAGTGGTGTCTGCCTCTGTGACCCATGGACTGTAGCCCACCAGGGTCCTGTACTGTTCTCAGGAAAGAATGTTGGAGTGGGTAGCCATTTCCTTCTCCAGGGACCTTCCCAACCCAGGAATTGATTCCCATTTCCCAACCCAATGCCTTGCATTGCAGGCAGATTATCTACCATTGAAGACACCAGAGAAGCCCGTCAGTAAAGCTGTGTATGTACCTAAACACACATATACACAGAAATACTTACATGACATAACTTTTAAAAAGAACCTACATTTCTTTACTATTTTTATTATACACCATAGGATTAGATGCAAATTTTAAAACTTTTGCATGTATATGCTGCTGCTGCTGTTGCTAAGTCGCTTCAGTCATGTCCAACTCTGTGCAATCCCATAGACGGTGGCCCACCAGGCTCCCCCGTCCCTGGCATTCTCCAGGCAAGAACACTGGAGTGGGTTGCCATTCCCTTCTCCAATGCATGAAAGTGAAAAGTGAAAGTGAAGTCGCTCAGTAATTTCTGACTCTTCATGACCCCATGGACTACAGGCTACCAGGTACCTTCATCCATGGGAATTTTCAGGCAAGAGTACTGGACTGGGTGCCATTGCCTTCTCCATTGCATGTATATAAGAATTAAATTATACACTAATATGTTTTAAATGGCTATCCAAATTTTAATATGATTAAATTAGAATTAGAAAAATATTGGCTGGGTATATTTGTGATCTAATTAAGTCATATTTTGTATGAATTAATATTTAACTGTTTTTAAAGGTAGTAGTCACATTGACTCCCTAAAAACATTAACTTTTCAGTAACTTCCATAAAGAATTTCAGATTGAACCTAAAAATATAGAAATATATATCAGATTTCTAGGAATTTATACCTCATACATGTTTTAGCCAAGAACAGATATTATTTCCTTTATTGTTTCTAGTAGTTTTAATCACATTAATTAGAATTCTTAACTCTTACAAAGTTTATAGTGAAAATTAAGAAGTAATCAATTATAGTCTGTATGTTACTTTTTTGTTTTAGTCTCTGAGTCACTCCTGACTGTTTGCGATGGAGCCCGCTAGGTTCCTCTGTCCATGGGATTTCCCAGGCAAGAATACTAGAGTGGCTTTCCATTTCTCTCTCCAGGGCATCTTGCCAGCCCAGGGATCAAACGTGCATTTCCTGCATTGGTAGGCAGATTTGTGTATATTACTATAGCATTTTTTACCTTGGCAAATTAATTATTAATACATTTTATAATTTCTAAAAGTTTGTCATCTTTTTAATAATAAAGTCTTTCAGTGTGACACAAGAAATATTTACTAACAAACCAAAATATCCTCTATCATAAAAAGAGGATTATAGTTCCTTTATCATAGGAAGTCAAAAGTAGATAAGCCTGTGTTCAGTAATAATTGTTTAATATTTTGTCTTATTTGGAAATCATTTATGTAGTCAATAAGATTCTATCATTTTACTCAGCAAAACTCTAAGGATGGAAATTACCAAAAGGATTTGCAAAGCTACTTAAGTAGACATACAGTAATGTATAATTATTGCTGAAAAGCTCAACTAAAAACTCTTATCCTACTTAAGTCACTTGTTCTCAACAGTTATGTTTCAATTACTTTTGAAAACTTTGTGTGGCATTAGACAAAGTCAGCTATCATGCTAAGCTGTTTGTCTTGCCTATAAATTTTGTAACAGAGATAGTATGAACTTCTTTGACTAGTAAACCTAGATAGAATGAGTGTTACATGTCTGCATTTTATTTAATGTTAATAACACTGAAGTTATGTCTTTAAACCAATAAACTTCAGATAGCTTTTATTTACTGGTGATTATTCAATATTCTGTGAATTTTTTCAACTAAATTACTATATCTCTGAAAGTGCAGGAGCACTTAATTTATAAAGCACTTATTTGAAGTCAGTTAAGTAGAGGTCTTTTACAAAATAATTTTGGCAATGACATCTGAAGGTAGAAAAATATCACACATCTGCAACATGCATATATAGACATCTATAAACATACAGATACAAACATAGATCTTATAGCTTTCATTTAAAAAATTTAGCTCTGAGTCAGGTGTATTACTAGTACCTGACTAGTTTATGAGATCAGATGGATCCAAATTGTGTTTCTGGAAGTTTGTTCATTAAGATGTTTGCGATTTTACTTTTGTTATTGTCGTCTTTGTTGTTCTTGTTCCCTCCCACCCCAAGTATTTGTAAAAAAGACTTGGAATTTTTAATTTGCCCATTTTTAAAATAACTCCTTTTTTTCTATTTCTGATAAGAAACATCTCCTTAAAGTTTGCATTTCAAAGAGTGGCTCTTAGGTTCTAGAGAAGATGGAATAGAAAAATTTTAAGATTTGGTAGAAAATTTACATTTCAAAGACACAGAGAAAATATCCAAATTTTCTCCTGTTATCAGAGGCCTGAAATAATTACTATTTAAACTTTCCTTATTTTTCTAAAGTGTTTGGCTTCCCTGGTGGCTCAGATGGTAAAGGATCCACCTGCAATGAGGGAGACCTGGGTTCAGTCCCTAGGTTGGGAAGATCCCCAGGAGGAGGGCATGGCAGCTTACTCCAGTGTTCTTGCCTGAAGAATCCCCATGGACAGAGGAGCCTGGTGGGTTACAGTCCATGGGGTCGCAAAGAGTCGGACGCGACTAAGCACACAGCACCAACCTTTTGAAAGCATTTTGAGATGAATAGAGGACTTTAAGGGGGAGGGGATTAAAAAAAAGAAAAGGTGGACTTTGAATTGTTTCTAGAGCTGCAGCTCTGGTTTTTCAAAGATTTGAAAGGTAAAATTGTTTCTAATTCCTCAAAGAATTTAGTTGTAGCCTAAATTATCAAAGGGACTGAGCTTCTCATCCAACTATATTATTTTCAGTTTACTTTATATCAGGTAGAGGATTTCCAACTAAAATGGAAAAATTCTGGAGCTTTAGGGTTTAATGCTGTATGTGTTTCTGAAAAATGTATATAGAACATTCAGCAAAGGCCTTACAATATTTTTTTTTTTTTTCCTGAGCGTACCATTCAACCACAGACCAATTAACCTTTTGAGGAGAAAGCCTCTACTTTTGTTTCAGTCTGTACCTGAACATTAGCCTCTAGCTGATGTTTCTTGATCATTTGTAAGAGGGCCTGGGACAAAATCTGGTCATCTGTTTCTTCTGTGAGGGGATTTTCCCAAGAGGCCTTCTGGCTTATCTGATAAATACAGTGCAATCATGGGTGGGAAGAACACCCTTTAGCTAACAATCAGGGTTTCTGTGAATGTGGATGTCCACTCATCTTTGTAACTGTTCTCTAAATTTGATAGTATCTGCTGAAAGGCATGATAAATGAGGCTTTTTGATTTTGTCTTGTTAGAGGAATCTATAAGGCAGGCTGTTTTAATTCTTAGTGTCCTCTTTTCAATTTGGTCTTTCCATAGGTACCAAAAAGAAAACTGTTAGAATGAGAGCTCTCTAATTTTTTCTTCAAATATAGAAGTTTTTCCAATTCACAGGATTCATCATCTGGTTATTGACAAGTAGGATCTTATATTCTTCTCAATAGCATCTCAAATCAATAAGGCTTTTTATGGTTTGACCATAGATGCTAGAGGCATCTCTATCTGTCCATAGGGAGACAGATCCAGGAGACCTGCCTTTGGTAAGAAATATCACCCTTGGCTAGCTTCTGCCAGTTTTCCAGATTCCCTTCTGCAGACTCCAGAGCCACTATGGTGCTTCAGCAGGTCCCATTGTGGATCTCAAAACTGTAGAGGTAGAAAACATAATTTTCCCTTTCTCTGTCTAGGTTCTTGACTGAGCGTTCCCATCATAAAAGACATTAACAGGAGACAAGCAAAATTTAATAACGTGTATATTTTCTGTTTACATGTAAGATATACAAAGAAACTGAAATAACTCCCCAAAATAGCCAAGTCAACACTATTAATACCTCTGCCAGCTAGAGATGAAAGAAAGGTGTAGCAGTGGGGAGGCAAGTTAAGGGAGGGAGGTTACTGGGAACAACACAGTAACCAAGTTTATGGTTGTTATAAAGATTTAAGTCAGTGCCCTCTCCATTGAAAGAGTTTGTAGAGATTTAGTCAACATCTTCCTTCTGGTATAGAGAGTGAGACAGTCTTAAAGATGTAGAATTCCCTTATGATGTAAATGTTTGTCTTATGAAAGGCTAACTTTACTGTTTTCAAAGCTGCTTCTGTGTCTGTAGTTTCTTAAAAATTGCATTTTCTTAATTTAGTACAGTTTTTATACCAAAGAGACATATTTTGGGATGACAAGTTCTGTTCACCTTCACTAGCTTAATCTTCTGCCAATAAAAGAAGCAGTAATAATTTTGAGGAAAAAACATTAAGATATTGGATATTTTATTGTTCAGTTGCTAAGTCATGTATTATTGTTTCAAAATAAGGATGTAAAGTGTTTCAATAATTTATAAAGAACTAAAGAAAAAATAACTTCCATAAATGTTTGGCTTCATACCAAATAGGCAAAGGAATTGGAATTTTCAGAATAATGCATTACAGAAAATTACCTAAAAGAGAGCTGCATGTAACATTAACCTCATGCTCTATAAAGTAAGAACATCAGGAAATTACACTCTTGCATGATGCCACATTTTTAAGATGATGATTAGAATTTTAAACATATACAGCTGAATTACAGTAGAGAAAATTTATACCAAAAAGAATGTAATTTGCAATTCAGAGTACTTAAAGAGTCATAGTTCTTCACATATCAGAATTACTTCAGGTTTGTCATTATTTTATGAGCTTTATACTTATAAGTGGATTTATAGCTGCTGCTGCTAAGTCGCTTCAGTCATGTCCAACTCTGTGTGACCCCAGAGACGGCAGCTCACCAGGCTCCCCCGTCCCTGGGATTCTCTAGGCAAGAACACTGGAGTGGGTTGCCATTTCCTTCTCCAGTTCATGAAAGTGAAAAGTGAAAGTGAAGTTGCTCAGTTGTGTCACTCTTTGCGACCCCGTGGACTGCAGCCCACCAGGTTTCCCTGCCCATGGGGTTTTCCAAGCAAGAGTACTGGAGTGGGTGCCATTGCCTTCTCCAGTGGATTTACAGGTTTGAATTTAATCCATCAAATTACAGGAAAACTTGTTTAAGCTTTAGTCTAATACAGTGTAATTTTAAAAAAGAAATATAATTAGGTTCAGTATTTTCATACATTGGAAAAGTATAACATAAAAATTGATGAATTAGTCATTTTTTTAGTCTAAGACTAGAATTAGAAATATAGTGTTTTTCAGATTTTAAGATTACAAGAAACACTTTATATTGCTCCAAAAATGCTGTTTAGTTATTTTTAATTTGGGGGAAAGTTGCTGCAAACTCTAATTTAGTCAGGAAGGATTAAATTTTCTTCTTTGAGGGCACATCGGTAATGAGTCACTATTGGGCCTTAAGATAAAAATTACTTGCTGTGAGCGTATGTATTATTTTCTATTCTTTTAAAGGTTTTTCCTCTTTAGTTCAACTTTTTTATCACGTTAAACACACAGACACTGAATCCAGAGTATATCTGTAAATATATACACATAAACATACCCGTGTTTAGATATTTTACCATGGATATTGTACTGTAATATTAATAACTCTTATAGTTTAAATGACTAGATATTATTCAGTCATGTGACCTTTTAAACATCCATTTTGCTTTTCTTAAGTATTGTCCCTTTAAAGAATGGCATTGTTGTATATTATAATTTCCTATCGAGAGAAATTTTGAAAAATCTTAACAAAAATGTACATGATTTTATTCTCCATCCATAAATACTGTCTCTAGAACTTGACATAGTACATATGTTTTGCTCTATACCAAATAGCTTTTCTGTAAGTTCTTCCTTTATGGGTATTATATATAATAGTTAAAATGAAAACAACACAAAATACCTTTCAACAGGAAGGTGTTTAGTGATGGCTCGTTCACAAAATGGAGGACTGGGAAGCCCCCTACCCTGTCCTTGCCAAAGGAGAAGAAACATCAATGTTCTGATAGGGAATAATCTCTAGACTTAAATTAATAAGTGAAACAATGAAGCTGTAAAGCTGTTGCAATATCCCCAGAGTGGTTAATCATAAAAAAGTACCCTGTTTTTCAAATCACTATTGTCTCTACAGTCAAGGGGAACCATTTGTTTTCATTAGTTGAGCTTTAATATTCCTGGTTATTTCCTGCCTTCACCTCATGTTCTACTAACTAAAGAGAACAGAGAGTTATTGAGACTTTTTGTCCTCACCACATGACAAATATTAGAATATTATAAACTCTTATGGAAGCAAAAGCTAGGATCATATACTTTATGACATCTATCTCACTGAACATATTTAATCTATAATATGTTCTTCATTTTAGAATATTAAAAGGTGAATCTGTGTTAGAGCTTTATTAAAAACTTGAATGTTAGGAGTCATAAAATATGCTGGAATATAGATTCTAGATTTTTAAAATTTATAATATATTTTTTATTTTTACAATTATTCAACTACCATTTGGGGAACAGATGCCAAGCACTGAATATCCATTTAAATGTTAGCCTTAATGATTCTAGAGAATTTTTTTTTTAATAACATGTTTAGTTGGCAAATACATAAATGCTTCTCTGTAAAACCTACAAGCAAAGCCTTCAGTTTACTTCCACCTCCAAGAGAGTATACCCTTTTTCATTTATATCATTATTTAAAAACTAAAAGTAAAAAGGTGTCATGGCACTGAGATTGTAGTGAAAGGTTGTTGCTGAACCTGGAAAGATGCCGGGATCCATGGCCTCCTGAGGAGAAGAATTCAATCCAGGGCCAGAGACAAGGCTTGATTGCTCAGAGCTTTTGTGTAATAAAGTTTCATTAAAGCATAAAAGAGATAGGGGAAGCTTCTGACATAGACATCAGAAGGCAGCAGAAAGAGTGCCTCCTTGTTAGTGTTAGCAATGGAGTTATATACCTTTTAATTAGTTATTATAATGAATCAAAATAATGTCTTAAGTTTGTGAAAATTTTACCAGACCCACTCCCATAATTTACATTTTAGGATAACAAGGTTAGAATTTAGCAATAGAAAGATCCTATGAGACCCACTCCCATAATATACATTCTAAAATACCAGAATTAGTCAGAAGGCTTTCAGAAACTGTCCTCAAGCAGGATACACTGTTGTTGTATAATCCCTAGTACAGAGTATAAACTGAGTTGTGTAATTGACTAAGACGAAGGAACGTAGACAAAAAAGTTTGTTCTTTCCTCCTCCTTGAGAATTCCAGACCCCCATCTCCACTTTGAGGGCCCCAGACCCCTTTCTCCTCCTTGGGCACCCTACTTCTTATCAATTTGCCAAGGAACTGATTCTCTCAGGAGCAGTGAACAAGAAATACACAAATTTTCTTTCTTCATAAACTTTGTCATCTTGTGGATGTGGACAGGAAATCAACTAGAAATGAAGAGACAGAGTTTCACATGGTGATAAAGAGACTATGATGTAAATAAGCAGAAAGATGAGATTAAGTGATGAGTCCAGTGACATAGGAGCACTTGTGCCTTCACTGTGAGAGAGGACTCATCAGGGAGGATCTGAGGATGCTGCCTCTGAGCTGTAACCTGAGTGGTGGATGAACTGTTCACAAAACTGGAACATCGTGACAGGACAAATCGGATTATAAAGAACAGTCACCTTCTGGTACTGATTGCTGCTGTAGGATGGATTTCCATTGGTTTTGGTCTTGACTTCCTACTTCAAGTCTGTACTTATTCTAATCTATATATTCATCACAGATAAATCTAAAAGAAATAATCACAAACATGCAGCCGGCAGCATGTTGTATTTCTACTTTAAAACTCTTAATGGCTAAGGCTTAAAAGATAACATCCACATTACTCAAACCAGCATTCTAGCTGCTAAAATTGCACTCTTTCCTACTTTAGCAATTTTAGCTCTAACTGTTCCCAAACGTAAACCTTTTATTTCACTTAAGCTGCTCCAACACAAGTTGCTAATTCTTGTCTCCCTTGTTTAGTGTTTTTCTTTTGTTTAATTTTTAACTATTTTGTTTAGAATGCCCCTCCTCTATACTGTGTCTCTTTAGAGCATCCCTGTGGCTCAGATGGTAAAGCATTTGCCTGCAATGTGAGAGACCCGGGTTCAATCCCTGGGTTAGGAAGATCCTCTGGAGAAGGAAATGGCAACCCACTCCAGTACCCTTGCCTGGAAAATCCCACGGACAGAGGAGCCTGATATGCTACAGTCCATGGGGTCCCAAAGAGTTGGACACGGCTGAGCGACTTCATTCACTCCAATTGCCTGCCCTTGATATGGAGTGATCTCTCTTTCCGAGAATAATTTCAGCAGTTACTGTCCTGAAAACCTATCCTGTAGCTGTCAGTACTAGATATTGTTATATGCTCTATATATTTATGTATATACCTCCTTTGTATTGACATGGAACTTGTTATCTTGTAGTATGGCTAATCTTTTCTATATCATTTCTATCTCTCCAACTGAATTCTGCATTCCTTAGGAGCAGCTGCCATATTCTAGACTTCTTAGACCCTCTATTTCTTTTTATACACATTGTCTGACAATGGAGTTCCTTTTTGAAAAGATAAAAGTTTGAAATGTTTTAATTTCCTGTCACTTAACATTTCAATAAAGAATAAATTAATGTAATAATAATTATGGTAGAGCTTTGTATTCAGGATCTATAATCAGGAGAGCCATATAGACTTACCTATTAATTATTTAATTTTCTGGAAATAAAGACGATATGAAGAGTTGAGTAAAAGTGTTATTTTTTCACTCCATTTATAAAACCAGGGGAATAAAATTTTGCTAACTGGTCTTCACTCTTTCCCTTGTGTTCAGTAGTAAAGTATTTAACTGGAAGTTGGGAGCTTGGAAACATTACTAATATAAATATATTTAATGAGTTGTAATAACAGTTTTCACTTAGAAAATCATAAGTAGAATAGATTTATGTTAGTCTGTGTGTGCATGTGTGTGTGTGTTTTAATTTGTGTTTAAACATTTTAAATCTTCATGTTAAAGTACGTGTTTATTTCATTTTATTAATTTGATGTCATTCATTTATTTATTTTTGTTTTCTTCTTTTCAAGGCCCTGTGGAATCCTACATGCACTGAAGGTTTATTTAAACCAGTACATAATATTTCAACCTAGCTTACATCATTATTTGATAATAAATGTTTAACAAATCTGACATGCTAAATATCAAATCAATTTTCCATTATTTTTTGCATTAGCTATTTCTCAGAGTATATAACACAGAAATGTTTTCATTCCAAGTATTTCACATTTTTTGGACTTATACACAATTGCATAAAATATTAGTGGATGTAGTTTAAACTAACATTCGTACCTTACTATATTTTTAAAACAAAAATAGACTTTTAATTTTAAATTAACTCTATATGCAGCTGTTCTAAATATAATATTACACTTGGCAGTACATATTTTTGTTTAACCTTCTCATCCATGTCATTTGTGCCTCTGGTTATAGTCTTTGTTTAATTTCACTATATATTCTATGTATATTAGATAAATTTGAAAGCAGTGATTCTAATTTGGCCCATCATTGCATGACAGTTCTTACTGAAGAACTAAATTGCCTCTATTTTTCCCTTGCATTGAGATCAGATAAAAATATATGTTTTCAAATGAAGTAAATTGTGAAAAGTCTTATTCTCTCTTTAGATAGTAAGAATTTATTTATATCTCTAAACAAGGGAGAAAGTTAATTGGCTATTGACTCAAATTGAGAAGTTTGTTGAATGTCTCATTAAAAAAATAAAAAACCCTGTCTCCTGGACTTGGCATCACTGCCTGATTTCTGTGTGTGTTTATTGCCTTTCTATAATACCTCACTTTAATTATCAAATGTCCAGGTAGCAGCAAGGCACTGTTGCATGTTATAGTTTATTGCAAAGATAAGCGACTGAACCCATAAATGTCTCAGTCTCATAGTGCAGGGCAACAGAAGAGCCACAGGGCTAAGGAAAAGAAAGCAGGTTTTACTGAATTCTATATTTTTTTTAAACAGAAAGTGAAATAATCATAGTTAATGGTGGTAACATTTAGAACTATGCTATGAAATTTCTTAAGTTGTTTGACTCATTTGTAACATATAATATGCATAATCAAAAGTTGGGTTTAAATCATAGTATTAAAATAACACTATAAATATATTTATTCACTTGAAAATATTGTATGTATCCTTGTTGACTTTGCTCTTTTAAAAACATAAAATACATCCTTTTATGATTCAGGATAAGAAAATGATTTTGTTCCTCTAACAGTTTACTAGAGTTAATTCTGATCTTATCTGTTGCTACTTATTGTCTTACTTTATATTTGAAACCCTTAAGTGTAGATAATGTAAGCAATTCCATTACCTACAATAAAGCTCTCCTCTGGTAAAGATTTTTATCAGCTTGAATGGTCAATATCATTTTGAAGAAGAAAAAAAATTCAATTAAAGATATTTTGACTAGAATATAAAAGAAAAAAATAAATGTGTTACCGAGTAGATTAAGTCAATAAAGAAAGGTACTTTCTCCCTCAAAGGCAATGTAGCAGAAACTGTCAATATAGAAAAAAGAAAAAAAAAACCGCCTACCTGAAAAGCTACTATTTTGTGATTGCTCTTTAATACCAGCAAGGCATTTCAGGCTGCTTCCTTGGAACCTTGTTTGTTTGTTGTTGTTTTTTTTTTTAATTTAATTTTTTTTAAAAGAAATTAGGCTGAATATACATCAGTGAACATGTTTATCAGTTAATAATTTTACTTTCATGGTGAAATATATTCAGACTTTCCAGCAATGTTTGTTATATAGCTTGATCATTTAACTATTAAAGTGTTTTATATTTTCTTAATTACATTAAACATGAATTAAAAATAGGAATTAATGGACTTTATTTTTTTTTAGAAAAATGTGTAAGAATCATTAAAATTCCTACACTGTATTCTAAGGTGTAACAAAACTGAGGTTGATTGTTTCTCAAAGAAAGTAGCATGAAGTGTAAAAATATATCTGACAAATACAGTGCAACATCAGTATTTACTGATGAAAGAAGTGTTGTGCTATATTATGCCTGCATATTTGTCTGAAATACTTTGATAATAACTAAAAGTAAGAGATGAACATGCTTAATTTAATTCATTTTCCAAATAAAGAAAGTGGAATTTAAAGAAGTTGAGTGACTTTCTCAAGTTCATTTAACTTTTCTAACAAACATTAAAGCTGTGGATTGCGTTGTAGGTGTTCCAGATCCAAAAGCCAGAATTTCGTTTTGTTTTCCTGATTTCAGAATGCTGGTGGATTGCATGATTGCAAAAGCAATACAAATTGTACTTGGATTTCATATGCAAATATATACATACTTGTATATTATACATATATTCAGTTCAGTTGCTCAGTCCTTTTTGACTCTTTGCAACCCCATGAACCGTAGCACGCCAGGCCTCCCTGTCCATCACCAACTCCCGGAGTCCACCCAAACCCATATCCATCGAGTTGGTGATGCCATCCTGCCATCCATCCTCTGTCGTCCCCTTCTCCTCCTGCCCCCAACCCTTCCCAGCATCAGGATCTTCTCCAGTGAGTCAACTCTTTTCATGAGGTGGCCAAAGTATCAGAGTTTCAGTTTCAACATCAGTCCTTCCAATGAACACCCAGGACTGATCTCCCTTAGGATGGACTGGTTGGATCTCCTTGCAGTCCAAGGGACTCTCAAGAGTCTTCTCCAACACCACAGTTCAGAAGCATCAATTCTTCGGTGCTCATCTTTCTTCATAGTCCAACTCTCACATCCATACATGACCACTGGAAAAACCATAGCCTTGACTAGATGGACCTTTGTTGGCAAAGTAAGGTCTCTGCTTTTCAATATGCTCTCTAGGTTGGTCATAACTTTCCTTCCAAGGAGTAAACATCTTTTAACTTCCTGGCTGCAGTCACAATCTGCAGTGATTTTGGAGCCCAGAAAAATAAAGTTTGACACTGTTTCCACTGTTTCCCCATCTATTTCCCATGACGTGATGGGAGCAGATGCCATGATGGTGACTGCAGCCATGAAATTAAGAGATGCTTGCTCCTTGGAAGAAAAGCTATGACAAACCTAGACAGCATGAAAAAGCAGAGACATTATCCTGCCAACAAAGATCTGTCTAGTCAAGGCTATGGTTTTTCCATTGGTCATTATGGATGTGAGAGTTGGACTCTAAAGAAGGCTAAGGGCTGAAGAATTGATGCTTTTGAACTGTGGTGTTGGAGAAGACTCTATGAGTCCCTTGGACTCCAAGGAGTTTCAACCAGTTAATCCTAAAGGAAATACACCTTGAATATTTATTGGAAGGACTAATGCTGAAACTGAAGTTCCAATACTGTGGCCACCTATTGTGAAGAACTGAGTCATTGGAAAAGACCCTGATGGTGGGAAAAATTGAGGGGGTTAGGATGAGGGGGCAACAGAGGATGAGATGATTGGATGGCATCACCGACTCAATGGACACTAGTTTAAGCAAGCTCAGGGAGATGGTGAAAGACATAGAAGCCTGGTGTACTGCAGTCCATGGGGTTGCATAGAGTCGGACACGATTGAGCGGCTGAAGAAGATGTCAAATACTGATTAAATAGCACCAGTCATCCTGAAGCAAAAACTTAGTTTATTAAACCAAAGTAGCAATTAAATCATTTCAGAGGCAAGTACAGAACGTTACATGATTGTGAACACACGCACATGCATACGTACACACAGAAGAAAAAACTCTTTCTCCTTCTAATATTGAACTGACTTAGTTTTTCTAAGTAAGCTAAGGCCTGATGAAGAAAACACTAACCACAGAAACAATTTCATAAGACCAAAATCTTTGTTACCGAAGTGAATTATATTCAATCTTAAAAAAAATAATAAACTTTATAATCTTAAGAGCACAACAATAATCTAAAGAAAAAAAATTTAACAGACTTAAAATTAAACTCTAGTGTTGTGTTGATATATCATTGAACTCATTTTTTAAGGCCTTATAAATTAAATCTACTCAATTTTAACCAGCTTTGACCACACAATATAAAATTTATTTTCCACAAACCTGCAACTTTCTATATCCATCTGGGTTTCATCTTATTTTTCTTTTCTTATTCCAGAATAGCCACTCATTTTTTAGACAAAATTACTTTTTTAATTTTACAACAGAACATTCTGTATTCCTTATATACTCATCATTTTCTTCCCATATGTTATAATGCAAAGTTATTTTTCTTGGCTCTTATTGTTTTTAATAATTTTAAGTATTGATTATAAATTTTAAGGGTTAGGAACCTTTACTTGCCAATGAAAATTAGGAAGCAGGCATTTGTGAATTGTCATATTTTAACATTCTATAGTGGGTTAGCAATTTCTTAAATACATAATTATAAACTTTATAATCTTTAGAGACATATTTTTCATATATAATTTTTAATATGCAAAAGATATGTTTAAATGTAGACTCAAATTTTATCTTTGGTCTCTCTGTTAAAAGTGAAAAAAGTAAATATATAGTAAATGTGTCAGTGTTCAGTGTATTATCTTATTTGGAAATGATTTAAATATATAATGAATACTCTTTAATATTGCTTAATATAACATAGTATAAACTTATTCATATCTATAAAAGTGACTTGTTTTTTTTAACAGTAATGCTTAGACTAGACATCAAGCAGCTAACCACCTTTTAAGTTATAATATTTTGTTGACAAACTTCCTAACATTGATATGGAATGAGGTTACATGACTAGTAAAGCCGGGTAGGAGAGGCCGTATGTTTGTGTTACATTTAATATTGACATCTCGGAAGATATGCCTGCTTTCATTAAACCAGCAATCTTACACTAACCTCAGTTTATCAAATACTATACCAGATCATGTGAACTTGAAAATTTATCTGGTTAGTTTGTACATTTCTGGGAATTTTAGGAATATCTAATTCCTAGAAATACTTTTTTCTTTAAGTCTATTAAATATATATCTTTTTTAAAATGCCATATGTATGTGTGTGTGTGTGTGTGTGTGTGTGTGTGTGTGTGTATACACATATACAATTTGGGCTCCCCAGGTGAATCAGCAGTAAAGAATCTGCCTGCCATGCAGGAGAGGCAAGTTTGATCCCTGGGTCAGGAAGATTCCCTGGAGGAGGAAGGGGCAATCTTTTTTTTTTTCTAAAGATGATTTTATTTGCATGTTTTAAGAGTCCTTTAAGAAAAGCTATTTTTTGGAGACAGTTTGTGCTTTAGAAGCTTCTGAATGGTAGTCAAACAATGCATTCTGTTGTATCTGAGAAGTGTGAAGTCCTCTTTTCTAGGTTTTCCCTTAAGGTAGGTTATCTATTCTAAGTTAATCATTCCCAAAAGTGGCCCCTATGATTCCAAATTATCCAAAATTATTCATTTTCCAAACAGGCAAAAGCTCATGGTCCATAGTGAATATACATTTATAACACACCAGGAACGTTTTTTGTTTGTTTGTTTCTTTGACAGAAGTGGAAAACGTTGTAGATTACTTAGAACCTGTCTTTACTTTTAAATTCCATAAGACTTCTTAACTATGAAGGGCCCTGTTTCTTAATAGCTGTTCCAAAACACAGAGATTCACATGTTTCCTGCCTTTTGAAGAGAATGGGGTGAATTACCAAGAAGCCTCTGTCATCTAAAAAAAGATTCACAGCTTGAGAGTTGTGAGTTAAGTTTTATTTGGAGCAAAATGAGGACTGCAGCATGGGAGACAGCACCTCAGCTCGGAGATACTGCTTCAAAGAGGCAGTGGGAGGAAGGTCAGTATGTAAGGTTTTGGTGAAGGCGGAGTTCAATACCATTAAGCAGTTATTTTACAAAAGGTTTTCTGCTGGTCATGAGGATCTGACATCACCAAGAAGGGATTTGGTGCTTTTCTAGATATGAGGAGATTCAAGAATTGACATCATAAAATTTGTTGCTAAAAACATCTAACTAAAGAGCTGTCCCACCAGATTCCCTGGAGCACAGAGGGCCTCACTCCACCTTGAGCTTCTCAGGGGGTGTTGAAGGTCAGCAGCTGCAGCAGCACAGGGTTCATTCTCCACAGGGGCAGAGGGCAAATGCTCTTGTTGTTCAGTCGTTGGCAATGCTCTTGGCAAGTCCCAATTTATAGCTGACACCTTAGTAAACAAACCACAGATCTGCACAATAAAGTCAGAGCTCAGAATGCAAAGAAAGCAGAGGGCTTAACCTCAAACTCCAGGGTCAAGAAGAAAGCTTTAGAACCTGATTACTCACTGACCTTGAGGTAATTGGGGGTCTTTTCTGAATCATAACTTATGACACCAAAAAAACTGTCAGAAATCTGTAAATAGCAAGGTTAAATCACCAAGTCAACAAGGAGTAATTAGCAAGAGTTTATTGTACACATAAGAACGTTTGCAAGCTGGTTGTGTTCAAATTCTGAGACTAATCTAAAACTCAGAGCTCAGGGGCATGATGTCACAAAATGAATTAAAAGGGAAAATGAGGAAGTTGTTTAACTCTTATAATGATTAGTCATTATAATGGGTGCTTCCTGATGGCAGGAGATTTGTTAAAAGTGATTATCTCAAGGTTTTTAGGAGGATGGCTTAGGATAGTCAGAGTAATTTACAAGAAATAACCTAAGTTAAAATTTTGCTTATGTTCATGAAATAAAATAGATATAGTTTTGCTTAGGTGGCTTAAATGGCTTTATTTGCTCAAGGAATTCTCAAGTCTGGTCTTCACTTTGAATTTAATTTTAGTAGAAAAAAACAGAAGTAGATAAATTATTCAAAGTAACAGGTTGAGCATAAGTTTGATTTGTCAACTAAACTTTTATAGGAAATCATGATTTGCATGGATTCACATTATTTTCGTTTATTTAGAGAATATTCACTAAGTGCTTACAATATGCTGGGCCCTGGGGTAATATGTATATATATATGTAATACTACATACCAAAGAATTATAGATGAGTATAGACCATCAGAAAATAAAAGTATGATCATAATGTTTTATAATTATGATAGCAAAAATGTCTGAAATACGGTTCTTTTAGAAGTAGAAAGTAGTTCAGCATAATTAGATCTATCACTTACTGATTTTTAGGATCATCTTATAGATTTGTATATATAGGAAGAGAATAGATGCTAACTTATTTAAGTACCTTTGAGTTTCAAACATAGGCACTCAGTGGTTTTCACTATATTCGTCTTGTTTTTATTTATTGCTGTATGAAACAGGCACACCTTGTGTCCGTTCATATGGGCAGCTGTGGTCCATAGGAACCCAGTTTAATCCTTTCAGTTTGATCAAATATTTAAAAGTTACTTCAATTTTAATAAGACAGCAATTATAAAATATGACTGGATAACACAAAACACATAAGTTGGTATTAATAAATAGTAGTAAATATTAACTTAAAAGAATATCATATTATTAGACTGCTAAATTATAGCAAAACGCAGAACACAAAGTGGTAAATAGAAAAAGGTCGGGTGTAGTCATTCTCTTGTGATATATTCAGGAAAACAAATCATTACAATGCAGTTAAAAAAAAAATCATGTCATTCACTTGGCAAAATATTTTTGAGAATCTGATATATGCCAAGTACTTGTGTAGATTCTGGGCATACAAAGTAAAAATAACTACAATCCCCTGTATGGTCTTTTCATCCCGTTCAGTAATGATAACTATAAGTTGTAGGCCTTGTCATTATCCCTACTCTATAGATGAAACCATTGAGGTTTAGGGAAGACCTGACTGATGTCACAGTAAGTGCTAAGTGTCCCTCCAAGTTAGTCTGGTGAGACCAAACATGTTATCATATCACACACCTCCAGCAGGTACAGTGTTAGAGTGATTATCTCTATCTGAAAGGTACAAAAAAGGAAGTGATACTTTCATTTCATTGCAAAACAGATTGGAAGAGAGGTGTGCAGAATCACAGTTAGTTAATACCAACTGTCTGACCTGACTATTTTCTAAGATCCAAGTAAAAATTACATTTTAATCAAAAGAGAAAGGAAAGTGAAAAAGATAATAGGCTGCTTTGATAAATTTTGATTGTTAAGGTTTAATGCTTTAGAGAATGAATGAGTTTAAATTTCATTTTATCATATTGCCTCTGAACTGAAACACTGAGGTCTTAAAAATTTAATTTTTTTTCCCCTTGAAACTAACTAAACTTGATGGAGACAGAAATGCATTTTTATTACCAACTACATCTACTGGTAAAGACCCAAATAAACAAAAAAGAAAACTGATTTATGGTGCTGCATCCTAATAACATCTACTAATCAAATGTAGAAACCCTTACAAAAGGAAAACATATTGAATAAGCACAGTGCTAGCCATCTAATTCTGAAAGGTGGGGTAGGAGTCATCTCATCTTTCTGTACAGGCTTTTGTAGAGCTGCCCATCCAGGAGGCATATTCATAGCCCTTTAACAAACATACATGATAATTGAAAACAACAAGGTTTCTGCCTGCATAGATAGCTAGGTTATCTTGGGTATGGAGATAACCACTTTTAGCTGACTCCAGGGTACTCTTGAAAAGTGTGATTGCACTGTGGAGTCTATATTTCTTTATCTTACCATGCAGTTGCAACAGAGCTGACATGCTACTCTGGTGCTTACCTGTCCTACGTTCTTAGTGAACTATATGTTATATTTCCAAGTTTAACAGATATGTTTAGCATTGTTTGTCTCATTATCTTTCATTGAGTAATCACTATTGGATGTC
Source organism: Antilocapra americana (assembly GCA_007570785.1). Taxonomy (NCBI): domain Eukaryota; kingdom Metazoa; phylum Chordata; class Mammalia; order Artiodactyla; family Antilocapridae; genus Antilocapra; species Antilocapra americana. Next base: position 8,569,190 of record ML662438.1, read on the forward strand.
TTCCAGGTATCCAGAATAGGCACTTGTGTAAACAGTACTACAGGAAATTTAGAACTTCAGATTTCACTTAGGATTGATAGAGATTAATAAATTATAAGTTGCATCTTACTAATAAATTCCTGACTGTTATTTCTCAGGAATATGGACATCATGAATCCTAATAGCTCACACTTCACATTAAAGGGCTGGTGAACTAACATCACATTTCTCAATGATTCTGGATTTGTTTACTTAACCTACTATAGAGGAAAACAACAGTATGCCCATAACTCATAGTTGATTTTCTTAGCACTCTTGCCCAGGAAGAGATAATAAAACTTACTTTTGATAAAAGTGCTCAATAACTGAATAGTCTGTTGAGGAATTTCTTTCAAAAGATAATATTTCGGCTGAAAGGAAAGAAAATGCTGTGAAGGGCATAACCATGTTTTCAATAGAGAATATTTTAAAAAGTAGAGAAAAAATGTCTTTCTTCCTTTTGTTTAAATGTTTCATGAGAAAGAAGAGTACAGAAAGTCTGTGGGTAAAGTGTTCTTCTATGTTAGTTTTCATAAAATCTACTGGCAACATAATCTGCCATAGGTTCACAAGTTTTGTTAGAAGTCCAGTATGATAAAATATATATATATATATATATATGAAATAATATTGAAGACATGATATAAAAAATCATATTTGATTAACTCTTGGCATGTCCTTCAAAGAGAAATAAACTTTGAAGTCTATTCAAATAATAGACACATTTGAAGACTTTCATTGAGGATGGTTGGTTGTAATTTTTATTCTCAATGCTTTTAAACATTTTCCTCTGTTTTTTATTATTGCAAGTAGAAGTTAGATTCTCTAAGGAGGCGATATTGAGGTAATTAATACAGATGAGCTATAATGTTGAGGCTAATATTTATGATTCTAGGTAGTTTTGCTTTGGTATCTTTGTTTTTAAAGATAAAAAACTGGTTGACAGTTTTTGATTTGACATTTGGGTTTCAAATGCATGAACATTTCTTCTAGTTAGTGAGATTGTTGATGGTTTTATTGAGTTGATAGATAATGATGATTTGTCCCAAGAGTTTGCTGGGTCCAGCATGGGTGAGAAAGACCTAAAATGGGGGGGTGAGTGGGTAATGAAAAGACAATCACATATAATTTGGCAAGCGGGGAGTCAGGGGGCCCTCCTGCTCTCCATGGCAGGAAGGACAAAATGGCTCCTTTCAGCCCATGTTTTAATTGGTAGAAGTCATATGAGATCACTAGGGAACAGCAATACTGGGGAGTTTGATTAGCACAGGCTTTGCTATTGAGAAGGAATATCTTGTTCTGTTTTCATGAAGACAGATGCAGGGGTAGGCAGTGAAGCGGAGCAGAGCGCATGTCCTGCCCAAGGAATGTCCGTTCGGCGTACTTACTGGGACAATCACGAGGGCGCGTTTTGCCGCACCCTTGAGTCACGGGCAGGTTCTAGTCTTCGCTCCGACAGGGTGCAACATCGTTGGTTTCATATTTAAAAACACACTGCATGCAGAGTTGCACCCACATTTCCCATAGAAGTTTGGAACATTCATCGATGGACGTGTGACAAAGAACAAATAACAGTGTAGAGGTTTTCACAACGCAGTACAAAACTAGGATACAAATATACATCCTAGTGTTTGGAAGTTGATACCTCTCTAAATGAAGGAATAAATATTGGTGAAAAAGAAGTATGATGCCACATGAAGAGACAAATAATAAGGAAAAAAAATAGTATTATATACTGTGAACAAAAGACTTGAAAGCCAAAGTGCTCAGGTGCATCCCACAAAATGAAATGTTATTTGCATAGTATTGACATGAACCTACACACATTTTAAATGCATTCAGATGTCTTGTATTGCACAATAAAGTCTTTGTAATTCTGTCAGTCATTTCTCATGTTTCATCATGTCCTCTTTAATCTATCTGTTTCATTGTTCATCCTTTTTTTTTTAATGGCACAATTGCCTTGTAGCCAGTTAGTTATGTAGTGAAAATGTTTGCAGCAAAAATGTTTGTGGCAAAGATGCCCATGAACCTGGTTCTTACAATACTGAATGTGAACTTTTCCAGTCATAGATGACTCTAGTATTGTCTTAATGTTAATTTTTACCCACACACAACACATACACATACACACACTCCTTTTATTTTCTCACTTTACTCTCATGAATAGGAATAAAACACTTGCCCATTTTTCATGGAACATCAAGAAAGAAAACTTAAAAGTTAAATCATTGCAGTGAAATTCAATAGTAAAGGAACCTTTCATTGGGGCATAAAAGGCATTTTGTTTTTGTTGATTCACTAAGGAAGTATTTATTAAAATGTGGCCAAGCAAATGCTTAAAAAGAAAATGTTAAATCTAACTGTAAGAGACGAGAGCCAGAGAATGAAAATCTCTAGGTAACTTATGTTAATTCTTTTTTATTACCTTTTCTAGAACAATGAAAATCAGGAGCAGTTTCCCATCCAGTCCCTCACCCTCCCAGGGAATATCAGGCAGTTCCCTGAGACATTTTTAGTTATCACAGTTGGAGACTGTTCCTGGCGTCTGGTGTGTAGAAGACACGGATGCTGCTTAATATCCTGTAATGCACAAGACACTCCCCAAAGCAAAGAATTATTCAGCCCAACATATGAATACAGCCAAGTCAGGAAACCTGCTCTAGGTGTGAAAAATGCTGAAATCCTTATTGATAACTAAGATGTGTTATGTTATAGCATTTGTCAGGAATATAACAAAGGGCTTTGTTTACCATCTCACAGTGTTACTTTCTGCCTGGGGAGCAGGGTAATGTCATATTCATAAATACATCATTTCTATAGTCCCCTTCTTACAACTGACTCAGAACTGGGTCTCTTTTAGCTCAAGGTAGCCTATCATGTTCTCGAAGGTTACCTCTGAACATTTCTGTTTTCAGCCCATCATTTTCCCATGACAGTGTATGAGTCAGAGTATTTAGGGAAATAAATTTTAATTTTAGACTGTTTTTACATGTTCTTCTACCTGATCCCATCAGACTCTGGGAATCATATACATATTGTATCCTAAAAATACCCTTGAGATATATACACACTGGGAAATCTATCAATGATTCAGAGTTTTAAATATTTTTTCAAAACTCTAGATTTATGGATGATAGGAAAAACTATTTAGATCATTTGTACTTTAATATTTATCTTCTTATATCTATCCCCTAATATAGCTTTGTATGTTATTTTTCAGTACAAATGATTTTGGTCTTATGTAATTTTAGTGAAATTGTATATTTCCATCTCTATGTATTACATTCATATATTTAAAAATTTATTTTATAATCTAATTAACTTTTGTGGTGGTTATAAAACCAGAAATGACTCTAGTATATTAGTGATAAACTCTTGATATAAGCCAGAAAGTTTAAAATATTGGAAATTAAGTTGATCATCTCATAATTATCAAGGGAAATTGTTTCTGATTTAGTTATAGGAAAGTAATTCTTATTTAAAATAGTGTTTTATTTTATTTCACTTAAAAATTGGTATTTATACAAATAATATTCTATTATATAATGAAATTTTTCATGTTAGCCTTAATTATTCAATATTTATTAATTTTTTACTATTGACATGGCATTGTGCAGATTATCCACCCTAGAAGTATTTTAGAAGATATTATTTTTTAACTAGTTTAAAGTTAATAAAGAGAGAAATAGACTTTATTTAATCTAATTTACTTCATCTGTTTGTTTCATCCATTTGAACATACATATATATGCTTATGAACATACATATATGTATCCTTTTATAGAAACATATGTAATACTGTTACAGATAAATATTTTGTATAAATAAAAATATAAATATTTTTATAGATAAATATGCATATTTATACTTCAGTATTCTGTATTTTACAGGTAAATTCATATATTTATGTAGAGAATTTTGTATTGATTATCTTTTTTGGCCCTTCATCAAATAATTGGATCCATAGTATAGGTTTTATTAAGTGAGTTATTTTCACCTGTAAGCCTTCAAAGAAAAAGCAGCAGACATTAAAAAAGATGTCTATCATCTTATAAGTCTGCATCACTGTTTCAGTAATCTCCTGAACAATGCAAAAAATTATAAAGCTCGGCAGAACTGTCATAACAGAAAAAGTTATTAACTTTTCCTTCAATTTTATTCCATGTTGCTTCTTAGCAAAGCAGTGTGTACCGTCTGTGATATTAGTCATTTTGGAAAAAAGTTTGTTATTTTTATGGACAAATACTACCACTGACTCATTATTTCTGTTAGCATTTCACTTTGGAGATATGTTTTATATACTCCATTTGAAATCTATACTTTCTGTAACATTTTACTTCTTACTTACTTATTTAGTATGTGATTGCATGAAATCAGATATCCTATATTTCCACTAGGAATTTTCCATGCTTCAAAATGAGAGGATTTTAGAGGACCAATAATAATGCTTCTATATTTATTCTTTCTCTCAGAAATATATTTATTATAATAAGGACATTTTTGTAGTTAGCATTTTAATTTTTATTGAATTTTAATAATAAGTTAGCCAATAAATTTATTCAATTTTTAATTTACACTTAATTTACAATTTAGTCAATATTTCACTAGATTTTTGTCATGAAAGATGATTAGTATATCACAAGAAGTTGAAGGAGTTCTTAGTAGTTATTATCCTGGGTATTTTAAAAAATTGGTCATATTAGCTTATTATTTTTCCTGTTCACATAAATAGTCATTTCAGCTTCCACTTAGTGTGGGAGTAAATAAAAACATGTCCCAAATGAAAAACAAACGTAATACATTGGTGGTCTTCATCTCTATGTGATTATTTATTTGTAAATCCTATTGAAGCAAGTTTCACTTAGTGAAATGTGTAAAAAATTTAAATCTATTATTATATCTTTGAAATTCATTCTTACGTGTAGATGGCAAGTATTCTGTTTTTCAAAAAAAAAAAACAAAGAATGATAACTAAGTGATAAAATGGTCGATTTTCATCAAAACTCCTATTCTGCAGAGATGACTGATGCCTGAAATAGCAGTACTGTACAGAAGAAATAATTCTCAGAAGGCATATTCAGTATGAGCACCTAAAATGAAGAGTTCAGAACTCACACTCAGACATACACACACACACTCAGATGGGGTAGAGAGAGAAAAGATTTTATTAGATAGTAGTATTTTATTAGACACTAGTATTTTACTGTATCAAGCTATTTATGTTGAGATTTTGTAATTTCTATGTCTTTTTATACTCATGGCTACTGTTTTCTTTTCCTATAATGAGCACACGTGTTTTATGATGGGGAGGAGTGAGACTGACTTTATAAATATTTGAGGAAGACCAACTTTATTAACATACAAAGTAACAGCCACAAGGCTCCTGCTCAAAACCCTCCAATGACTTCTGGCATCACTGTGGGTGAGATTTAAAGTCCTTACACGCCTAACACCCACCTGATTCATTCTCCAACCTCTTCATTGTCCATCACCACTGTAAGACCTTGCTCTTGTAACACTGGCTTTGTTTCTTCTTCGTGTGCCTGTCTCCAGCCTCAGGGAGTTTGCTCTTCTGATTCCTCTACCTAGTGTTATATGCTGCCAGCTGCCATCCTGCTCAGTTGTAGTAGTAGTTCAGTCACTCAGTCACGTCCGACTCTTTGCAACCCCATGGACTCCAGCTCACCAGGCTTCCCTGTCCACCATCAGCTCCAGGAGCTTGCTCAGACTCAAGTCTATTGAGTTGGTGATGCCATCCAACCAGCTTATCCTCTGTCGTCCCCTTCTCCTCCTGCCTTCAATCTTTCCCAGCATCAGGGTCTTTTCCAATGAGTCAATTGTTCACAACAGGTGGCCACAGCATTGGAGTTTCAGCTTCAGCATCAGTCCTTCCAATGAATATTCAGGATGTATTTCCTTTAGGATTGACTGGTTTGATCTCCTTGTAGTCCAAGGGACTCTCCGTTCACCACAGTTCAAAAGCATCAATTCTTGGGCATCCAGCTTTGTTAATGGTCCAATGCTCACATCCATACATGACTACTGGAAAAACCATAGCTTCGACTAGATGAACCTTTGTTGGCAAAGTAATGTCTTTGCTTTTTAATATGCTGTCTAGGTTGGTCATAGCTTTTCTTCTAAGGAGTGAAAGTGTCTTTTAATTTCCTGGCTGCAGTCACCATCTGCAGTGATGTTGGAACGCAAGAAGATAAAGTCTCTCACTTTTTCCATTGTTCCCCATCTATTTGCTATGAAATATGAAATCATGCTCAGTGCCTAAATTGTCAGTGGTCTTAAATGTCTTTCATGGCCTGAACAATATTGTAAATATCCAGCTTGGATTCCCTGTTTCTCTTTCTTGCTTAATTTTTCTCCCAGCACTTATTACCATCTAACATGTTCATATTTTATGTCTGAATTCCCTTCTCCTCATTTGAATACAAACTCAAGGAAGGCGAGTATCTTAGTCTTTTTTTACCCCCCGTTACCTTACCTCTGCACTTTCAAGTAGCTGGTCACAAGCACTCACTCAGTATCCTCTGAATGAAGGATGCCAGGGACTCGCAAAGCACAAGGTAGATGGCACTTTTCAAGAATGCCATGCTTATGTTGATTTTAATCCCTGATACAAGATCTGGAAAATCACTCCTAAGAGATTGTAACAGACAAACATTAGCTCACAGAAAAAGGCAAATTGACTGAAGGAAATTAAACCAACAAGCATAGACATTCTGTTTTAGGTCACATTAAATCAAAGTCCCAGCAGTAAACACTCCCTCAAAGTGCTTCTGAGACTTTTCATATTGTATCACCTATAGAAATTGAAGATATTTGAATAGCATATTGGGGTAAATGGACAAAGTTTGCTTTCGTCTAAAAGCTACTTCCTCAAGACTTTGCTTTTGACAGGTATCTCATCATCCTTGTAATAAACTCTGAGATAGTTAATCTGGTTTGTAACTCTTAGGTTATCTCATTCCTGCTTTTTTTTTTCTTTTAATTTTGCTACTGAAGTATAGTTGACTTACAGTAATGTGGTAATTTCAGCTGTATAGCAAAATGATCCGGTTATACATATATACTGTTGTCAGTCACCAAGTCCTGTCCTACTTTTTGTGATCCTGAAGACTTCAGCGTACCAGGCTCCTTTGTCCTCCACTATCTCCCAGAATCTGCCTAAATCCATTTCCACTGAGTCAGTGATGCTATCTAACTATCTCATTGTCTGCTGCCCCCTTACCCTTGCACTTTCTTATTTTTTTTTTTTGAATTTAAAAATGACTGTTTTTTTTTTCTTTTTTTTTTTTTTATTATTGTTTTTGCCATACATTGTCATGATATCACCATGGGTTTACATATGCTTCCCCTCCGGGTCCCCCCTCCCTCCTCCCTCCCCCCCGGGAAATCTCGCTGCACCAGTCCCGAGCATCAATCCTGGGCTGGCGATTGATTAGACACATGACAATTAACATGCTTCAATGCCCTTCTCCCATCTCATCCCACCCTTACCCTCATGCACAAAGTCCACAAGTCTATTCTATACATCTGCGTTCCTTTTGTTGTCTCCCATGTTGGGTTCTCATTACTGTCTTTCTAAATTCCATATATATGTGTTAATATACTGTATTGTTGTTTTTGCTTCTGGCTTACTTCACTCTGGATAATGGGCTCCAGTTTCGTCCATCTGAGTAGAATTGCTTCAAATGAATTTTTTTTTAATGCTGAGTAATATTCCATTGTGTATATATACCACAGCTTTCTTATCCATTCGTCAGTTGATGGGCATCTCATCTAGGTTGCTTCCATGTCCTGGCTATTGTAAACAATGCAGCGATGAACATTGGGGTGCACGTGGCTCTTTCAATTCTGGTTTCCTCGGTGTATATGCCCAGCAGTGGGATTGCCGGGTCATATGGCAGGTCTATTTGCAGCTTTTTAAGGAACCTCCACACTGTTTTCCATAGTGGCTGTACTAGTTTGCATTCCCACCAACAGTGTAAGAGAGTTCCCTTTTCTCCACATCCTCTCCAGCATTTATTGCTTGTAGACTTTTGGATGGCAGCCATTCTGACTGGTGTAAAGTGGTACCTCATTGTAGTTTTGATTTGCATTTCTCTGATAATGAGTGATGTTGAGCATCTTTTCATGTGTTTGTTAGCCATTTTTATATCTTCCTTGGAGAAATGTCTGTTAAGTTCTTTGGCCCACTTTTTAATTGGGTTGTTTATTTTTCTAGAATGGAGCTGCAGGAGTTGTTTGTAAATTTTTGAGATTAATTGTTTGTCTGTTGCTTCATTGGCTATTATTTTCTCCCATTCTGAAGGCTGTCTTTTCACCTTGCTTATAGTTTCCTTTGTTGTGCAAAAGCTTTTAATTTTAATTAGGTCCCATTTGTTTATTCGTGTTTTTATTTCCAATATTCTGGGAGGTGGGTCATGGAGTATCCCGCTTTGGATTATAGCAGAGAGTGTTTTGCCTATGTTATCCTCTAGGAGTTTTATAGTTTCTGGTCTTATGCTTAGATCTTTGATCCATTTTGAGTTTATCTTTGTGTATGGTGTTAGAAAGTGATCTAGTTTCATTCTTTTACAAGTGGCTGTCCAGTTTTCCCAGCACCACTTGTTAAAGAGGTTGTCTTTTCTCCATTGTATATTCTTGCCTCCTTTGTCAAAGATAAGGTGTCCATAGATGCGTGGATTTATCTCTGGGCTTTCTATTCTGTTCCATTGATCTATGTTTCTGTCTTTGTGCCAGTACCATACTGTCTTAATGACTGTGGATTTGTAGTATAGCCTAAAGTCAGGTAGGTTGATTCCGCCAGTTCCATTCTTCTTTCTCAAGATTGCTTTGGCTATACGAGGTTTTTTGTATTTCCATACAAATTGAGAAATTATTTGTTCTAATTCTTTGAAGAAGACCTCTGGTAGCTTGATAGGAATTGCATTGAATCTATAGATTGCTTTAGGTAGTATACTCATTTTCACTATATTGATTCTTCCAATCCATGAGCACGGTACATTTCTCCATCTGTTTGTGTCCTCCTTGATTTCTTTCATCAGTGTTCTATAGTTTTCTATATACAAGTCTTTTGATTCTTTAGGTAGAAATACTCCTAAGTATTTTATTCTTTTTGTTTCGATGGTGATTGGGATTGTTTCCTTAATTTCTCTTTCTGATTTCTCACTGTTAGTGTATAGGAATGCCAGGGATTTCTGTGTGTTGATTTTGTATCCTGAAACTTTGCTATATTCACTGATTAGCTCTAGTAATTTTCTCGTAGAGTCTTTAGGGTTTTCAATATAGAGGATCATGTCATCAGCAAACAGAGAGAGTTTTACTTCTTCTTTTCCAATCTGTATTCCTTTGATTTCTTTATCTGCTCTGATTGCTGTGACCAAAACTTCCAAAACTATGTTGAATAGTAGTGGTGAGAGTGGGCACCCTTGTCTTGTCCCTGATTTCAGGGGGAATGCTTCCAGTTTTTCACCATTGAGGATAATGTTTGCTGTGGGTTTGTCATATATAGCTTTTATTATGTTGAGGTATGTTCCTTCTATTCCTGCTTTTTGGAGGGTTTTTATCATAAATGGATGTTGAATTTTGTCAAAGGCTTTCTCTGCATCTATTGAGATAATCATGTGATTTTTATTTTTTAATTTGTTAATGTGGTGTATTACATTGATCGATTTACGAATATTGAAGAATCCTTGCATCCCTGGGATAAAGCCTACTTGATCATGATGTATGATCTTTTTGATGTGTTGTTGGATTCTATTTGCTAGAATTTTGTTGAGGATTTTTGCGTCTAAGTTCATCAGTGATATTGGCCTGTAGTTTTCTTTTTTTGTGGCATCTTTGCCAGGTTTTGGAATTAGGGTGATGGAGGCCTCATAGAATGAGTTTGGAAGTTTACCTTCGTCTGCAATTTTCTGGAAGAGTTTGAGTAGAATAGGTGTTAGCTCTTCTCTAAATTTTTGGTAGAATTCAGCTGTGAAGCCATCTGGTCCTGGGCTTTTGTTTTTTGGAAGATTTCTGATTACGGTTTCCATTTCCATGCTTGTGATGGGACTATTAATATTATCTATCTCTTCCTGGTTTAGTCTTGGAAAGTTGTACTTTTCTAGGAATTTGTCCATTTCATCCAAATTGTCCAGTTTATTTGCATATAGTTGCTGATAATAGTCTCTTATGATCCTTTGTATTTCTGTGTTTTCTGTTGTGATCTCTCCGTTTTCATTTCTAATTCTGTTGATTTGGTTCTTCTCCCTTTGTTTCTTGATGAGTCTGGCTAACGGTTTGTCAATTTTATTTATCTTCTCAAAGAACCAGCTTTTGGCTTGGTTGATTTTTGCTATGGTCACTTTTGATTCCTTTGCATTAATTTCTGCCCTGATCTTTAAGATTTCTTTCCTTCTACTAGACCTGGGCTTCTGCATCTCTTCCCTTTCTAGTTGCTTTAGGTGTATAGTAAGGTCATTTATTTGATTTTTCTCTTGTTTCCTGAGGTGAGCTTGTATTGCTATGAACTTTCCCCTTAGCATTGCTTTCACAGTGTCCCATAGGTTTTGAGCTGTTCTGTTTTCATTTTCATTCGTTTCCATGCATAACTGAATTTCATTTTTAATTTCTTCTGCGATTTGTTGGTTATTCAGCAGTGTGTTGTTGAGCCTCCATATGTTGGAAGTTTTGAGAGGTTTTCTCCTGTAGTTGATATCTAATCTCACTGCATTGTGGTCAGAAAAGATGCTTGGGATGATTTCAATATTTTTGAATTTATCAAGGTTAGATTTATGGCCCAGGATGTGATCTATCCTGGAGAAGGTCCCGTGTGCACTTGAGAAAAAGGTGAAATTCCTTGTTTTGGGGTGGAATGACCTATAGATATCAATTAGGTCTAGTTGGTCTATTGTTTCATTTAAAGTTTGAATTTCCTTGTTACTTTTCTGTCTAGTTGATCTATCCATTGGTGTGAGTGGTGTATTAAAATCTCCTGCTATTAGTGTGTTGTTGTTGATTTCCCCTTTCATATTTGTTAGCATTTGCCTTACATATTGTGGAGCTCCTATGTTAGGTGCATAAATATTTGTAATTGTTATTTCTTCTTCCTCGATTGATCCTTTGATCATTATGTAATGTCCATCTTTATCTCTTTTCACTGCCTTTATTTTAAAGTCTACTTTATCAGATATGAGTATTGCCACTCCTGCTTTCTTTTGGTCTTTATTTGCATGGAATATCTTTTTCCAGCCTTTAACTTTCAGTCTATATGTGTCCCTAGGTTTGAGGTGGGTCTCTTGTAGACAACATATATAGGGGTCTTGTTTCTGTATCCAATCGGCCAATCTTTG